>JAMKCF010000017.1:10000-610000 GCA_023634235.1 Pisaster brevispinus
CTAACCCTAACCCTAACCCTAACCCTAACCCTAACCCTAACCCTAACCCTAACCCTAACCCTAACCCTAACCCTAACCCTAACCCTAACCCTAACCCTAACCCTAACCCTAACCCTAACCCTAACCCTAACCCTAACCCTAACCCTAACCCTAACCCTAACCCTAACCCTAACCCTAACCCTAACCCTAACCCTAACCCTAACCCTAACCCTAACCCTAACCCTAACCCTAACCCTAACCCTAACCCTAACCCTAACCCTAACCCTAACCCTAACCCTAACCCTAACCCTAACCCTAACCCTAACCCTAACCCTAACCCTAACCCTAACCCTAACCCTAACCCTAACCCTAACCCTAACCCTAACCCTAACCCTAACCCTAACCCTAACCCTAACCCTAACCCTAACCCTAACCCTAACCCTAACCCTAACCCTAACCCTAACCCTAACCCTAACCCTAACCCTAACCCTAACCCTAACCCTAACCCTAACCCTAACCCTAACCCTAACCCTAACCCTAACCCTAACCCTAACCCTAACCCTAACCCTAACCCTAACCCTAACCCTAACCCTAACCCTAACCCTAACCCTAACCCTAACCCTAACCCTAACCCTAACCCTAACCCTAACCCTAACCCTAACCCTAACCCTAACCCTAACCCTAACCCTAACCCTAACCCTAACCCTAACCCTAACCCTAACCCTAACCCTAACCCTAACCCTAACCCTAACCCTAACCCTAACCTAACCCTAACCCTAACCCTAACCCTAACCCTAACCCTAACCCTAACCCTAACCCTAACCCTAACCCTAACCCTAACCCTAACCCTAACCCTAACCCTAACCCTAACCCTAACCCTAACCCTAACCCTAACCCTAACCCTAACCCTAACCCTAACCCTAACCCTAACCCTAACCCTAACCCTAACCCTAACCCTAACCCTAACCCTAACCCTAACCCTAACCCTAACCCTAACCCTAACCCTAACCCTAACCCTAACCCTAACCCTAACCCTAACCCTAACCCTAACCCTAACCCTAACCCTAACCCTAACCCTAACCCTAACCCTAACCCTAACCCTAACCCTAACCCTAACCCTAACCCTAACCCTAACCCTAACCCTAACCCTAACCCTAACCCTAACCCTAACCCTAACCCTAACCCTAACCCTAACCCTAACCCTAACCCTAACCCTAACCCTAACCCTAACCCTAACCCTAACCCTAACCCTAACCCTAACCCTAACCCTAACCCTAACCCTAACCCTAACCCTAACCCTAACCCTAACCCTAACCCTAACCCTAACCCTAACCCTAACCCTAACCCTAACCCTAACCCTAACCCTAACCCTAACCCTAACCCTAACCCTAACCCTAACCCTAACCCTAACCCTAACCCTAACCCTAACCCTAACCCTAACCCTAACCCTAACCCTAACCCTAACCCTAACCCTAACCCTAACCCTAACCCTAACCCTAACCCTAACCCTAACCCTAACCCTAACCCTAACCCTAACCCTAACCCTAACCCTAACCCTAACCCTAACCCTAACCCTAACCCTAACCCTAACCCTAACCCTAACCCTAACCCTAACCCTAACCCTAACCCTAACCCTAACCCTAACCCTAACCCTAACCCTAACCCTAACCCTAACCCTAACCCTAACCCTAACCCTAACCCTAACCCTAACCCTAACCCTAACCCTAACCCTAACCCTAACCCTAACCCTAACCCTAACCCTAACCCTAACCCTAACCCTAACCCTAACCCTAACCCTAACCCTAACCCTAACCCTAACCCTAACCCTAACCCTAACCCTAACCCTAACCCTAACCCTAACCCTAACCCTAACCCTAACCCTAACCCTAACCCTAACCCTAACCCTAACCCTAACCCTAACCCTAACCCTAACCCTAACCCTAACCCTAACCCTAACCCTAACCCTAACCCTAACCCTAACCCTAACCCTAACCCTAACCCTAACCCTAACCCTAACCCTAACCCTAACCCTAACCCTAACCCTAACCCTAACCCTAACCCTAACCCTAACCCTAACCCTAACCCTAACCCTAACCCTAACCCTAACCCTAACCCTAACCCTAACCCTAACCCTAACCCTAACCCTAACCCTAACCCTAACCCTAACCCTAACCCTAACCCTAACCCTAACCCTAACCCTAACCCTAACCCTAACCCTAACCCTAACCCTAACCCTAACCCTAACCCTAACCCTAACCCTAACCCTAACCCTAACCCTAACCCTAACCCTAACCCTAACCCTAACCCTAACCCTAACCCTAACCCTAACCCTAACCCTAACCCTAACCCTAACCCTAACCCTAACCCTAACCCTAACCCTAACCCTAACCCTAACCCTAACCCTAACCCTAACCCTAACCCTAACCCTAACCCTAACCCTAACCCTAACCCTAACCCTAACCCTAACCCTAACCCTAACCCTAACCCTAACCCTAACCCTAACCCTAACCCTAACCCTAACCCTAACCCTAACCCTAACCCTAACCCTAACCCTAACCCTAACCCTAACCCTAACCCTAACCCTAACCCTAACCCTAACCCTAACCCTAACCCTAACCCTAACCCTAACCCTAACCAAACGATATAACGACGAGTTGACCAATCAATCAATCAACCAAACCACCAAACGATCGAACCACTCGTTGACTAAAGAATCAAACAACCAAACGACCAAACGAACGAACGACAATCAAACAACCAAACGACCAAGCGACCGAACGACCAGTTGACCAATCAATCAAACGACCAAACGACAAAACGATCGAATGACTAGTTGACTAATCGATCAAACAACCAAAAGACCAAACGATCGAACGACCAGTTGACCAATCAATCAAACAACCAAACGACCAAACGATCGAACGACTAGTTGATTAAACAATCAAACAACCAAACGACCAAACGATCGAGCGACCAGTTGACCAATCAATCAAACGACCAAACCACCAAACGATCGAACGACCAGTTTACCAGTCAATCAAACGACCAAACCACCAAACGATCGAACGACCAGATGACCAATCAATCAAACAACCAAACGACCAAACGATCGAACAACAGATTGACCAATCAACCAAACGACCAAACCACCAAACGATCAAACGACTAGTTGACCAATCAATCAAACAACCAAATGACCAAACGATCGAGCGACCAGTTGACCAATCAATCAAACGACCAAACCACAAAACGATCGAACGACCAGTTGACCAATCAATCAAACAACCAAACGACCAAACGATCGAACGACCAGTTGACCAATCAATCAAACGGCCAAACGACCAAACGATCGAACGACTAGTTGACCAATCAATCAAACGACCAAACCACCAAACGATCGAACGACCAGTTGACCAATCAATCAAACAACCAAACCACCAAACGAACGAACAACCAGTTGACCAATCAATCAAACAACCAAACCACCAAACGATCAAACGACCAGTTGACCAATCAATCAAACGACCAAACCACCAAACGATCGAACGACCAGTTGACCAATCAATCAAACAACCAAACGACCAAACGATCGAACGACTAGTTGATTAAACAATCAAACAACCAAACGACCAAACGATCGATCAACCAGTTGACCAATCAATCAAACGACCAAACCACCAAACGATCGAACGACCAGTTCACCAATCAATCAAACGACCAAACCACCAAACGATCGAACGACGAGTTGACCAATCAATCAATCAATCAAACAACCAAACGACCAAACGATCGAACGACTAGTTGACCAATCGATCAAAGGACCAAAAGACCAAACGATCGAACGACTAGTTTACCAATCAATTAAACGACCAAACCACCAAACGATCGAACGACCAGTTGACCAATCAATCAAACAACCAAACCACCAAACGATCGAACGACCAGTTGACCAATCAATCAAACAACCAAACGACCAAACGATCGAACGACTAGTTGAATAATCGATCAAACGACCAAAAGACCAAACGATCGAACGACTAGTTGACCAATCAATCAAACGACCAAACCACCAAACGATCGAACGACTCGTTGACTAAAGAATCAAACAACCAAACGACCAAACGACCAAACGATCGAACGACCAGTTGACCAATCAATCAAACGACCAAACGACCAAACGATCGAACGACTAGTTGACTAATCGATCAAACGACCAAAAGACCAAACGATCGAACGACTAGTTGACCAATCAATCAAACGACCAAACCACCAAACGATCGAACGACCAGTTGACCAATCAATCAAAGGACCAAACCACCAAACGATCGAACGACCAGTTGACCAATCAATCAAACAACCAAACGACCAAACGATCGAACGACCAGTTGACCAATCAATCAAACAACAAAACGACCAAACGATCGAATGACCAGTTGACCAATCAATCAAACGACCAAACCACCAAACGATCGAACGACGAGTTAACCAATCAACCAATCAACCAAACCACCAAACGATCGAACGACTCGTTGACTAAAGAATCAAACAACCAAACGACCAAACAACCAAACGATCGAACGACCAGTTGACCAATCAATCAAACGACTAAACGACCAAACGATCGAACGACTAGTTGACTAATCGATCAAACGACCAAAAGACCAAACGATCGAACGACTAGTTGACCAATCAATCAAACGACCAAACCACCAAACGATCGAACGACCAGTTGACCAATCAATCAAACAACCAAAAGACCAAACGATCGAAAGACCAGTTGACCAATCAATCAAACAACCAAACGACCAAACGATCGAACGACCAGTTGACAAATCAATCAAACAACCAAACGACCAAACGATCGAACGACCAGTTGACCAATCAATCAAACGACCAAACCACCAAACGATCGAACGTCCAGTTGACCAATCAATCAAACGACCAAACCACCAAACGATCGAACGACGAGTTGACCAATCAATCAATCAACCAAACCACCAAACGATCGAACGACTCGTTGACTAAAGAATCAAACAACCAAACGACCAAACGAACAAACGATCGAACGACCAGTTGACCAATCAATCAAACGACCAAACGACCAAACGATCGAACGACTAGTTGACTAATCGATCAAACGACCAAAAGACCAAATGATCGAACGACAAGTTGAGCAATCAATCAAACAACCAAACCACCAAACGATCGAACGACCAGTTGACCATTCAATCAAACGACCAAACCACCAAACGATCGAACGACGAGTTGACCAATCAATCAATCAACCAAACCACCAAATGATCGAACGACTCGTTGACTAAAGAATCAAACAACCAAACGACCAAACGACCAAACGATCGAACGACCAGTTGACTAACCAATCAAACGACCAAACGACCAAACGATCGAACGACTAGTTGACTAATCGATCAAACGACCAAAAGACCAAACGATCGAACGACTAGTTGACCAATCAATCAAACGACCAAACCACCAAACGATCGAACGACCAGTTGACCAATCAATCAAACGACCAAACGATCGAACGACTAGTTGACTAATCGATCAAACGACAATAAGACCAAACGATCGAACGACTAGTTGACCAATCAATCAAACGACCAAACCACCAAACGATCGAACGACCAGTTGACCAATCAATCAAACAACCAAACGACGAAACGATCGAACGACCAGTTGACCAAGCAATCGAACAACCAAACGACCAAACGATCGAACGACCAGTTGACCAATCAATCAAACGACCAAACCACCAAACGATCGAACGACCAGTTGACCAATCAATCAAACGACCAAACCACCAAACGATCGAACGACGAGTTGACCAATCAATCAATCAACCAAACCACCAAACGATAGAACGACTCGTTGACTAAAGAAACAAATAACCAAACGACCAAACGACCAAACGATCGAACGACCAGTTGACAAATCAATCAAACGACCAAACGACCAAACGATCGAACGACTAGTTGACTAATCGATCAAACGACCAAAAGACCAAACGATCGAACGACTAGTTGACCAATCAATCAAACGACCAAACCACCAAACTATCGAACGACCAGTTGACCAATCAATCAAGCGACCAAACCACCAAATGATCGAACGACCAGTTGACCAATCAATCAAACAACCAAACGACCAAACGATCGAACGACCTTTTGACCAATCAATCAAACAACCAAACGACCAAACGATCGAACGACCAGTTGACCAATCAATCAAACAACCAAACGACCAAACGATCGAACGACCAGTTGACCAATCAATCAAACGACCAAACCACCAAACGATCGAACGACCAGTTGACCAATCAATCAAACGACCAAACCACCAAACGATCGAACGACCAGTTGACCAATCAATCAATCAACCAAACCACCAAACGATCGAACGACTCGTTGACTAAAGAATCAAACAACCAAACGATCAAACGACCAAACGATCGAACGACCAGTTGACCAATCAATCAAACGACCAAACGACCAAACGATCGAACGACTAGTTGACTAATCGATCAAACGACCAAAAGATCAAACGATCGAACGACTAGTTGACCAATCAATCAAACGACCAAACCACCAAAGGATCGAACGACCAGTTGACCAATCAATCAAACAACCAAACGACCAAACGATCGAACGACCAGTTGACCAATCAATTAAACGACCAAAACACCAAACGATCGAACGACCAGTTGACCAATCAATCAATCAACCAAACCACCAAACGATCGAACGACTCGTTGACTAAAGAATCAAACAACCAAACGACCAAACGATCGAACGACCAGTTGACCAATCAATCAAACGACCAAACCACCAAACGATCGAACGACCAGTTGACCAATCAATCAAACAACCAAACGATCGAACGACCAGTTGACCAATCAATCAAACAACAAAACGACCAAACGATCGAACAACCAGTTGACCAATCAATCAAACGACCAAACCACCAAACGATCGAACGACCAGTTGACCAATCAATCAAACGATCGAACGACGAGTTGACCAATCAATCAATCAAACAAACCACCAAACGATCGAACGACTCGTTGACTAATCGATCAAACGACCAAAAGACCAAACTATCGAACGACTAGTTGACCAATCAATCAAACAACCAAACCACTAAACGATCGAACGACCAGTTGACCAATCAATCAAACAACCAAACGACCAAACGATCGAACGACCAGTTGACCAATCAATCAAACAACCAAACGACCAAACGATCGAACGACCAGTTGACCAATCAATCAAACAACCAAAAGACCAAACGATCGAACGACCAGTTGACCAATCAATCAAACAACCAAACGACCAAACGATCGAACGACCAGTTGACCAATCAATCAAACAACCAAACGACCAAACGATCGAACGACCAGTTGACCAATCAATCAAACGACCAAACCACCAAACGATCGAACGACCAGTTGACCAATCAATCAAACGACCAAACCACCAAACGATCGAACGACGAGTTGACCAATCAATCAATCAACCAAACCACCAAATGATCGAACGACTCGTTGACTAAAGAATCAAACAACCAAACGACAAAACCACCAAACGATCGAACGACCAGTTGACCAATCAATCAAACGACCAAACGACTAGTTGACTAATCGATCAAACGACCAAAAGACCAACCGATCGAACGACTAGTTGACCAATCAATCAAACGACTAAACCACCAAACGATCGAACGACCAGTTGACCAATCAGTCAAACAACCAAACGACCAAACGATCGAACGACCAGTTGACCAATCAATCAAACAACCAAACGACCAAACGATCGAACGACCAGTTGACCAATCAATCAAACGACCAAACCACCAAACGATCGAACGACCATTTGACCAATCAATCAAACGACCAAACCACCAAACGATCGAACGACGAGTTGACCAATCAATCAATCAACCAAACCACCAAACGATCGAACGACTCGTTGATGAAGAATCAAACAACCAAACGACCAAACGATCGAACGACCAGTTGACCAATCAATCAAACGACCAAACGAACAAACGATCGAACGACTAGTTGACTAATCGATCAAACGACCAAAAGACCAAACGATCGAACGACTAGTTGACCAATCAATCAAACGACCATACCACCAAACGATCGAACGACCAGTTGACCAATCAATCAAACGACCAAACCACCAAACGATTGAACGACCAGTTGACCAATCAATCAAACAACCAAACGACCAAACGATCGAACGACCAGTTGACCAATCAATCAAACAACCAAACGACCAAACGATCGAACGACCAGTTGACCAATCAATCAAACGACCAAACCACTAAACGATCGAACGACCAGTTGACCAATCAATCAATCAACCAAACCACCAAACGATCGAACGACTCGTTGACTAAAGAATCAAACAACCAAACGACCAAACGACCAAACGATCGAACGACCAGTTGACCAATCAATCAAACGACCAAACCACCAAACGATCGAACGACCAGTTGACCAATCAATCAAACAACCAAACGACCAAACGATCGAACGACCAGTTGACCAATCAATCAAACAACCAAACGACCAAACGATCGAACAACCAGTTGACAAATCAATCAAACGACCAAACGACCAAACGATCGAACGACCAGTTGACCAATCAATCAAACGATCGAACGACGAGTTGACCAATCAATCAATCAACCAAACCACCAAACGATCGAACGACTCGTTGACTAATCGATCAAACGACCAAAAGACCAAACGATCGAACGACTTGTTGACCAATCAATCAAACAACCAAATGACCAAACGATCGAACGACCAGTTGACCAATCAATCAAACAACCAAACGACCAAACGATCGAACGACCAGTTGACCAATCAATCAAACAACCAAACGACCAAACGATCGAACGACCAGTTGACCAATCAATCAAACAACCAAACCACCAAACGATCGAACGACCAGTTGACCAATCAATCAAACAACCAAACGACCAAACGATCGAACGACTAGTTGACCAATCAATCAATCAACCAAACCACCAAACGATCGAACGACTCGTTGACTAAAGAATCAAACAACCAAACGACCAAACGACCAAACGATCGAACGACCAGTTGACCAATCAATCAAACGATCAAACGACCAAACGATCAAACGACTAGTTGACTAATCGATCCAACGACCAAAAGACCAAACGATCGAACGACTAGTTGACCAATCAATCAAACGACCAAACCACCAAACGATCGAAGGACCAGTTGACCAATCAATCAAACAACCAAACGACCAAACGATCGAACGACCTTTTGACCAATCAATCAAACAACCAAACGACCAAACGATCGAACGACCAGTTGACCAATCAATCAAACAACCAAACGACCAGACGATCGAACGACCAGTTGACCAATCAATCAAACGACCAAACCACCAAACGATCGAACGACCAGTTGACCAATCAATCAAACAACCAAACGACCAAACGATCGAACGACCTTTTGACCAATCAATCAAACAACCAAACGACCAAACGATCGAACGACCAGTTGACCAATCAATCAAACGACCAAACCACCAAACGATCGAACGACCAGTTGACCAATCAATCAATCAACCAAACCACCAAACGATCGAACGACTCGTTGACTAAAGAATCAAACAACCAAACGACCAAACGACCAAACGATCGAACGACCAGTTGACCAATCAATCAAACGACCAAACGACCAAACGATCGAACTACTAGTTGACTAATCGATCAAACGACCAAAAGACCAAACGATCGAACGACTAGTTGACCAATCAATCAAACGACCAAACCACCAAACGATCGAACGACCAGTTGACCAATCAATCAAACGACCAAACCACTAAACGATCGAACGACCAGATGACCAATTAATCAATCAACCAAACCACCAAACGATCGAACGACTCGTTGACTAAAGAATCAAACAACCAAACGACCAAACGACCAAACGATCGAACGACCAGTTGACCAATCAATCAAACGACCAAACGACCAAACGATCGAACGACTAGTTGACTAATCGATCAAACGACCAAAAGACCAAACGATCGAACGACTAGTTGACCAATCAATCAAACGACCAAACCACCAAACGATCGAACGACAAGTTGACCAATCAATCAAACAACCAAACGACCAAGCGATCAAACGACCAGTTGACCAATCAATCAAACAACCAAACGACCAAACGATCGAACCACCAGTTGACCAATCAATCAAACAACCAAACGACCAAACGATCGAACGACCAGTTGACCAATCAATCAAACGACCAAACCACCAAACGATCGAACGACCAGTTGACCAATCAATCAAACAACCAAACGACCAAACGATCGAACGACCAGTTGACCAATCAATTAAACGACCAAAACACCAAACGATCGAACGACCAGTTGACCAATCAATCAATCAACCAAACCACCAAACGATCGAACGACTCGTTGACTAAAGAATCAAACAACCAAACGACCAAACGATCGAACGACCAGTTGACCAATCAATCAAACGACCAAACCACCAAACGATCGAACGACCATTTGACCAATCAATCAAACGACCAAACCACCAAACGATCGAACGACGAGTTGACCAATCAATCAACCAACCAAACCACCAAACGATCGAACGACTCGTTGATGAAGAATCAAACAACCAAACGACCAAACGATCGAACGACCAGTTGACCAATCAATCAAACGACCAAACGACCAAACGATCGAACGACTAGTTGACTAATCGATCAAACGACCAAAAGACCAAACGATCGAACGACTAGTTGACCAATCAATCAAACGACCATACCACCAAACGATCGAACGACCAGTTGACCAATCAATCAAACGACCAAACCACCAAACGATCGAACGACCAGTTGACCAATCAATCAAACAACCAAACGACCAAACGATCGAACGACCAGTTGACCAATCAATCAAACAACCAAACGACCAAACGATCGAACGACCAGTTGACCAATCAATCAAACGACCAAACCACTAAACGATCGAACGACCAGTTGACCAATCAATCAATCAACCAAACCACCAAACGATCGAAGGACTCGTTGACTAAAGAATCAAACAACCAAACGACCAAACGACCAAACGATCGAACGACCAGTTGACCAATCAATCAAACGACCAAACCACCAAACGATCGAACGACCAGTTGACCAATCAATCAAACAACCAAACGACCAAACGATCGAACGACCAGTTGACCAATCAATCAAACAACCAAACGACCAAACGATCGAACAACCAGTTGACAAATCAATCAAACGACCAAACCACCAAACGATCGAACGACCAGTTGACCAATCAATCAAACGATCGAACGACGAGTTGACCAATCAATCAATCAACCAAACCACCAAACGATCGAACGACTCGTTGACTAATCGATCAAACGACCAAAAGACCAAACGATCGAACGACTAGTTGACCAATCAATCAAACAACCAAATGACCAAACGATCGAACGACCAGTTGACCAATCAATCAAACAACCAAACGACCAAACGATCGAACGACCAGTTGACCAATCAATCAAACAACCAAACGACCAAACGATCGAACGACCAGTTGACCAATCAATCAAACGACCAAACCACCAAACGATCGAACGACCAGTTGACCAATCAATCAAACAACCAAACCACCAAACGATCGAACAACCAGTTGACCAATCAATCAATCAACCAAACCACCAAACGATCGAACGACTCGTTGACTAAAGAATCAAACAACCAAACGACCAAACGACCAAACGATCGAACGACCAGTTGACCAATCAATCAAACGATCAAACGACCAAACGATCAAACGACTAGTTGACTAATCGATCCAACGACCAAAAGACCAAACGATCGAACGACCAGTTGACCAATCAATCAAACGACCAAATCACCAAACGATCGAACGACTAGTTGACCAATCAATCAAACGACCAAACCACCAAACGATCGAAGGACCAGTTGACCAATCAATCAAACAACCAAACGACCAAACGATCGAACGACCTTTTGACCAATCAATCAAACAACCAAACGACCAAACGATCGAACGACCAGTTGACCAATCAATCAAACAACCAAACGACCAGACGATCGAACGACCAGTTGACCAATCAATCAAACGACCAAATCACCAAACGATCGAACGACCAGTTGACCAATCAATCAAACAACCAAACGACCAAACGATCGAACGACCTTTTGACCAATCAATCAAACAACCAAACGACCAAACGATCGAACGACCAGTTGACCAATCAATCAAACAATCAAACGACCAGACGATCGAACAACCAGTTGACCAATCAATCAAACGACCAAACCACCAAACGATCGAACGACCAGTTGACCAATCAATCAAACGACCAAACCACCAAACGATCGAACGACCAGTTGACCAATCAATCAATCAACCAAACCACCAAACGATCGAACGACTCGTTGACTAAAGAATCAAACAACCAAACGACCAAACGACCAAACGATCGAACGACCAGTTGACCAATCAATCAAACGACCAAACGACCAAACGATCGAACTACTAGTTGACTAATCGATCAAACGACCAAAAGACCAAACGATCGAACGACTAGTTGACCAATCAATCAAACGACCAAACCACCAAACGATCGAACGACCAGTTGACCAATCAATCAAACGACCAAACCACTAAACGATCGAACGACCAGATGACCAATCAATCAATCAACCAAACCACCAAACGATCGAACGACTCGTTGACTAAAGAATCAAACAACCAAACGACCAAACGACCAAACGATCGAACGACTAGTTGACCAATCAATCAATCAACCAAACCACCAAACGATCGAACGACTCGTTGACTAAAGAATCAAACAACCAAACGACCAAACGACCAAACGATCGAACGACCAGTTGACCAATCAATCAAACGATCAAACGACCAAACGATCAAACGACTAGTTGACTAATCGATCCAACGACCAAAAGACCAAACGATCGAACGACTAGTTGACCAATCAATCAAACAACCAAACGACCAAACGATCAAACGACCAGTTGACCAATCAATCAAACAACCAAACGACCAAACGATCAAACGACTCGTTGACTAAAGAATCAAACAACCAAACGACCAAACGACCAAACGATCGAACGACCAGTTGACCAATCAATCAAACGATCAAACGACCAAACGATCAAACGACTAGTTGACTAATCGATCCAACGACCAAAAGACCAAACGATCGAACGACCAGTTGACCAATCAATCAAACAACCAAACGACCAAACGATCGAACGACCAGTTGACCAATCAATCAAACGACCAAACCACCAAACGATCGAACGACCAGTTGACCAATCAATCAAACAACCAAACGACCAAACGATCGAACGACCAGTTGACCAATCAATTAAACGACCAAAACACCAAACGATCGAACGACCAGTTGACCAATCAATCAATCAACCAAACCACCAAACGATCGAACGACTCGTTGACTAAAGAATCAAACAACCAAACGACCAAACGATCGAACGACCAGTTGACCAATCAATCAAACGACCAAACCACCAAACGATCGAACGACCAGTTGACCAATCAATCAAACAACCAAACGACCAAACGATCGAACGACCAGTTGACCAATCAATCAAACAACAAAACGACCAAACGATCGAACAACCAGTTGACCAATCAATCAAACGACCAAACCACCAAACGATCGAACGACCAGTTGACCAATCAATCAAACGATCGAACGACGAGTTGACCAATCAATCAATCAACCAAACCACCAAACGATCGAACGACTCGTTGACTAATCGATCAAACGAGCAAAAAAAAAAAACGATCGAACGACTAGTTGACCAATCAATCAAACAACCAAACCACTAAACGATCGAACGACCAGTTGAATAATCAATCAAACAACCAAACGACCAAACGATCGAACGACCAGTTGACCAATCAATCAAACAACCAAACGACCAAACGATCGAACGACCAGTTGACCAATCAATCAAACAACCAAACGACCAAACGATCGAATGACCAGTTGACCAATCAATCAAACAACCAAACCACCAAACGATCGAACGACCAGTTGACCAATTAATCAAACAACCAAACGACCAAACGATCGAACGACCAGTTGACCAATCAATCAAACAACCAAACCACCAAACGATCGAACGACCAGTTGACCAATCAATCAAACGACCAAACCACCAAACGATCGAACGACGAGTTGACCAATCAATCAATCAACCAAACCACCAAATGATCGAACGACTCGTTGACTAAAGAATCAAACAACCAAACGACAAAACCACCAAACGATCGAACGAGCAGTTGACCAATCAATCAAACGACCAAACCACCAAACAATCGAACGACCAGTTGACCAATCAATCAAACGACCAAACCACCAAACGATCGAACGACCAGTTGACCAATCAATCAAACGACCAAAAGACCAAACGATCGAACGACTAGTTGACCAATCAATCAAACGACCAAACCACCAAACAATCGAACGACCAGTTGACCAATCAATCAAACGACCAAACCACCAAACGATCGAACGACCAGTTGACCAATCAATCAATCAACCAAACCACCAAACGATCGAACGACTCGTTGACGAAAGAATCAAACAAACCAAACGACCAAACGACCAAACGATCGAACGACCAGTTAACCAATCAATCAAACGACCAAAAGACCAAACGATCGAACGACTAGTTGACCAATCAATCAAACGACCAAACCACCAAACGATCGAAAGACCAGTTGACCAATCAATCAAGCGACCAAACCACCAAACGATCGAACGACCAGTTGACCAATCAATCAAACAACCAAACGACCAAACGATCGAACGACCAGTTGACCAATCAATCAAACAAACAAACGACCAAACGATCGAACGACCAGTTGACCAATCAATCAAACAACCAAACGACCAAACGATCGAACGACCAGTTGACCAATCAATCAAACGACCAAACCACCAAACGATCGAACGACGAGTTGACCAATCAATCAATCGACCAAACCACCAAACGATCGAACGACTCGTTGACTAAAGAATCAAACAACCAAACGACCAAACGACCAAACGACCAAACGATCGAACGACCAGTTGACCAATCAATCAAACGACCAAACGACCAAACGATCGAACGACCAGTTGACTAATCAATCAAACGACCAAACCACCAAACGATCGAACGACGAGTTGACCAATCAATCAATCAACCAAACCTCCAAACGATCGAACGACTCGTTGACTAAAGAATCAAACAACCAAACGACCAAACGACCAAACGATCGAACGACCAGTTGACCAATCAATCAAACGACCAAAAGACCAAACGATCGAACGACTAGTTGACCAATCAATCAAACGACCAAACCACCAAACGATCAAACGACCAGTTGACCAATCAATCAATCAACCAAACCACCAAACGATCGAACGACTTGTTGACTAAAGAATTAAACAACCAACGACCAAACGACCAAACGATCGAACGACCAGTTAACCAATCAATCAAACGACCAAACGACCAAACGATCGAACGACTAGTTGACTAATCGATCAAACGACCAAAAGACCAAACGATCGAACGACTCGTTGACTAAAGAATCAAACAACCAAACGACCAAACGACCAAACGATCGAACGACCAGTTGACCAATCAATCAAACGACCAAACGACCAAACGATCCAACGACCAGTTGACTAATCGATCAAACGACCAAAAGACCAAACGATCGAACGACCAGTTGACCAATCAATCAAACGACCAAACCACCAAACGATCGAACGACCAGTTGACCAATTAATCAAACAACCAAACGACCAAACGATCGAACGACCAGTTGACCAATCAATCAAACGACCAAACCACCAAACGATCGAACGACCAGTTGACCAATCAATCAAACGACCAAACCACCAAACGATCGAACGACCAGTTGACCAATCAATCAATCAACCAGACCACCAAACGATCGAACGACTCGTTGTCTAAAGAATCAAACAACCAAACGACCAAACGATCGAACGACCAGTTGACCAATCAATCAAACGACCAAACGACCAAAACGATCGAACGACTAGTTGACTAATCGATCAAACGACCAAAAGACCAAACGATCGAACGACCAGTTGACCAATCAATCAAACGACCAAACGACCAAACGATCGAACGACCAGTTGACCAATCAATCAAACGACCAAACGACCAAACGATCGAACGACTAGTTCACTAATCGATCAAACGACCAAAAGACCAAACGATCGAACGACCAGTTAACCAATCAATCAAACAACCAAACCACCAAACTATCGAACGACCAGTTGACCAATCAATCAAACAACCAAACGACCAAACGATCGAACGACCAGTTGACCAATCAATCAAACGACCAAACCACCAAACGATCGAACGACCAGTTGACCAATCAATCAATCAACCAAACCACCAAACGATCGAACGACTCGATGACTAAAGAATCAAACAATCAAACGACCAAACGACCAAACAATCGAACGACCAGTTAACCAATCAATCAAACGACCAAAAGACCAAACGATCGAAAGACTAGTTGACCAATCAATCAAACGACCAAACCACCAAACGATCAAACGACCAGTTGACCAATCAATCAATCAACGAAACCACCAAACGATCGAACGACTTGTTGACTAAAGAATCAAACAACCAAACGACCAAACGACCAAACGATCGAACGACCAGTTGACCAATCAATCAAACGACCAAACGACCAAACGATCGAACGACCAGTTGACTAATCGATCAAACGACCAAAAGACCAAACGATCGAACGACCAGTTGACCAATCAATCAAACGACCAAACCACCAAACGATCGAACGACCAGTTGACCAATTAATCAAACAACCAAACGACCAAACGATCGAACGACCAGTTGACCAATCAATCAAACAACCAAACGACCAAACGGTCGAACGACCAGTTGACCAATCAATCAAACGACCAAACCACCAAACGATCGAACGACCAGTTGACCAATCAATCAAACGACCAAACCACCAAACGATCGAACGACCAGTTGACCAATCAATCAAACGACCAAACGACCAAACGATCGAACGACTAGTTGACCAATCAATCAATCAACCAAACCACCAAACGATCGAACGACTCGTTGTCTAAAGAATCAAACAACCAAACGACCAAACGACCAAACGATCGAACGACCAGTTGACCAATCAATCAAACGACCAAACGACCAAACGATCGAACGACCAGTTGACTAATCAATCAAACGACCAAACCACAAAACGATCGAACGACGAGTTGACCAATCAATCAAACAACCAAACGACGAAACGACCAAACGATCGAACGACAAGTTGACCAATCAATCAAACGACCAAAAGACCAAACGATCGAACGACTAGTTGACCAATCAATCAAACGACCAAACCACCAAACAATCGAACGACCAGTTGACCAATCAATTAAACGACCAAACCACCAAACAATCGAACGACCAGTTGACCAATCAATCAAACGACCAAAAGACCAAACGATCGAACGACTAGTTGACCAATCAATCAAACGACCAAACCACCAAACAATCGAACGACCAGTTGACCAATCAATCAAACGACCAAACCACCAAACGATCGAACGACCAGTTGACCAATCAATCAATCAACCAAACCACCAAACGATCGAACGACTCGTTGACGAAAGAATCAAACAAACCAAACGACCAAACGACCAAACGATCGAACGACCAGTTAATTAATCAATCAAACGACCAAAAGACCAAACGATCGAACGACTAGTTGACCAATCAATCAAACGACCAAACCACCAAACGATCGAAAGACCAGTTGACCAATCAATCAAGCGACCAAACCACCAAACGATCGAACGACCAGTTGACCAATCAATCAAACAACCAAACGACCAAACGATCGAACGACCAATTGACCAATCAATCAAACAAACAAACGACCAAACGATCGAACGACCAGTTGACCAATCAATCAAACAACCAAACGACCAAACGATCGAACGACCAGTTGACCAATCAATCAAACGACCAAACCACCAACCGATCAAACGACCAGTTGACCAATCAATCAAATAACCAAACCACCAAACGATCGAACGACGAGTTGACCAATCAATCACTCGACCAAACCACCAAACGATCGAACGACTCGTTGACTAAAGAATCAAACAACCAAACGACCAAACGACCAAACGATCGAACGACCAGTTGACCAATCAATCAAACGACCAAACGACCAAACGATCGAACGACCAGTTGACTAATCAATCAAACGAACAAACCACCAAACGATCGAACGACGAGTTGACCAATCAATCAATCAACCAAACCTCCAAACGATCGAACGACCAGTTGACCAATCAATCAAACGACCAAAAGACCAAACGATCGAACGACTAGTTGACCAATCAATCAAACGACCAAACCACCAAACGATCAAACGACCAGTTGACCAATCAATCAATCAACCAAACCACCAAACGATCGAACGACTTGTTGACTAAAGAATTAAACAACCAAACGACCAAACGACCAAACGATCGAACGACCAGTTAACCAATCAATCAAACGACCAAACGACCAAACGATCGAACGACTAGTTGACTAATCGATCAAACGACCAAACCACCAAACGATCAAACGACCAGTTGACCAATCAATCAATCAACCAAACCACCAAACGATCGAACGACTCGTTGACTAAAGAATCAAACAACCAAACGACCAAACGACCAAACGATCGAACGACCAGTTGACCAATCAATCAAACGACCAAAAGACCAAACGATCGAACGACTAGTTGACCAATCAATCAAACGACCAAACCACCAAACGATCAAACGACCAGTTGACCAATCAATCAATCAACCAAACCACCAAACGATCGAACGACTTGTTGACTAAAGAATTAAACAACCAAACGACCAAACGACCAAACGATCGAACGACCAGTTAACCAATCAATCAAACGACCAAACGACCAAACGATCGAACGACTAGTTGACTAATCGATCAAACGACCAAACCACCAAACGAGCGAACGACCAGTTGACCAATCAATCAAACGACCAAACCACCAAACGATCGAACGACCAGTTGACCAATCAATCAAACGACCAAACCACCAAACGATCGAACGACCAGTTGACCAATCAATCAATCAACCAGACCACCAAACGATCGAACGACTCGTTGTCTAAAGAATCAAACAACCAAACGACCAAACGACCAAACGACCAAACGATCGAACGACCAGTTGACCAATCAATCAAACGACCAAACGACCAAACGATCGAACGACTAGTTGACTAATCGATCAAACAACCAAAAGACCAAACGATCGAACGACCAGTTGACCAATCAATCAAACGACCAAACGACCACACGATCGAACGACCAGTTGACCAATCAATCAAACGACCAAACGACCAAACGATCGAACGACTAGTTGACTAATCGATGAAACGACCAAAAGACCAAACGATCGAACGACCAGTTGACCAATCAATCAAACGACCAAACCACCAAACGATCGAACGACCTGTTGACCAATCAATCAAACGACCAAACCACCAAACGATCGAACGACCAGTTGACCAATCAATCAAACAACCAAACGACCAAACGATCGAACGACCAGTTGACCAATCAATCAAACAACCAAACCACCAAACGATCGAACGACCAGTTGACCAATCAATCAAACAACCAAACCACCAAACTATCGAACGACCAGTTGACCAATCAATCAAACAACCAAACGACCAAACGATCGAACGACCAGTTGACCAATCAATCAAACGACCAAACCACCAAACGATCGAACGACCAGTTGACCAATCAGTCAATCAACCAAACCACCAAACGATCGAACGACTCGTTGACTAAAGAATCAAACAAACAAACGACCAAACGTTCGAACGACCAGTTGACAATCAATCAAACGACTAAACCACCAAACGATCGAACGACGAGTTGACCAATCAATCAATCAATCAACCAAACCACCAAAAGATCGAACGACTAGTTGACTAATCGATCAAACAACCAAAAGACCAAACGATCGAACGACCAGTTGACCAATCAATCAAACGACCAAACGACCAAACGATCGAACGACTAGTTGACCAATCAATCAAACGACCAAACGACCAAACGATCGAACGACTAGTTGACTAATCGATGAAACGACCAAAAGACCAAACGATCGAACGACCAGTTGACCAATCAATCAAACGACCAAACCACCAAACGATCGAACGACCTGTTGACCAATCAATCAAACGACCAAACCACCAAACGATCGAACGACCAGTTGACCAATCAATCAAACAACCAAACGACCAAACGATCGAACGACCAGTTGACCAATCAATCAAACAACCAAACGACCAAACGATCGAACGACCATTTGACCAATCAATCAAACAACCAAACGACCAAACGATCGAACGACCAGTTGACCAATCAATCAAACAACCAAACGACCAAACGATCGAACGACCAGTTGACCAATCAATCAAACAACCAAACGACCAAACGATCGAACGACCAGTTGACCAATCAATCAAACAACCAAACGACCAAACGATCGAACGACCAGTTGACCAATCAATCAAACGACCAAACCACCAAACGATCGAACGACCAGTTGACCAATCAATCAAACGACCAAACCACCAAACGATCGAACGACGAGTTGACCAATCAATCAATCAACCAAACCACCAAATGATCGAACGACTCGTTGACTAAAGAATCAAACAACCAAACGACAAAACCACCAAACGATCGAACGACCAGTTGACCAATCAATCAAACGACCAAACGACCAAACGATCAAACGACTAGTTGACTAATCGATCAAACGACCAAAAGACCAACCGATCGAACGACTAGTTGACCAATCAATCAAACGACCAAACCACCAAACGATCGAACGACCAGTTGACCAATCAGTCAAACAACCAAACGACCAAACGATCGAACGACCAGTTGACCAATCAATCAAACAACCAAACGACCAAACGATCGAACGACCAGTTGACCAATCAATCAAACGACCAAACCACCAAACGATCGAACGACCATTTGACCAATCAATCAAACGACCAAACCACCAAACGATCGAACGACGAGTTGACCAATCAATCAATCAACCAAACCACCAAACGATCGAACGACTCGTTGATGAAGAATCAAACAACCAAACGACCAAACGATCGAACGACCAGTTGACCAATCAATCAAACGACCAAACGACCAAACGATCGAACGACTAGTTGACTAATCGATCAAACGACCAAAAGACCAAACGATCGAACGACTAGTTGACCAATCAATCAAACGACCATACCACCAAACGATCGAACGACCAGTTGACCAATCAATCAAACGACCAAACCACCAAACGATCGAACGACCAGTTGACCAATCAATCAAACAACCAAACGACCAAACGATCGAACGACCAGTTGACCAATCAATCAAACAACCAAACGACCAAACGATCGAACGACCAGTTGACCAATCAATCAAACGACCAAACCACTAAACGATCGAACGACCAGTTGACCAATCAATCAATCAACCAAACCACCAAACGATCGAACGACTCGTTGACTAAAGAATCAAACAACCAAACGACCAAACGACCAAACGATCGAACGACCAGTTGACCAATCAATCAAACGACCAAACCACCAAACGATCGAACGACCAGTTGACCAATCAATCAAACAACCAAACGACCAAACGATCGAACGACCAGTTGACCAATCAATCAAACAACCAAACGACCAAACGATCGAACAACCAGTTGACAAATCAATCAAACGACCAAACCACCAAACGATCGAACGACCAGTTGACCAATCAATCAAACGATCGAACGACGAGTTGACCAATCAATCAATCAACCAAACCACCAAACGATCGAACGACTCGTTGACTAATCGATCAAACGACCAAAAGACCAAACGATCGAACGACTAGTTGACCAATCAATCAAACAACCATACCACCAAACGATCGAACGACCAGTTGACCAATCAATCAAACAACCAAACGACCAAACGATCGAACGACCAGTTGACCAATCAATCAAACAACCAAACGACCAAACGATCGAACGACCAGTTGACCAATCAATCAAACGACCAAACCACCAAACGATCGAACGACCAGTTGACCAATCAATCAAACAACCAAACGACCAAACGATCGAACGACTAGTTGACCAATCAATCAATCAACCAAACCAGCAAACGATCGAACGACTCGTTGACTAAAGAATCAAACAACCAAACGACCAAACGACCAAACGATCGAACGACCAGTTGACCAATCAATCAAACGATCAAACGACCAAACGATCAAACGACTAGTTGACTAATCGATCCAACGACCAAAAGACCAAACGATCGAACGACTAGTTGACCAATCAATCAAACGACCAAACCACCAAACGATCGAAGGACCAGTTGACCAATCAATCAAACAACCAAACGACCAAACGATCGAACGACCTTTTGACCAATCAATCAAACAACCAAACGACCAAACGATCGAACGACCAGTTGACCAATCAATCAAACAACCAAACGACCAGACGATCGAACGACCAGTTGACCAATCAATCAAACGACCAAACCACCAAACGATCGAACGACCAGTTGACCAATCAATCAAACAACCAAACGACCAAACGATCGAACGACCTTTTGACCAATCAATCAAACAACCAAACGACCAAACGATCGAACGACCAGTTGACCAATCAATCAAACAATCAAACGACCAGACGATCGAACAACCAGTTGACCAATCAATCAAACGACCAAACCACCAAACGATCGAACGACCAGTTGACCAATCAATCAAACGACCAAACAACCAAACGATCGAACGACCAGTTGACCAATCAATCAATCAACCAAACCACCAAACGATCGAACGACTCGTTGACTAAAGAATCAAACAACCAAACGACCAAACGACCAAACGATCGAACGACCAGTTAACCAATCAATCAAACGACCAAACGACCAAACGATCGAACGACCAGTTAATTAATCAATCAAACGACCAAAAGACCAAACGATCGAACGACTAGTTGACCAATCAATCAAACGACCAAACCACCAAACGATCGAAAGACCAGTTGACCAATCAATCAAGCGACCAAACCACCAAACGATCGAACGACCAGTTGACCAATCAATCAAACAACCAAACGACCAAACGATCGAACGACCAATTGACCAATCAATCAAACAAACAAACGACCAAACGATCGAACGACCAGTTGACCAATCAATCAAACAACCAAACGACCAAACGATCGAACGACCAGTTGACCAATCAATCAAACGACCAAACCACCAACCGATCAAACGACCAGTTGACCAATCAATCAAATAACCAAACCACCAAACGATCGAACGACGAGTTGACCAATCAATCACTCGACCAAACCACCAAACGATCGAACGACTCGTTGACTAAAGAATCAAACAACCAAACGACCAAACGACCAAACGATCGAACGACCAGTTGACCAATCAATCAAACGACCAAACGACCAAACGATCGAACGACCAGTTGACTAATCAATCAAACGAACAAACCACCAAACGATCGAACGACGAGTTGACCAATCAATCAATCAACCAAACCTCCAAACGATCGAACGACCAGTTGACCAATCAATCAAACGACCAAAAGACCAAACGATCGAACGACTAGTTGACCAATCAATCAAACGACCAAACCACCAAACGATCAAACGACCAGTTGACCAATCAATCAATCAACCAAACCACCAAACGATCGAACGACTTGTTGACTAAAGAATTAAACAACCAAACGACCAAACGACCAAACGATCGAACGACCAGTTAACCAATCAATCAAACGACCAAACGACCAAACGATCGAACGACTAGTTGACTAATCGATCAAACGACCAAACCACCAAACGATCAAACGACCAGTTGACCAATCAATCAATCAACCAAACCACCAAACGATCGAACGACTCGTTGACTAAAGAATCAAACAACCAAACGACCAAACGACCAAACGATCGAACGACCAGTTGACCAATCAATCAAACGACCAAAAGACCAAACGATCGAACGACTAGTTGACCAATCAATCAAACGACCAAACCACCAAACGATCAAACGACCAGTTGACCAATCAATCAATCAACCAAACCACCAAACGATCGAACGACTTGTTGACTAAAGAATTAAACAACCAAACGACCAAACGACCAAACGATCGAACGACCAGTTAACCAATCAATCAAACGACCAAACGACCAAACGATCGAACGACTAGTTGACTAATCGATCAAACGACCAAACCACCAAACGAGCGAACGACCAGTTGACCAATCAATCAAACGACCAAACCACCAAACGATCGAACGACCAGTTGACCAATCAATCAAACGACCAAACCACCAAACGATCGAACGACCAGTTGACCAATCAATCAATCAACCAGACCACCAAACGATCGAACGACTCGTTGTCTAAAGAATCAAACAACCAAACGACCAAACGACCAAACGATCGAACGACCAGTTGACCAATCAATCAAACGACCAAACGACCAAACGATCGAACGACTAGTTGACTAATCGATCAAACAACCAAAAGACCAAACGATCGAACGACCAGTTGACCAATCAATCAAACGACCAAACGACCACACGATCGAACGACCAGTTGACCAATCAATCAAACGACCAAACGACCAAACGATCGAACGACTAGTTGACTAATCGATGAAACGACCAAAAGACCAAACGATCGAACGACCAGTTGACCAATCAATCAAACGACCAAACCACCAAACGATCGAACGACCTGTTGACCAATCAATCAAACGACCAAACCACCAAACGATCGAACGACCAGTTGACCAATCAATCAAACAACCAAACGACCAAACGATCGAACGACCAGTTGACCAATCAATCAAACGACCAAACCACCAAACGATCGAACGACCAGTTGACCAATCAATCAAACAACCAAACCACCAAACTATCGAACGACCAGTTGACCAATCAATCAAACAACCAAACGACCAAACGATCGAACGACCAGTTGACCAATCAATCAAACGACCAAACCACCAAACGATCGAACGACCAGTTGACCAATCAGTCAATCAACCAAACCACCAAACGATCGAACGACTCGTTGACTAAAGAATCAAACAAACAAACGACCAAACGTTCGAACGACCAGTTGACAATCAATCAAACGACTAAACCACCAAACGATCGAACGACGAGTTGACCAATCAATCAATCAATCAACCAAACCACCAAAAGATCGAACGACTAGTTGACTAATCGATCAAACAACCAAAAGACCAAACGATCGAACGACCAGTTGACCAATCAATCAAACGACCAAACGACCACACGATCGAACGACTAGTTGACCAATCAATCAAACGACCAAACGACCAAACGATCGAACGACTAGTTGACTAATCGATGAAACGACCAAAAGACCAAACGATCGAACGACCAGTTGACCAATCAATCAAACGACCAAACCACCAAACGATCGAACGACCTGTTGACCAATCAATCAAACGACCAAACCACCAAACGATCGAACGACCAGTTGACCAATCAATCAAACAACCAAACGACCAAACGATCGAACGACCAGTTGACCAATCAATCAAACAACCAAACGACCAAACGATCGAACGACCATTTGACCAATCAATCAAACAACCAAACGACCAAACGATCGAACGACCAGTTGACCAATCAATCAAACAACCAAACGACCAAACGATCGAACGACCAGTTGACCAATCAATCAAACAACCAAACGACCAAACGATCGAACGACCAGTTGACCAATCAATCAAACAACCAAACGACCAAACGATCGAACGACCAGTTGACCAATCAATCAAACGACCAAACCACCAAACGATCGAACGACCAGTTGACCAATCAATCAAACGACCAAACCACCAAACGATCGAACGACGAGTTGACCAATCAATCAATCAACCAAACCACCAAATGATCGAACGACTCGTTGACTAAAGAATCAAACAACCAAACGACAAAACCACCAAACGATCGAACGACCAGTTGACCAATCAATCAAACGACCAAACGACCAAACGATCAAACGACTAGTTGACTAATCGATCAAACGACCAAAAGACCAACCGATCGAACGACTAGTTGACCAATCAATCAAACGACCAAACCACCAAACGATCGAACGACCAGTTGACCAATCAGTCAAACAACCAAACGACCAAACGATCGAACGACCAGTTGACCAATCAATCAAACAACCAAACGACCAAACGATCGAACGACCAGTTGACCAATCAATCAAACGACCAAACCACCAAACGATCGAACGACCATTTGACCAATCAATCAAACGACCAAACCACCAAACGATCGAACGACGAGTTGACCAATCAATCAATCAACCAAACCACCAAACGATCGAACGACTCGTTGATGAAGAATCAAACAACCAAACGACCAAACGATCGAACGACCAGTTGACCAATCAATCAAACGACCAAACGACCAAACGATCGAACGACTAGTTGACTAATCGATCAAACGACCAAAAGACCAAACGATCGAACGACTAGTTGACCAATCAATCAAACGACCATACCACCAAACGATCGAACGACCAGTTGACCAATCAATCAAACGACCAAACCACCAAACGATCGAACGACCAGTTGACCAATCAATCAAACAACCAAACGACCAAACGATCGAACGACCAGTTGACCAATCAATCAAACAACCAAACGACCAAACGATCGAACGACCAGTTGACCAATCAATCAAACGACCAAACCACTAAACGATCGAACGACCAGTTGACCAATCAATCAATCAACCAAACCACCAAACGATCGAACGACTCGTTGACTAAAGAATCAAACAACCAAACGACCAAACGACCAAACGATCGAACGACCAGTTGACCAATCAATCAAACGACCAAACCACCAAACGATCGAACGACCAGTTGACCAATCAATCAAACAACCAAACGACCAAACGATCGAACGACCAGTTGACCAATCAATCAAACAACCAAACGACCAAACGATCGAACAACCAGTTGACAAATCAATCAAACGACCAAACCACCAAACGATCGAACGACCAGTTGACCAATCAATCAAACGATCGAACGACGAGTTGACCAATCAATCAATCAACCAAACCACCAAACGATCGAACGACTCGTTGACTAATCGATCAAACGACCAAAAGACCAAACGATCGAACGACTAGTTGACCAATCAATCAAACAACCAAATGACCAAACGATCGAACGACCAGTTGACCAATCAATCAAACAACCAAACGACCAAACGATCGAACGACCAGTTGACCAATCAATCAAACAACCAAACGACCAAACGATCGAACGACCAGTTGACCAATCAATCAAACGACCAAACCACCAAACGATCGAACGACCAGTTGACCAATCAATCAAACAACCAAACGACCAAACGATCGAACGACTAGTTGACCAATCAATCAATCAACCAAACCAGCAAACGATCGAACGACTCGTTGACTAAAGAATCAAACAACCAAACGACCAAACGACCAAACGATCGAACGACCAGTTGACCAATCAATCAAACGATCAAACGACCAAACGATCAAACGACTAGTTGACTAATCGATCCAACGACCAAAAGACCAAACGATCGAACGACTAGTTGACCAATCAATCAAACGACCAAACCACCAAACGATCGAAGGACCAGTTGACCAATCAATCAAACAACCAAACGACCAAACGATCGAACGACCTTTTGACCAATCAATCAAACAACCAAACGACCAAACGATCGAACGACCAGTTGACCAATCAATCAAACAACCAAACGACCAGACGATCGAACGACCAGTTGACCAATCAATCAAACGACCAAACCACCAAACGATCGAACGACCAGTTGACCAATCAATCAAACAACCAAACGACCAAACGATCGAACGACCTTTTGACCAATCAATCAAACAACCAAACGACCAAACGATCGAACGACCAGTTGACCAATCAATCAAACAATCAAACGACCAGACGATCGAACAACCAGTTGACCAATCAATCAAACGACCAAACCACCAAACGATCGAACGACCAGTTGACCAATCAATCAAACGACCAAACCACCAAACGATCGAACGACCAGTTGACCAATCAATCAATCAACCAAACCACCAAACGATCGAACGACTCGTTGACTAAAGAATCAAACAACCAAACGACCAAACGACCAAACGATCGAACGACCAGTTGACCAATCAATCAAACGACCAAACGACCAAACGATCGAACTACTAGTTGACTAACCGATCAAACGACCAAAAGACCAAACGATCGAACGACTAGTTGACCAATCAATCAAACGACCAAACCACCAAACGATCGAACGACCAGTTGACCAATCAATCAAACGACCAAACCACTAAAAGATCGAACGACCAGATGACCAATCAATCAATCAACCAAACCACCAAACGATCGAACGACTCGTTGACTAAAGAATCAAACAACCAAACGACCAAACGACCAAACGATCGAACGACCAGTTGACCAATCAATCAAACGACCAAACGACCAAACGATCGAACGACTAGTTGACTAATCGATCAAACGACCAAAAGACCAAACGATCGAACGACTAGTTGACCAATCAATCAAACGACCAAACCACCAAACGATCGAACGACAAGTTGACCAATCAATCAAACAACCAAACGACCAAACGATCAAACGACCAGTTGACCAATCAATCAAACAACCAAACGACCAAACGATCGAACGACCAGTTGACCAATCAATCAAACAACCAAACGACCAAACGATCGAACGACCAGTTGACCAATCAATCAAACGACCAAACCACCAAACGATCGAACGACCAGTTGACCAATCAATCAAACAACCAAACGACCAAACGATCGAACGACCAGTTGACCAATCAATTAAACGACCAAAACACCAAACGATCAAACGACCAGTTGACCAATCAATCAATCAACCAAACCACCAAACGATCGAACGACTCGTTGACTAAAGAATCAAACAACCAAACGACCAAACGATCGAACGACCAGTTGACCAATCAATCAAACGACCAAACCACCAAACGATCGAACGACCAGTTGACCAATCAATCAAACAACCAAACGACCAAACGATCGAACGACCTGTTGACCAATCAATCAAACAACAAAACGACCAAACGATCGAACAACCAGTTGACCAATCAATCAAACGACCAAACCACCAAACGATCGAACGACCAGTTGACCAATCAATCAAACGATCGAACGACGAGTTGACCAATCAATCAATCAACCAAACCACCAAACGATCGAACGACTCGTTGACTAATCGATCAAACGAGCAAAAAAAAAAAAACGATCGAACGACTCGTTGACCAATCAATCAAACAACCAAACCACTAAACGATCGAACGACCAGTTGAATAATCAATCAAACAACCAAACGACCAAACGATCGAACGACCAGTTGACCAATCAATCAAACAACCAAACGACCAAACGATCGAACGACCAGTTGACCAATCAATCAAACAACCAAACGACCAAACGATCGAATGACCAGTTGACCAATCAATCAAACAACCAAACGACCAAACGATCGAACGACCAGTTGACCAATTAATCAAACAACCAAACGACCAAACGATCGAACGACCAGTTGACCAATCAATCAAACGACCAAACCACCAAACGATCGAACGACCAGTTGACCAATCAATCAAACGACCAAACCACCAAACGATCGAACGACGAGTTGACCAATCAATCAATCAACCAAACCACCAAATGATCGAACGACTCGTTGACTAAAGAATCAAACAACCAAACGACAAAACCACCAAACGATCGAACGACCAATTGACCAATCAATCAAACGACCAAACCACCAAACAATCGAACGACCAGTTGACCAATCAATCAAACGACCAAACCACCAAACGATCGAACGACCAGTTGACCAATCAATCAAACGACCAAAAGACCAAACGATCGAACGACTAGTTGACCAATCAATCAAACGACCAAACCACCAAACAATCGAACGACCAGTTGACCAATCAATCAAACGACCAAATCACCAAACGATCGAACGACCAGTTGACCAATCAATCAATCAACCAAACCACCAAACGATCGAACGACTCGTTGACGAAAGAATCAAACAAACCAAACGACCAAACGACCAAACGATCGAACGACCAGTTAACCAATCAATCAAACGACCAAAAGACCAAACGATCGAACGACTAGTTGACCAATCAATCAAACGACCAAACCACCAAACGATCGAACGACCAGTTGACCAATCAATCAAGCGACCAAACCACCAAACGATCGAACGACCAGTTGACCAATCAATCAAACAACCAAACGACCAAACGATCGAACGACCAGTTGACCAATCAATCAAACAAACAAACGACCAAACGATCGAACGACCAGTTGACCAATCAATCAAACAACCAAACGACCAAACGATCGAACGACCAGTTGACCAATCAATCAAACGACCAAACCACCAAACGATCGAACGACGAGTTGACCAATCAATCAATCGACCAAACCTCCAAACGATCGAACGACTCGTTGACTAAAGAATCAAACAACCAAACGACCAAACGACCAAACGATCGAACGACCAGTTGACCAATCAATCAAACGACCAAAAGACCAAACGATCGAACGACTAGTTGACCAATCAATCAAACGACCAAACCACCAAACGATCGAACGACGAGTTGACCAATCAATCAATCAATCAACCAAACCACCAAAAGATCGAACGACTAGTTGACTAATCGATCAAACAACCAAAAGACCAAACGATCGAACGACCAGTTGACCAATCAATCAAACGACCAAACGACCACACGATCGAACGACTAGTTGACCAATCAATCAAACGACCAAACGACCAAACGATCGAACGACTAGTTGACTAATCGATGAAACGACCAAAAGACCAAACGATCGAACGACCAGTTGACCAATCAATCAAACGACCAAACCACCAAACGATCGAACGACCTGTTGACCAATCAATCAAACGACCAAACCACCAAACGATCGAACGACCAGTTGACCAATCAATCAAACAACCAAACGACCAAACGATCGAACGACCAGTTGACCAATCAATCAAACAACCAAACGACCAAACGATCGAACGACCATTTGACCAATCAATCAAACAACCAAACGACCAAACGATCGAACGACCAGTTGACCAATCAATCAAACAACCAAACGACCAAACGATCGAACGACCAGTTGACCAATCAATCAAACAACCAAACGACCAAACGATCGAACGACCAGTTGACCAATCAATCAAACAACCAAACGACCAAACGATCGAACGACCAGTTGACCAATCAATCAAACGACCAAACCACCAAACGATCGAACGACCAGTTGACCAATCAATCAAACGACCAAACCACCAAACGATCGAACGACGAGTTGACCAATCAATCAATCAACCAAACCACCAAATGATCGAACGACTCGTTGACTAAAGAATCAAACAACCAAACGACAAAACCACCAAACGATCGAACGACCAGTTGACCAATCAATCAAACGACCAAACGACCAAACGATCAAACGACTAGTTGACTAATCGATCAAACGACCAAAAGACCAACCGATCGAACGACTAGTTGACCAATCAATCAAACGACCAAACCACCAAACGATCGAACGACCAGTTGACCAATCAGTCAAACAACCAAACGACCAAACGATCGAACGACCAGTTGACCAATCAATCAAACAACCAAACGACCAAACGATCGAACGACCAGTTGACCAATCAATCAAACGACCAAACCACCAAACGATCGAACGACCATTTGACCAATCAATCAAACGACCAAACCACCAAACGATCGAACGACGAGTTGACCAATCAATCAATCAACCAAACCACCAAACGATCGAACGACTCGTTGATGAAGAATCAAACAACCAAACGACCAAACGATCGAACGACCAGTTGACCAATCAATCAAACGACCAAACGACCAAACGATCGAACGACTAGTTGACTAATCGATCAAACGACCAAAAGACCAAACGATCGAACGACTAGTTGACCAATCAATCAAACGACCATACCACCAAACGATCGAACGACCAGTTGACCAATCAATCAAACGACCAAACCACCAAACGATCGAACGACCAGTTGACCAATCAATCAAACAACCAAACGACCAAACGATCGAACGACCAGTTGACCAATCAATCAAACAACCAAACGACCAAACGATCGAACGACCAGTTGACCAATCAATCAAACGACCAAACCACTAAACGATCGAACGACCAGTTGACCAATCAATCAATCAACCAAACCACCAAACGATCGAACGACTCGTTGACTAAAGAATCAAACAACCAAACGACCAAACGACCAAACGATCGAACGACCAGTTGACCAATCAATCAAACGACCAAACCACCAAACGATCGAACGACCAGTTGACCAATCAATCAAACAACCAAACGACCAAACGATCGAACGACCAGTTGACCAATCAATCAAACAACCAAACGACCAAACGATCGAACAACCAGTTGACAAATCAATCAAACGACCAAACCACCAAACGATCGAACGACCAGTTGACCAATCAATCAAACGATCGAACGACGAGTTGACCAATCAATCAATCAACCAAACCACCAAACGATCGAACGACTCGTTGACTAATCGATCAAACGACCAAAAGACCAAACGATCGAACGACTAGTTGACCAATCAATCAAACAACCAAATGACCAAACGATCGAACGACCAGTTGACCAATCAATCAAACAACCAAACGACCAAACGATCGAACGACCAGTTGACCAATCAATCAAACAACCAAACGACCAAACGATCGAACGACCAGTTGACCAATCAATCAAACGACCAAACCACCAAACGATCGAACGACCAGTTGACCAATCAATCAAACAACCAAACGACCAAACGATCGAACGACTAGTTGACCAATCAATCAATCAACCAAACCACCAAACGATCGAACGACTCGTTGACTAAAGAATCAAACAACCAAACGACCAAACGACCAAACGATCGAACGACCAGTTGACCAATCAATCAAACGATCAAACGACCAAACGATCAAACGACTAGTTGACTAATCGATCCAACGACCAAAAGACCAAACGATCGAACGACTAGTTGACCAATCAATCAAACGACCAAACCACCAAACGATCGAAGGACCAGTTGACCAATCAATCAAACAACCAAACGACCAAACGATCGAACGACCTTTTGACCAATCAATCAAACAACCAAACGACCAAACGATCGAACGACCAGTTGACCAATCAATCAAACAACCAAACGACCAGACGATCGAACGACCAGTTGACCAATCAATCAAACGACCAAACCACCAAACGATCGAACGACCAGTTGACCAATCAATCAAACAACCAAACGACCAAACGATCGAACGACCTTTTGACCAATCAATCAAACAACCAAACGACCAAACGATCGAACGACCAGTTGACCAATCAATCAAACAATCAAACGACCAGACGATCGAACAACCAGTTGACCAATCAATCAAACGACCAAACCACCAAACGATCGAACGACCAGTTGACCAATCAATCAAACGACCAAACCACCAAACGATCGAACGACCAGTTGACCAATCAATCAATCAACCAAACCACCAAACGATCGAACGACTCGTTGACTAAAGAATCAAACAACCAAACGACCAAACGACCAAACGATCGAACGACCAGTTGACCAATCAATCAAACGACCAAACGACCAAACGATCGAACTACTAGTTGACTAATCGATCAAACGACCAAAAGACCAAACGATCGAACGACTAGTTGACCAATCAATCAAACGACCAAACCACCAAACGATCGAACGACCAGTTGACCAATCAATCAAACGACCAAACCACTAAAAGATCGAACGACCAGATGACCAATCAATCAATCAACCAAACCACCAAACGATCGAACGACTCGTTGACTAAAGAATCAAACAACCAAACGACCAAACGACCAAACGATCGAACGACCAGTTGACCAATCAATCAAACGACCAAACGACCAAACGATCGAACGACTAGTTGACTAATCGATCAAACGACCAAAAGACCAAACGATCGAACGACTAGTTGACCAATCAATCAAACGACCAAACCACCAAACGATCGAACGACAAGTTGACCAATCAATCAAACAACCAAACGACCAAACGATCAAACGACCAGTTGACCAATCAATCAAACAACCAAACGACCAAACGATCGAACGACCAGTTGACCAATCAATCAAACAACCAAACGACCAAACGATCGAACGACCAGTTGACCAATCAATCAAACGACCAAACCACCAAACGATCGAACGACCAGTTGACCAATCAATCAAACAACCAAACGACCAAACGATCGAACGACCAGTTGACCAATCAATTAAACGACCAAAACACCAAACGATCAAACGACCAGTTGACCAATCAATCAATCAACCAAACCACCTAACGATCGAACGACTCGTTGACTAAAGAATCAAACAACCAAACGACCAAACGATCGAACGACCAGTTGACCAATCAATCAAACAACCAAACGACCAAACGATCGAACGACCTTTTGACCAATCAATCAAACAACCAAACGACCAAACGATCGAACGACCAGTTGACCAATCAATCAAACAATCAAACGACCAGACGATCGAACAACCAGTTGACCAATCAATCAAACGACCAAACCACCAAACGATCGAACGACCAGTTGACCAATCAATCAAACGACCAAACCACCAAACGATCGAACGACCAGTTGACCAATCAATCAATCAACCAAACCACCAAACGATCGAACGACTCGTTGACTAAAGAATCAAACAACCAAACGACCAAACGACCAAACGATCGAACGACCAGTTGACCAATCAATCAAACGACCAAACGACCAAACGATCGAACTACTAGTTGACTAATCGATCAAACGACCAAAAGACCAAACGATCGAACGACTAGTTGACCAATCAATCAAACGACCAAACCACCAAACGATCGAACGACCAGTTGACCAATCAATCAAACGACCAAACCACTAAAAGATCGAACGACCAGATGACCAATCAATCAATCAACCAAACCACCAAACGATCGAACGACTCGTTGACTAAAGAATCAAACAACCAAACGACCAAACGACCAAACGATCGAACGACCAGTTGACCAATCAATCAAACGACCAAACGACCAAACGATCGAACGACTAGTTGACTAATCGATCAAACGACCAAAAGACCAAACGATCGAACGACTAGTTGACCAATCAATCAAACGACCAAACCACCAAACGATCGAACGACAAGTTGACCAATCAATCAAACAACCAAACGACCAAACGATCAAACGACCAGTTGACCAATCAATCAAACAACCAAACGACCAAACGATCGAACGACCAGTTGACCAATCAATCAAACAACCAAACGACCAAACGATCGAACGACCAGTTGACCAATCAATCAAACGACCAAACCACCAAACGATCGAACGACCAGTTGACCAATCAATCAAACAACCAAACGACCAAACGATCGAACGACCAGTTGACCAATCAATTAAACGACCAAAACACCAAACGATCAAACGACCAGTTGACCAATCAATCAATCAACCAAACCACCTAACGATCGAACGACTCGTTGACTAAAGAATCAAACAACCAAACGACCAAACGATCGAACGACCAGTTGACCAATCAATCAAACGACCAAACCACCAAACGATCGAACGACCAGTTGACCAATCAATCAAACAACCAAACGACCAAACGATCGAACGACCAGTTGACCAATCAATCAAACAACAAAACGACCAAACGATCGAACAACCAGTTGACCAATCAATCAAACGACCAAACCACCAAACGATCGAACGACCAGTTGACCAATCAATCAAACGATCGAACGACGAGTTGACCAATCAATCAATCAACCAAACCACCAAACGATCGAACGACTCGTTGACTAATCGATCAAACGAGCAAAAAAAAAAAACGATCGAACGACTCGTTGACCAATCAATCAAACAACCAAACCACTAAACGATCGAACGACCAGTTGAATAATCAATCAAACAACCAAACGACCAAACGATCGAACGACCAGTTGACCAATCAATCAAACAACCAAACGACCAAACGATCGAACGACCAGTTGACCAATCAATCAAACAACCAAACGACCAAACGATCGAATGACCAGTTGACCAATCAATCAAACAACCAAACGACCAAACGATCGAACGACCAGTTGACCAATTAATCAAACAACCAAACGACCAAACGATCGAACGACCAGTTGACCAATCAATCAAACGACCAAAGCACCAAACGATCGAACGACCAGTTGACCAATCAATCAAACGACCAAACCACCAAACGATCGAACGACGAGTTGACCAATCAATCAATCAACCAAACCACCAAATGATCGAACGACTCGTTGACTAAAGAATCAAACAACCAAACGACAAAACCACCAAACGATCGAACGACCAGTTGACCAATCAATCAAACGACCAAACCACCAAACAATCGAACGACCAGTTGACCAATCAATCAAACGACCAAACCACCAAACGATCGAACGACCAGTTGACCAATCAATCAAACGACCAAAAGACCAAACGATCGAACGACTAGTTGACCAATCAATCAAACGACCAAACCACCAAACAATCGAACGACCAGTTGACCAATCAATCAAACGACCAAATCACCAAACGATCGAACGACCAGTTGACCAATCAATCAATCAACCAAACCACCAAACGATCGAACGACTCGTTGACGAAAGAATCAAACAAACCAAACGACCAAACGACCAAACGATCGAACGACCAGTTAACCAATCAATCAAACGACCAAAAGACCAAACGATCGAACGACTAGTTGACCAATCAATCAAACGACCAAACCACCAAACGATCGAACGACCAGTTGACCAATCAATCAAGCGACCAAACCACCAAACGATCGAACGACCAGTTGACCAATCAATCAAACAACCAAACGACCAAACGATCGAACGACCAGTTGACCAATCAATCAAACAAACAAACGACCAAACGATCGAACGACCAGTTGACCAATCAATCAAACAACCAAACGACCAAACGATCGAACGACCAGTTGACCAATCAATCAAACGACCAAACCACCAAACGATCGAACGACGAGTTGACCAATCAATCAATCGACCAAACCACCAAACGATCGAACGACTCGTTGACTAAAGAATCAAACAACCAAACGACCAAACGACCAAACGATCGAACGACCAGTTGACCAATCAATCAAACGACCAAACGACCAAACGATCGAACGACCAGTTGACTAATCAATCAAACGACCAAACCACCAAACGATCGAACGACGAGTTGACCAATCAATCAATCAACCAAACCTCCAAACGATCGAACGACTCGTTGACTAAAGAATCAAACAACCAAACGACCAAACGACCAAACGATCGAACGACCAGTTGACCAATCAATCAAACGACCAAAAGACCAAACGATCGAACGACTAGTTGACCAATCAATCAAACGACCAAACCACCAAACGATCAAACGACCAGTTGACCAATCAATCAATCAACCAAACCACCAAACGATCGAACGACTTGTTGACTTAAGAATTAAACAACCAACGACCAAACGACCAAACGATCGAACGACCAGTTAACCAATCAATCAAACGACCAAACGACCAAACGATCGAACGACTAGTTGACTAATCGATCAAACGACCAAAAGACCAAACGATCGAACGACTCGTTGACTAAAGAATCAAACAACCAAACGACCAAACGACCAAATGATCGAACGACCAGTTGACCAATCAATCAAACGACCAAACGACCAAACGATCCAACGACCAGTTGACTAATCGATCAAACGACCAAAAGACCAAACGATCGAACGACCAGTTGACCAATCAATCAAACGACCAAACCACCAAACGATCGAACGACCAGTTGACCAATTAATCAAACAACCAAACGACCAAACGATCGAACGACCAGTTGACCAATCAATCAAACGACCAAACCACCAAACGATCGAACGACCAGTTGACCAATCAATCAAACGACCAAACCACCAAACGATCGAACGACCAGTTGACCAATCAATCAATCAACCAGACCACCAAACGATCGAACGACTCGTTGTCTAAAGAATCAAACAACCAAACGACCAAACGATCGAACGACCAGTTGACCAATCAATCAAACGACCAAACGACCAAAACGATCGAACGACTAGTTGACTAATCGATCAAACGACCAAAAGACCAAACGATCGAACGACCAGTTGACCAATCAATCAAACGACCAAACGACCAAACGATCGAACGACCAGTTGACCAATCAATCAAACGACCAAACGACCAAACGATCGAACGACTAGTTCACTAATCGATCAAACGACCAAAAGACCAAACGATCGAACGACCAGTTAACCAATCAATCAAACAACCAAACCACCAAACTATCGAACGACCAGTTGACCAATCAATCAAACAACCAAACGACCAAACGATCGAACGACCAGTTGACCAATCAATCAAACGACCAAACCACCAAACGATCGAACGACCAGTTGACCAATCAATCAATCAACCAAACCACCAAACGATCGAACGACTCGATGACTAAAGAATCAAACAATCAAACGACCAAACGACCAAACGATCGAACGACCAGTTAACCAATCAATCAAACGACCAAAAGACCAAACGATCGAACGACTAGTTGACCAATCAATCAAACGACCAAACCACCAAACGATCAAACGACCAGTTGACCAATCAATCAATCAACCAAACCACCAAACGATCGAACGACTTGTTGACTAAAGAATCAAACAACCAAACGACCAAACGACCAAACGATCGAACGACCAGTTGACCAATCAATCAAACGACCAAACGACCAAACGATCGAACGACCAGTTGACTAATCGATCAAACGACCAAAAGACCAAACGATCGAACGACCAGTTGACCAATCAATCAAACGACCAAACCACCAAACGATCGAACGACCAGTTGACCAATTAATCAAACAACCAAACGACCAAACGATCGAACGACCAGTTGACCAATCAATCAAACAACCAAACGACCAAACGGTCGAACGACTAGTTGACCAATCAATCAAACGACCAAACCACCAAACGATCGAACGACCAGTTGACCAATCAATCAAACGACCAAACCACCAAACGATCGAACGACCAGTTGACCAATCAATCAAACGACCAAACGACCAAACGATCGAACGACTAGTTGACCAATCAATCAATCAACCAAACCACCAAACGATCGAACGACTCGTTGTCTAAAGAATCAAACAACCAAACGACCAAACGACCAAACGATCGAACGACCAGTTGACCAATCAATCAAACGACCAAACGACCAAACGATCGAACGACCAGTTGACTAATCAATCAAACGACCAAACCACAAAACGATCGAACGACGAGTTGACCAATCAATCAAACAACCAAACGACGAAACGACCAAACGATCGAACGACAAGTTGACCAATCAATCAAACGACCAAAAGACCAAACGATCGAACGACTAGTTGACCAATCAATCAAACGACCAAACCACCAAACAATCGAACGACCAGTTGACCAATCAATCAAACGACCAAACCACCAAACAATCGAACGACCAGTTGACCAATCAATCAAACGACCAAAAGACCAAACGATCGAACGACTAGTTGACCAATCAATCAAACGACCAAAAGACCAAACGATCGAACGACCAGTTGACCAATCAATCAATCAACCAAACCACCAAACGATCGAACGACTCGTTGACGAAAGAATCAAACAAACCAAACGACCAAACGACCAAACGATCGAACGACCAGTTAACCAATCAATCAAACGACCAAAAGACCAAACGATCGAACGACTAGTTGACCAATCAATCAAACGACCAAACCACCAAACGATCGAACGACCAGTTGACCAATCAATCAAGCGACCAAACCACCAAACGATCGAACGACCAGTTGACCAATCAATCAAACAACCAAACGACCAAACGATCGAACGACCAATTGACCAATCAATCAAACAAACAAACGACCAAACGATCAAACGACCAGTTGACCAATCAATCAAACAACCAAACGACCAAACGATCGAACGACCAGTTGACCAATCAATCAAACGACCAAACCACCAACCGATCAAACGACCAGTTGACCAATCAATCAAACAACCAAACCACCAAACGATCGAACGACGAGTTGACCAATCAATCACTCGACCAAACCACCAAACGATCGAACGACTCGTTGACTAAAGAATCAAACAACCAAACGACCAAACGACCAAACGATCGAACGACCAGTTGACCAATCAATCAAACGACCAAACGACCAAACGATCGAACGACCAGTTGACTAATCAATCAAACGACCAAACCACCAAACGATCGAACGACGAGTTGACCAATCAATCAATCAACCAAACCTCCAAACGATCGAACGACTCGTTGACTAAAGAATCAAACAACCAAACGACCAAACGACCAAACGATCGAACGACCAGTTGACCATCAATCAAACGACCAAAAGACCAAACGATCGAACGACTAGTTGACCAATCAATCAAACGACCGAACCACCAAACGATCAAACGACCAGTTGACCAATCAATCAATCAACCAAACCACCAAACGATCGAACGACTTGTTGACTAAAGAATTAAACAACCAAACGACCAAACGACCAAACGATCGAACGACCAGTTAACCAATCAATCAAACGACCAAACGACCAAACGATCGAACGACTAGTTGACTAATCGATCAAACGACCAAACCACCAAACGAGCGAACGACCAGTTGACCAATCAATCAAACGACCAAACCACCAAACGATCGAACGACCAGTTGACCAATCAATCAAACGACCAAACCACCAAACGATCGAACGACCAGTTGACCAATCAATCAATCAACCAGACCACCAAACGATCGAACGACTCGTTGTCTAAAGAATCAAACAACCAAACGACCAAACGACCAAACGATCGAACGACCAGTTGACCAATCAATCAAACGACCAAACGACCAAACGATCGAACGACTAGTTGACTAATCGATCAAACAACCAAAAGACCAAACGATCGAACGACCAGTTGACCAATCAATCAAACGACCAAACGACCACACGATCGAACGACCAGTTGACCAATCAATCAAACGACCAAACGACCAAACGATCGAACGACTAGTTGACTAATCGATGAAACGACCAAAAGACCAAACGATCGAACGACCAGTTGACCAATCAATCAAACGACCAAACCACCAAACGATCGAACGACCTGTTGACCAATCAATCAAACGACCAAACCACCAAACGATCGAACGACCAGTTGACCAATCAATCAAACAACCAAACGACCAAACGATCGAACGACCAGTTGACCAATCAATCAAACAACCAAACCACCAAACGATCGAACGACCAGTTGACCAATCAATCAAACAACCAAACCACCAAACTATCGAACGACCAGTTGACCAATCAATCAAACAACCAAACGACCAAACGATCGAACGACCAGTTGACCAATCAATCAAACGACCAAACCACCAAACGATCGAACGACCAGTTGACCAATCAATCAATCAACCAAACCACCAAACGATCGAACGACTCGTTGACTAAAGAATCAAACAAACAAACGACCAAACGTTCGAACGACCAGTTGACAATCAATCAAACGACTAAACCACCAAACGATCGAACGACGAGTTGACCAATCAATCAATCAATCAACCAAACCACCAAAAGATCGAACGACTAGTTGACTAATCGATCAAACAACCAAAAGACCAAACGATCGAACGACCAGTTGACCAATCAATCAAACGACCAAACGACCACACGATCGAACGACTAGTTGACCAATCAATCAAACGACCAAACCACCAAACGATCGAACGACTAGTTGACTAATCGATGAAACGACCAAAAGACCAAACGATCGAACGACCAGTTGACCAATCAATCAAACGACCAAACCACGAAACGATCGAACGACCTGTTGACCAATCAATCAAACGACCAAACCACCAAACGATCGAACGACCAGTTGACCAATCAATCAAACAACCAAACGACCAAACGATCGAACAAACAGTTGACCAATCAATCAAACAACCAAACCACCAAACGATCGAACGACCAGTTGACAATCAATCAAACAACCAAACCACCAAACTATCGAACGACCAGTTGACCAATCAATCAAACAACCAAACGACCAAACGATCGAACGACAATTTGACCAATCAATCAAACAAATAAACGACCAAACGATCGAACGACCAGTTGACCAATCAATCAAACAACCAAACGACCAAACGATCGAACGACCAGTTGACCAATCAATCAAACGACCAAACCACCAAACGATCGAACGACCAGTTGACCAATCAATCAAACGACCAAACCACCAAACGATCGAACGACGAGTTGACCAATCAATCAATCAACCAAACCACCAAACGATCGAATGACTCGTTGACTAAAGAATCAAACAACCAAACGACCAAACGACCCAACGATCGAACGACCAGTTGACCAATCAATCAAACGACCAAACGACCAAACGATCGAACGACCACTTGACTAATCAATCAAACGACCAAACCACCAAACGATCGAACGACGAGTTGACCAATCAATCAAACAACCAAACGACCAAACGACCAAACGATCGAACGACCAGTTGACCAATCAATCAAACGACCAAAAGACCAAACGATCGAACGATTAGTTGACCAATCAATCAAACGACCAAACCACCAAACGATCGAACGACCAGTTGACCAATCAATCAAACGACCAAACCACCAAACGATCGAACGACCAGTTGACCAATCAATCAAACAACCAAACGACCAAACGATCGAACGACCAGTTGACCAATAAATCAAACAACCAAACGACCAAACGATCGAACGACCAGTTGACCAATCAATCAAACAACCAAACGACCAAACGATCGAACGACCAGTTGACCAATCAATCAAACGACCAAACCACCAAACGACCGAAGGACCAGTTGACCAATCAATTAATCAACCAAACCACCAAACGATCGAACGACTCGTTGACTAAAGAATCAAACAACCAAACGACCAAACGACCAAACGATCGAACGACCAGTTAACCAATCAATCAAACGACCAAAAGACCAAACGATCGAACGACTAGTTGACCAATCAATCAAACGACCAAACCACCAAACGATCGAACGACCAGTTGACCAATCAATCAAACGACCAAACCACCAAACGATCGAAGGACCAGTTGACCAATCAATCAAACAACCAAACGACCAAACGATCGAAAGACCAGTTGACCAATCAATCAAACAACCAAACGACCAAACGATCGAACGACCAGTTGACCAATCAATCAAACAACCAAACGACCAAACGATCGAACGACCAGTTGACCAATCAATCAAACGACCAAACCACCAAACGATCGAACGACCAGTTGACCAATCAATCAAACGACCAAACCACCAAACGATCGAACGACTAGTTGACTAATCGATCAAACGACCAAAATACCAAACGATCGAACGAATAGTTGACCAATCAATCAAACGACCAAACCACCAAACGATCGAACGACTCGTTGACTAAAGAATCAAACAACCAAACGACCAAACCACCAAACGATCGAACGACTCGTTGACTAAAGAATCAAACAACCAAACGACCAAACGACCAAACGATCGAACGACCAGTTGACCAATCAATCAAACGACCAAACGACCAAACGATCGAACGACCAGTTGACCAATCAATCAAACGACCAAACCACCAAACGATCGAACGACGAGTTGACCAATCAATCAATCAACCAAACCACCAAACGATCGAACGACTCGTTGACTAAAGAATCAAACAACCAAACGACCAAACGACCAAACGATCGAACAACCAGTTGACCAAACAACCAAACGACCAAACGACCAAACGATAGAACGACCAGTTGACCAATAAATCAAACGACCAATAAGACCAAACGATCGAACGACTAGTTGACCAATCAATCAAACGACCAAACCACCAAACGATCGAACGACCAGTTGACCAATCAATCAAACGACCAAACCACCAAACGATCGAACGACCAGTTGACCAATCAATCAAATAACCAAACGACCAAACGATCGAACGACAATTTGACCAATCAATCAAACAACCAAACGACCAAACGATCGAACGACCAGTTGACCAATCAATCAAACAACCAAACGACCAAACGATCGAACGACCAGTTGACCAATCAATCAAACGACCAAACCACCAAACGATCCAATGACGAGTTGACCAATCAATCAAACAACCAAACGACCAAACGATCGAACGACCAGTTAACCAATCAATCAAACGACCAAAAGACCAAACGATCGAACGACTAGTTGACCAATCAATCAAACGACCAAACCACCAAACGATCGAACGACCAGTTGACCAATCAATCAAACGACCAAACCACCAAACGATCAAACGACCAGTTGACCAATCAATCAAACAACCAAACGACCAAACGATCGAAAGACCAGTTGACCAATCAATCAAACAACCAAACGACCAAACGATCGAACGACCAGTTGACCAATCAATCAAACAACCAAACGACCAAACGATCGAACGACCAGTTGACCAATCAATCAAACGACCAAACCACCAAACGATCGAACGACCAGTTGACCAATCAATCAAACGACCAAACCACCAAACGATCGAACGACTAGTTGACTAATCGATCAAACGACCAAAATACCAAACGATCGAACGAATAGTTGACCAATCAATCAAACGACCAAACCACCAAACGATCGAACGACTCGTTGACTAAAGAATCAAACAACCAAACGACCAAACCACCAAACGATCGAACGACTCGTTGACTAAAGAATCAAACAACCAAACGACCAAACGACCAAACGATCGAACGACCAGTTGACCAATCAATCAAACGACCAAACGACCAAACGATCGAACGACCAGTTGACCAATCAATCAAACGACCAAACCACCAAACGATCGAACGACGAGTTGACCAATCAATCAATCAACCAAATCACCAAACGATCGAACGACTCGTTGACTAAAGAATCAAACAACCAAACGACCAAACGACCAAACGATCGAACAACCAGTTGACCAAACAACCAAACGACCAAAAGACCAAACGATAGAACGACCAGTTGACCAATAAATCAAACGACCAATAAGACCAAACGATCGAACGACTAGTTGACCAATCAATCAAACGACCAAACCACCAAACGATCGAACGACCAGTTGACCAATCAATCAAACGACCAAACCACCAAACGATCGAACGACCAGTTGACCAATCAATCAAATAACCAAACGACCAAACGATCGAACGACAATTTGACCAATCAATCAAACAACCAAACGACCAAACGATCGAACGACCAGTTGACCAATCAATCAAACAACCAAACGACCAAACGATCGAACGACCAGTTGACCAATCAATCAAACGACCAAACCACCAAACGATCGAACGACCAGTTGACCAATCAATCAAACGACCAAACCACCAAACGATCGAATGACCAGTTGACCAATCAATCAATCAACCAAACCACCAAACGATCGAACGACTCGTTGACTAAAGAATCAAACAACCAAACGACCAAACGACCAAACGATCGAACGACCAGTTGACCAATCAATCAAACGACCAAACGACGAAACGATCGAACGACTAGTTGACTAATCAATCAAACCACCAAAAGACCAAACGATGGAACGACCACTTGACCAATCAATCAAACAACCAAACGACCAAACGATCGAACGACCAGTTGACCAATCAATCAAACAACCAAACGACCAAACGATCGAACGACCAATTGATTAATCAATCAATCAACCAAACCACCAAACGATCGAACGACTCGTTGACTAAAGAATCAAACAACCAAACGACCAAACGACCAAACGATCGAACGACCAGTTAACCAATCAATCAAACGACCAAAAGACCAAACGATCGAACGACTAGTTGACCAATCAATCAAACGACAAAACCACCAAACGATCGAACGACCAGTTGACCAATCAATCAAACGACCAAACCACCAAACGATCGAACGACCAGTTGACCAATCAATCAAACGACCAAACCACCAAACAATCGAACGACCAGTTGACCAATCAATCAAACAACCAAACGACCAAACGATCGAACGACCAGTTGACCAATCAATCAAACGACCAAACCACCAAACGATCGAAGGACCAGTTGACCAATCAATCAATCAACCAAACCACCAAACGATCGAACGACTCGTTGACTAAAGAATCAAACAACCAAACGACCAAACGACCAAACGATCGAACGACCAGTTGACCAATCAATCAAACGACCAAAAGACCAAACGATCGAACGACTAGTTGACCAATCAATCAAACGACCAAACCACCAAACGATCGAACGACCAGTTGACCAATCAATCAAACGACCAAACCACCAAACGATCGAACGACCAGTTGACCAATCAATCAAACGACCAAACCACCAAACGATCGAACGACGAGTTGACCAATCAATCAACCAATCAACCAAACCACCAAAAGATCGAACGACTCGTTGACTAAAGAATCAAACAACCAAACGACCAAACGACCAAACGATCGAACGACCAGTTGACCAATCAATCAAACGACCAAACGACCAAACGATCGAACGACCAGTTGACTAATCAATCAAAAGACCAAACCACCAAATGATCGAACGACGAGTTGACCAATCAATCAATCAACCAAACCACCAAACGGTCGAACGACTCGTTGACTAAAGAATCAAACAACCAAACAACCAAACGACCAAACGATCGAACGACCAGTTGACCAATCAATCAAACGACCAAACGATCGAACGACTAGTTGACTAATCGATCAAACGACCAAAAGACCAAACGATCGAACGACCAGTTGACCAATCAATCAAACGACCAAACCACCAAACGATCGAACGACCAGTTGACCAATCAATCAAACGACCAAACCACCAAACGATCGAACGACCAGTTGACCAATCAATCAATCAACCAAACCACCAAACGATCGAACGACTCGTTGACTAAAGAATCAAACAACCAAACGACCAAACGACCAAACGATCGAACGACCAGTTGACCAATCAATCAAACGACCAAACGACCAAACGATCGAACGACCAGTTGACTAATCGATCGAACGACCAGTTCACCTATCAATCAAACGACCAAACCACCAAACGATCGAACGACCAGTTGACCAATCAATCAAACAACCAAACCACCAAACGATCGAACGACCAGTTGACCAATCAATCAAACAACCAAACGACCAAACGATCGAACGACCAGTTGACCAATCAATCAAACGACCAAACCACCAAACTATCGAACGACCAGTTGACTAATCGATCAAACGACCAAAAGACCAAACGATCGAACGACCAGTTGACCAATCAATCAAACGACCAAACCACCAAACTATCGAACGACCAGTTGACCAATCAATCAAACAACCAAACGACCAAACGATCGAACGACCAGTTGACCAATCAATCAAACAACCAAACGACCAAACGATCGAACGACCAGTTGACCAATCAATCAAACGACCAAACCACCAAACGATCGAACGACCAGTTGACCAATCAATCAAACGACCAAACCACCAAACGATCGAACGACGAGTTGACCAATCAATCAATCAACCAAACCACCAAACGATCGAACGACTCGTTGACTAAAGAATCAAACAACCAAACGACCAAACGACCAAACGATCGAACGACCAGTTGACCAATCAATCAAACAACCAAACGACCAAACGATCGAACGACCAGTTGACCAATCAATCAAACGACCAAACCACCAAACGATCGAACGACCAGTTGACCAATCAATCAAACGACCAAACGACCAAACGATCGAACGAGTAGTTGACTAATCGATCAAACGACCAAAAGACCAAACGATCGAACGCTTAGTTGACCAATCAATCAAACGACCAAACGATCGAACGACCAGTTGACCAATCAATCAAACGACCAAACCACCAAACGATCGAACGACCAGTTGACCAATCAATCAAACGACCAAACGACCAAACGATCGAACGACTAGTTGACTTATCGATCAAACGACCAAAAGACCAAACGATCGAACGACTAGTTGACCCATCAATCAAACGACCAAACGACCAAACCATCGAACGACCAGTTGACCAATCAATCAAACGACCAAACCACCAAACGATCGAACGACCTGTTGACCAATCAATCAAAAAACCAAACGACCAAACGACCAAACGATCGAACGACCAGTTGACCAATCGATCAAACGACCAAACCACCAAACTATCGAACGACTAGTTGACCAATCAATCAAACGACCAAAAGACCAAACGATCGAACGACTAGTTGACCAATCAATCAAACAACCAAACGACCAAACGATCGAACGACCAGTTGACCAATCAATCAAACGACCAAACCACCAAACGATGGAACGACCAGTTGACCAATCAATCAAACAACCAAACGACCAAACGATCGAACGACCAGTTGACCAATCAATCAAACGACCAAACCACCAATCAATCGAACGACCAGTTGACCAATCAATCAAACAACCAAACGACCAAACGATCGAACTACTAGTTGATTAAACAATCAAACAACCAAACGACCAAACGACCAAACGATCGAACGACCACTTGACCAATCAATCAAACGACCAAACGATCGAACGACCAGTTGACCAATCAATCAAACGACCAAACCACCAAACGATCGAACGACCAGTTGACCAATCAATCTAACAACCAAACGACCAAACGACCAAACGATCGAACGACCAGTTGACCAATCAATCAAACGACCAAACGACCAAACGATCGAACGACTAGTTGACTAATCGATCAAACGACCAAAAGACCAAACGATCGAACGACTAGTTGACCAATCAATCAAACGACCAAACGACCAAACGATCGAACGACCAGTTGACCAATCAATCAAACGACCAAACCACCAAACGATCGAACGACCAGTTGACCAATCAATCAAACAACCAAACGACCAAACCATCGAACGACCAGTTGACCAAACAATCAAACGACCAAACGACCAAACGACCGTACGACCAGTTGACCAATCAATCAAACGACCAAACGACCAAACCATCGAACGACTAGTTGACTAAACAATCAAACAACCAAACGACAAAACGATCGAACGACTAGTTGATTAATCGATCAAATCAATCAACCGTTTGGTTGATTGATTGTTTAATCAATCAACCAAACGACCAAACGATCGAACGACCAGTTGACCAATCGATTAAACGACCAAAAGACCAAACGATCGAACGACCAGTTTACCAAACAATCAAACGACCAAACTACCAAATGATTTAACGACTAGTTGACCAATCAATCAAACGACCAAACGACCGAACGATCGAACGACTAGTTGACTAAACAATCAAACAACCAAACGACAAAACGATCGAACGACTAGTTGATTATATTGAAGCAGGCAGTAAGTTTTCGTTTTACTTTGTATAAGAATCTCGGAAGAATTGTTTTAAACCTATGGAATGTTCAAACCTGGGCTTCCCACCCAAATTGCGACCGCTCTTAACATACTCACTTTCTAAAAAGAGTCGTTCTCGTGCTCGTGCTGCATTCTGTCTAAAATGGGTGTATGAATGTTGAATGAGAGTAAATTTAATTTTAAAAAAGGAAGGTGCGCGATGTTACGTGATGTTATGTTATTTGCGGGTTAAAAAACAACATAATTAAATATAATGAATTAAAGGGGATGGGGTGATAAGGACTTGAAATAATCCTCAAGACATGGCACCGGAAACTTAAGTAACGTGGTAAACATTTAAAATTGACAGATAAAATACACAGATAACGGTGACACAGATGACAATAAATAGAGATAATTAAAGATAACGAATTATAGGGGATGGGGTGATAAGGACTTGAAATAATCCTCAAGACATGGCGCCTGAAACTTAAGTAACGTGGTAAGTAACTGAACATACGTTAGGGATTTAGGTTATTTAATCATTAGCTTCATACTATTCCCCAAATTAACAATTTAACTTTTAGGTGTTCGGCCAAAAGCCGAACAACTATTGTTACTTTTAAGTTGTTGTTTTTTATTGTGTTTTTTTCCCTCTTCTTCTTCTCGCGCAATTTGAAGAAAAATAAAATAAGCTTCTATGAAGTTGAAAATTATCACGAACATGAACCTCAATGGGTTTTATGGGTAGATGAAACCGAACCTTTTTTCTGGAATGTTTCCGATAGAATTATAGAGACCCTGTTTGACCCATCGTCCGGCCCAAACCGGACGTTACCATGAAATGTTTAGAAGTACGTCCTATATCTTTCTTTTTTAAAGGTTGGGATTAAAGCATTTTCTCCACCTCTTCACACCAACAAGCTTTATTGACCATATTTTCAAAATGTTGATGACATCCTCACTTTACGTTTTCAACCGAACACCATGATTTTTTTCACAAACTCAATTCTAGTTTATATACGGACTTTTTTTCATTGGCGGGGATAGGATACCAGTTTAATCAACGTCATCCCTTTTTTGTTTACAAATACAATGACAGACGACCAAAATTACGACGATGGTGATTATTACTATAATGAATACGAGGATCTATTTCAAGAGAGATGTTTGAACGACACCGAGTTTAGATTGAGTGAGTTGTTTGGAGGTTTCTTTCGTTTCTATATGGAATGGGCTATAATTGTTATATCTTAAAACACCCCAGGCCAAGTAATAACGGGTGTATCGAGTCTGTGTATTTTAAAATTAGCTGGGTTAGATTGTACACTTTTTATGATAGTCGTTGTGTCAAATACAAACGGGAGAAAATTGTCTTTCATATTTATAGAGCAGAATAATTTTTTAACTTCTGTGTCAGTCGATGCCGTGAAAACTCTCTTGCTGTGCTATCTATCGTATCACCAATATTTTATCATATTCTCTGTTAATCTATTCATTTTTTCTTTCTTGTTCACAGTGTACGGAAACGCACCAGGTGTGGAGCCGGAGCCTTAATAGAAGGTTACCAACTCTCCTTTCCGAGGTGATTCTCAAGATGCCGGTCGCCGCTCAGATTATGGCGCGAACCGCAGAGAGAGTTGAAAGTTAAATTATCAGTTCTCATGTAACTTTCTATAGCTAGTTTATAATATCCATAGACGAAGACCTGAGTGCATCTTATTTATCTTCGCCAACATAAATTATTATACTGCAAATAAACTACCAGCTTTGAACATCAGAACAGCCGTGTCAAGTGTTTGTTGTGTTAAAGTAGGGGGTCACATTTACTAAGATACATAAAGCCCACGTCAACGTGTCAAATTGATGCTTATTTTGAGATCAAGATTTTAAATTTGGCTAAATTAACGATCTATTGACAACACAATAATTATAATATCAGGCAATAATGATTTCATACAATATTGTGATATTAATAATGTATACAAATAATAAAGACCTTCAATGAGTCTGAAATAAAAGAGAAGGAACCATAAGCCCTTATGATAAAAGAACAAACGTTGAAATCTAAAATTTGAAAAAACCCTAACCTAACCCTAACCCTAACCCTAACCCTAACCCTAACTCTAACCCTAACCCTAACCCTAACCCTAACTCTAACCCTAACCCTAACCCTAACCCTAACCCTAACCCTGATTCATTGACCAGTTGGTCAACCGACCAAACGACCAAACAATCAAACGACCAGTTGACCAAACGATCAACCGACCATCAACCAAACGATGGAATGACCAGTTGACTAAAAGATCAAACGACCAAACGGCCAAAAGATCAAACGACAAGTTGATTTTAGCGATCAACCGACCAAACGACCAAACGATCGATCGACCAGTTGACCAAAAGATCAAATGCTCAAACGATCAAACGATCAAACGATCAAACAACCAAACGATCAAACGACCAGTTGACCGAACGACCAAAGATTTATTGACCACAGTTGGTCAACCGTCCAAACGACCAAACGATCAAATGACCAGTTGACCAAACGATCGAATGACCAGTTGACTAAAAGATCAAACGACCAAAAGGCCAAAAGATCGAACGACCAGTTGACCAAACAACCAAATGACCAAACGATCAAATGACCAATCGGTCGAACAACCACTAGACCAAACGATCAACCGACCAAATGAACGAACGATCGATCGAACGACCAGTTGACAAAACGATCAAACGACCAAACGATCAAACGACCAGTTGATCAAACGACCAAATGACCAAAGGATCAAACAATCAGTTTACCAAACATTTAAACGACCAAACGACCAAACGATCGAATGACCAGTTAACCAAACGATGGGACGACGAAACGATCGAACAATTGAACAGTAAAACGATCAAACGACCAGTTGACCAAACAGTCAACTCACCAAACGACCCCACGATTGAACGAACAATAAAACGACCAAACGACGGGACGATTGAACGACTAGCCAAACGATCAACTGACGGTTAAACCGAGGGTATTGCATTCTTCGTTAAGATTATCAGTAATAGATTAGATGGTGTCCCTTTCACACCTCGTCGCCACTCTTTTAAATTTATTATTTTTTGTTGCTTCCCTGGCTCCATTACTTTTGTATGTACATGTGTTGTAGTAGTGACATGGTGGACATTTATTACATAGCAAGTTTGTGTTTTGTTGTGATTTCTTTTTCCATTCTCACAGTGCATGTCACAAAAACTTTTACGATACGAAGATTTTACTCACCAATTGAGGGCGCTGTTTTATTATTTTGCTACATGAAACTGTCGTCGGGTGAACAATACATTCCTTAGCAAAACCAACAAGCGGTAACTGGGAACGCAAGTAAAAGAGACCAAAATCATAAAAATTAGTTAGTATTTATGATTACAAGAAATGCAGTTGAAGCACATGAAGTGTCTGCTGACACCACAGGTAATATGCACGTCTGTGATTGTATTTCTATAGATTCTGTGGCAGTTATAATCAATTTCGTAGGTTGTAAATGACCTATCCTAATCCTACATTTGTAGGGGTATGGACGTTTGGTTGTTGTTTTGGTTGGCAACAACGCCGTGCGGTATGCGCGTACTGTATGTATTGCTGGTTTCGTATGTTTATGCTGCATTCGTTTCGGGAACATTTCTTAATAACTAACAAATAATATGTGAACATCTCTTTCGCTGTGCATAAAACCAGGATTACCACAATATTTTTTTGAAGAGAGCTGTGTTCGCCTATCACTTTTTTGAATGGATTAAAAAAAAGATTTTTTCTTGGTAACCCCCCCCCCCCAACCAAAATAAGAAAACAGTGAACTTTGATTTTGAAGTAGAAATGTCATTAACACAAGTAACAATGATAATGTGGAGCCTAATGTAGTTGTTAAAATGCTGATGACGGTATGATATTTGTAAAAAAAAATCAAGTAAAACTCCAGTAAATATAGATTGTGCAAAATAAATAATTTATAAATTAGTATGTGACAATTAAACTGAGGACTTAGTAAAAATTAGGCTCACTTCATTTAACCCTTCAGTCTGAGTTCACTTGGGACTGAGTTGACTTCGGACATGTCGGACCAAGTTGTCCAGTACCCGTACTCGTACTCCTAGAACTATTCGGTTCGTTCCGCTATCGTCTCCCCGACCCTCATAGTCATAGGTCATCATGTACAAAATCCTATTCGAAACTTTTTCCCCTTCACGTTTATGCACCTGGACTTCTCTTTTGAAAACGTAGCTCGCCAAAATTAGGCTCTATGTGTTTATTTTTTTCACAGTGAGCTCGGGGTGGGTCCAGAAAATCCACTCTGCAAAAAAAAAGTGCAAAAAATGATAAATTCCCATCGTTTATTCAGAATCGTCGCCTTCCGATAACAAAAATGGCCGCCGTCGCTTGTATCACTGGTATGCTGCGTGCAACGCTGGTCCACGACATGCCTTAAGCTGGTAATCAATAGTATTCTGTGCACAACACTGGTCCACAGTAATCAATGGCTTATATTTTATACGTAAACCGTTGGTTATTGTGAACCAGCGTTGCGTGCAGCATACCATTGATACAAGCGACAGCGGCCATTTTTGTTGTCAGAAGGCGACAATTCCGAATAACGATGGGAATTTATCATTTTTTGCACCTTTTTTTTGCGGAGTGGATTTTCTGGACCCACCCCGAGGTCACTGTGAAAACAATGAATACATAGAGCCTAATTTTGGCGACCTCCGTTTTCAAAAGAGAAGTCCAGGTGCATAAACGTGAAGGGGAAAAAGTTTCGAATAGGATTTTGTACATGATGACGTATGAGGGTCGGGGAGACGATAGCAGAACGAACCGAATAGTTCTAGGAGTACCGTACTCGGGGCCTGCGGCTTAATGTCCCATCGGAATGAAAAAGCAATCGTGGAACAATGTATAGTTTCTCCATGACTGGGACTCGAACACATACATAGTACTTATAGTCTTGTACACTGCTGATCAAAAACACCAGAGCTTGAGTCCAGTGCTCCTAACCGCTCAGCCTCGACATGATAATTGCATGATTTTTTCACACTCTTATTCTCTCCTTGAAGAGTTTTTTTACAGCAAAATAAGTGATTCAAAATGTCTTACTTGTTGAATTCCCTTTTATAAACCAACAAATCTTTGTGATCAGCCAATAAAGGTGCAAGTTCTTGGTCCATGTTTCCTCAGTGTGGTCTGTAATCTCAACACTTTTTTGTACACAACAATACAGCGCTCTGTAGCTGTTTGCTATTTTGGATATTTCCTCTCCAATTTGAAAGGAATTCATCATAGCAAAATTATTTTGTATAGTTTTTTTTTCCATTTTTTTAGTAATATATAACTGATTTTTCTCTTTCAAACCATTGTAGACTTGGGTATTGAGGGTGAAAATGGACAAAACTACAGCTTTAGGCCTACAACAAATGGCCTTGGTGCTCAGGCCTGCATGATTTTTGTGTGTGTTTACAAGCTTGGTCAACTAAACATGCTAAAGTGCATATGGTAAGGAGAGGGTTAAACGGAAATTGAATTATAAAGAGAGCAGAGAGCACACTTTTAAAGTGATAAATAGGTTTAGTTATTCATTTTTCCATGTTGCCTGTCTAGGATGGTGCAGCAAAGATCACAGCCCTTGCCTGGGCCCCAAACAACACAAAGATGGCTGTGTGCACAGTGGATCGGGTTGTACTTCTCTACGATGAGCATGGAGAAAGAAAGGACAAGTTTTCAACCAAACCATCTGATTCCAAGGTACATAGGCTAACGTAGTGGATATTACTGCCAGTACCTGCAAACTTTTAGTCAACAGTAGTAAGCCCGTTTACAGTATAGCGCCCTCTTTGACGCATACAAAGTATAATAAGGTATTAACAGCCTCAAAATTATGACCATCGCTGCATACACATGTAGTACATAGCCAGATAGCGTAGCGGTTCTGACTGTTATAAAGCTACACGTTCACTCGAGGTTTGAGTCATTGCTTTTTCTAATTGTTTATCTTCATGAAGTTTATTTGCTTTGGTCACAATTTGACAAAAATAACAATCGGTCAATCCAATTTTGCAGTCTGAGATGCACATAAGAATCATCGGAGGTATGTACTTAACATGCTTTAAATATACTGTAAGATTTCGAATTTCACTTTTAAGAAGAATGTGTGAAGTTTCGTCAGTAGTAGACAGCTCTTTGTGTTACTTGAAATGATGTACAGATTTTGCAAAAACACAAATTACTTAGTTGTCATCAATGATGCCGCTTTTACAATCACAATTATTTTATTTTACCTTTTTAATCTATTATTTGTATGCTTGAAGAGAAAAATAAGGGGGAAAAATAAACAACAGCATTAAAACATAATTAATAAAACAGTATTTTCTGTTCTTCTGCAGTATGGCAAGAAGAGCTACACAGTGAAAGCTCTTGCATTTTCACCGGATTCTACCAAAATAGCTGTCGGCCAAACAGATAACATAATCTATGTATACAAAATCGGAGACGATTGGTGAGTGACTTACAGTGTATTTGTTTTCAAAAGATTTAAAAGGCAGTCCCCCTACACATTTATGACATTGAGCCAGTAGGTTATTATAAAGTCTTTTTCGAAAGAACTCTCTCATTATGTAACTTAGATTTCTCTCCCGCCTCCCACTACTCATCTTCAATCAGTTTTGTTTCTTTCTTTTTTTTTGCTTTTAGCTGGTCCTTATTTTTTATAAGTTTTTGGCATTATTTGTATGATTAGTGTAGCTCATTAATGGTACATTTTTGCATGAGCTGCAGAGCTTCTGGCCAAGTAAGTTTATGGTAATTAATTTTTTTAGTAATTACTAATCAATGATCCTATCTTTTAAATGCTTCAGAGCCAGTTTTCCTGCCTGATCAGTTTTCAAAAATTGAGCACAGGTCATTCCGTATTTTTTTCTTCCCTTGTTTTGTCATATGTGGTATTTAGGGATTCAAAAAAGTTGATTTGCAATAAGTTTGTGCAGCAGAGTGCGGTGACTTGTCTGGTGTGGCCTCCTGATAGTAACATCGTTTTTGGTCTGGCTGATGGCAAGGTCCGCATTGCCAATGTCAAGAACAACAAATCCTCCACTGTGTATGGGACTGATTCTTACGTTGTCTCTTTGGCACCAAAGTGAGTATTTTGATGTTGCTGAAAACAAAACTTATATTTACTTTAAGGTAATGAGGTTGCAACTAAAACATTTTTAAAAAATCAAACATAGCTATCAGGACTGCCATTTTTCCGAAGTGTCCGTGTCGCTATTTATTGTGATTTAGGCTCTAAATTCTTGGTAATCTAAAACCTAAGCAGTGAAGATGGCTTGTTCTCTTTCCTTTGACCCCAAGGACCTAATTCCCTTCAAAGGGTTGTCAAAGAAAGAAAAACACTTGAATAAATATACTGTGCACTGCTCATTTTTATGTTTTCTTTCCCAAAGAAACTTTTATAATATATTCACCACTTCCATGTCCGTACTCAGGATTATTTGTTTGGAAATGTTTGTGATTCTGGAGTAATCGTTATCTTTTGAAAATACCAATGCCACAAAGAAACCCTGACATGACAAAGGAAAGACAACAAAAGTTTGTGAAATAAGCGCTGGGATTTGTTGTTATCGAATGAGAAAATAAGAGCACCCATTTACAGAAAATCGCAAACCTCGGCCATAAGCCAATAATCTGCCATGGTGTGCTAGTGTCGAATACAATGATATACAAGATAAGTAGCCTGTCCATTTCTATATGCCACATTTGTATAACAATAGGACAAAAGTCTTGAAATAGGGATTACACAATAACCCCTGGAAAAAGTGAAATTATGAGTATGACTTACAGTGCCCTTTGTCCCTCTTTGTACAGGTAAAAGGAAGCGTAGCATGGTAGGTACATGACCATGTACGCTACGCAATGAAATGTCCTGGTGGATACTTATGTCAGACTGCAAAAATATTAAGGGTGCTCCAAAGTCATTCCGAGTGACCAAAACCATCCACTGAAAGCCAGTTTAGAAATATTTGCTAGATATACACCTCATCCGATGTGAAGTGGTTAAGATCCTCTACTTTTGAGTTGCTATCTTTTATGTAAAAGTTTTGACCACAGATTGTGTTTTATGAGTGTTGTAATTTCTTTACCCGCCTCAAAAATACAGCATGTCAGGGAAAGGCATCCTCTCTGGTCACGCCGACGGGTCCATCGTCCGCTTCTTCTTCGAGGATGAAGGCACGGGTGAATCTCAGGGCAAGATCTGCACCCATCCGTGTCCGCCTTATGCCCTTTGCTGGGCAGGGAGTAGCATCGTGGCAGCAGGATGTGATAAGAGAATTACTGTGTATGGCAAAGAGGGTCGAGTCAATCAGCAGTTTGACTACAGTCGGGATGCTGATGAACATGAGTTCACAGTGGCCATTAATAGCCCAAGTGGACAATCAGTGGTGGTTGGAAGTTACGACAGGTGAGAGTACTGCAGGAAGTTCTTTCACCAGCTACATTTATTTTCTAATAACTTTTTCAGCAATACTGAAAGGTAGAGTCTGACAGTATACCGTTTGTTTATTATTGTGTAAACAAACTGACTGAGTGGAAATAAACTGAACTTAACAGACCTGAACTGAACTGAATCTGTCTTTAAATGTATTATACAGGATTGTTAGAGCTGACAAAATAGTCGCAGACAGTGATCATGTAGTGTGTGATCAACCATACATGAAATTTAAAAAAACCTGCGATGAAAGAACAAGCCTTCAAGAAATACTCTGCTAGGGCCGAAATATCAGGCTACTAACTATTTTTTTGATAGAACAAATCTGTGAAAATTGGGGCTGAATCCACTGTGTGAGTCGGGAGGAAAAAGTGAAAACCATCCACAATTTCAGCATTGTAAACACAATGTCCTTATTTTTGGTTGTAACAACCCCAAAACAGCTGGTGCTGTTTGTTTTTTTTATAGGTTTTTCAGATAAAGTTTTGTAGAATATGACTTTATTTCAGAGGGAATTATTTCACAGAAAAAAAATTCTAGTATGAATTTCATAATCAGTAAACTTTCAAACAAAAATAAACAATAATAGTTTTGACCCAATCTTGTATATTACCTTTAATGTAGAGACACGGGAAGGAGGCGGGCCCTCTATTTAAAAAAAGACGAGCAGTCACCAAAATACACCAAAAGCAAAATCCATATGATAAGTTCGGAATATAAAATGATCTCTCGCACTTAACTGATTAAAATTGTAATCCTCCAATCAATTGCACACAATACAAGTTAGCATTAAAACAGTCTCTTATTATTTAGGGCGAAAGGTCAGCACGACAAGAGGCTGGCATCACACAAGTTTACAATATCTGAATCAACCAGCCCTAAAAATGACACTATTTCTCTAATAAAATGAAGAGTTGAACACAAACATATATTAACAGAGAGCTCTAGGATATTACCCCTCCCAGATGGCCAGAGCCATGCTCCCTACAAAATATAGAAAAATACCTACAGAAAAAAAAATGTGCTCTCTCTTGCTTAATGGAACCCAACCTTAACTTTTTATTGTAAATATGCTAATCACAAAGTTGGATCAGACACTTCAACACTGAGGGCGCACTTGGGATCCCTACATTAACAACATCATGGATATATGACATACAAAATTACACATTATAAACTACCCAACATACGGTACCAATGGCTTTTCATCCCATCCCAACGACCATGCTGTAATAGTGAAGTGACTTACACCCATACTCTTCTGATCCACTGGCCTTGGCTGCTCGGCAATGACACACCTAGTAATAGACAATTTGCTCTGCTCATCTTTAGGAACCTGCACTTCACCCAACAGAGATTTTACTAACATGGTTGTTTACTATAAACCTTCTCTGTTCTTACTACCCACACCATGCAAAGCTACAAATCTTACTGAGCTATATTTTATTTAAATTTTTTTATATCAAGTAATAACCCACAAGGGAAACTGACTGGATAAATTTTTTAATAATTTTAGGTTCAACAAAAACATTGACTAGAGTAGGACTTGAACCTTGGATCTCCGGATTAATGTGCTGGTGCTCTACCAGCTGAGCTATCTAGCCCTACACATGTATGTTAGTGGTCTCCCTATTTTGTTTTTAAAGATGCAGTGTAGGTGTTTCCCATGTAAATATGCACATAGGACCGTTGAAGTTGTTACATTTCTGAAATTGTCCATCTTTGTAGATTGAGGGTGTTCAACTGGGCCCCTCGTCGTGGCATCTGGGAAGAGGCCAAGATGAAAGAGATTAAGAACCTGTATACGATCACAGCCTTGGCTTGGAAGAAAGATGGCTCCCGCCTTATAGCCGTGAGTAACAAGATTCTTTTTTTTCAGACAGCATCCTTCTAGAATAAAGTTTTGTAGTAACATGTACAAACAGGCAAATAATTTTAATCACAGTTATGCCACCATACACAACCTGTGCAGTTGAATGGTTACAAATGGTTGGCCAAATTTGACAGAAGAGCCTCATATTAAGACTGGGTAAATTTAAAAGGAATATTTGAAGGTATGACAACTCATTGAGCACATTTGTAGCATGCCGTGGCTGAGTGGTCTAGAGCATCAGACTCTGGTTCTGGTTTTCTCCAAACACACATTTTTGGATGCAGCCGGACTTTTTGGCCCTTCGTGAAATTGCTGATGAATTTATCAATACCTTTGTTCGGGGGTGCCAGTCAGAAGCCATTCAACCGTTATAACTTCATTATTATTATTATTATTATTATAAGATTTTCATGCTCGGTCCCTGACTAAAAGTTGTCTGTTTGGATGTAAAGCTGTCAGAACTAAACCGCTTCAAAATCAAACTCAGGTCAAGGAATAAGAATGACTTACAGGAAGGTTTGTGGCAAGAAAATTAATATTTTTGTTATCAAATGGAGCAAACTCTGGCATTGCTGACAACTGCTCTCTATTAGTCTCTTCGCTCCATGATTTCTGGTAGGTCCCGGTGGTTAATGCTAGAGTCGCACTCCAGGGTGTCCACAAATGTTCCTGCAGGATGACTTTTGGTCTTTTACCATTTTAAAACATTGTTTTATGTGTGCAGGGGACTTTGTGCGGTGGAGTGGAACTGTTTGACTGCTGCCTCCGTCGAGCCATCTACAAGAACAAGTTTGAGATGACATATGTCGGCCTCTCTCAGGTTATTGTCAAGAATCTATCATCTGGAACTCGTGTGGTGCTCAAATCACACTATGGATATGAGGTGAGTACTGAAGGACAGGTTGAGTTTTTTATCGAGGGGCTTCTAGGTCAAGTTCAGTTTTGTGATTCACTCATTTTCCAATAGATAGAGTCTTATGAAAATGGGGACAAAACTTGGATGTCTTTAACCGCACAACCCTGCGTCACGCAAGAGGGCAGTAGCAAGAGGGCACTTTTTTTTGTCTTTTTTTTAAACATAAGAACTGTTCGGTCAAATCCAGTCATACTACATGTAATCCTCTACTAGAACCCCTCCTATAAGATAGTGTAGTCATTCATGGGGTTGAGTTCCCTAAAAGGTCACAACGACTCTTTGAAGTTTGCCGACGGCACTCCCCATTGACATGTATACACCCAGCCCCATACGTTTGTACACACTCATTGAAACACTACAGATTGCCAATGCACTTATAAACACAGCCCCCCCCCCCACCCACTCGAGCTGCCCACCACCGACTCCCCCGCCCACTCCAAACAACCATCAATGTATCAATGCCCTTTACATTAGTGCCCAGGGCCAATAACATTCCTGTAATCTTTCTCAACTCCGCTGAGGTCAAACAGTGGTAACGTTCAAACGCACATGCGCCACGCACAGCTCTAAGCCAATAGTAGGTCTTCCTTTGACCTCAGTTTTCAGTGAGGGGGCTGTTTAAGCCTGTGACATCATACACAAGGGGTCTATAAATCACTCTTAATTGCTAAGAAAAATTTTATGTCACAATAACAAATCACTATGGTGATAGTGAAAAGTCATCTTAAAATGAATCTTATTTCTTTGTGAAATCGAATCCGTGTATAATTTTGTTTTGTTTTCAATAATATTTGAAATAACATGTTTTTTTCAATTAGGTGGACGAAGTTCGCATTCTTGGCAAAGATCGTTACCTGGTGGCTCACACCACTGATACCATACTTCTTGGTGACCTGTCGTCCAATAAACTCAGTGAGGTTCCGTGGCAGAACACTGGAGGAAACGAAAAGTTCTTCTTCGAGAATGAAAATGTAAGTAATATTGTTAAGCAATGCAGTGATTCTCTGTCATTCCATTAAGTTAGGGTCGGCATTTGTTTTTTGTCAGCGAAATCTTTTTGATTAAAAGGCAAAATTATCAAGAAAGATACAACACAAGTCATCACAAGTCATCTGTGAAAAATTCAGTGGGAGACGGCATCTACTCATTGAGAAAACAGCAAAAAAACTGTCATGGTATTTTCATCAAGAAGGTTGAACACATCCATGTTTAGTGAGGTGACAGCGGGTACTGACCGCCTCTCTGGTCATATGAGGGCAGCATTCAAATGGACACCAGAGAAATTTCCAAAAATTGCCTGCAGGCAATCTTTGGAGATTCACGTTTACAGTTATTATTGCTCCTGATATGTTACATGTAGTTGAAAAATTGTCTCATGAAAGCATAGAACTATAAGTTGTGTTTTTTAAGTGTCATGAATTGTTGTGTCATGTTTTAGATACACATTGATGTATTGGTAAAAACACAAATACTATTCTTTATCCCCAATGCAAGTTTAATATCTTTCAAAATCATTGCCGTATTAAGTGCTAAAATATAAAATTTGAACTGCTTCTACCTATCGGGCAAGCTTGGTGGTCTTGAGGTAAGACATCTGCTCTAGAGAACTGCAAAGGTCATGGGTTTGAATCCCATCAGAGTAATTTGCCTGTGGATTTCTTTTCACACTAATCTTGAAAGCAGCGAGTCCAATGCCTAACACACTTCGGTGTATGGGGGAAAAATCTAACAGTAGCATTATTTAGGGGGGTTTATTTTCCCAATTCCCCTGATGTTAATACATGATAGGTAAATATTGCTTGTGCTACTTGGGAGTCATGTCTCCTGTGGGTTTGCGCAGTGTGCAGTTTAGGCACTGCAGGCACAACGAAACCCTGCACCATATATTCACCTGCAAATTGCCAGTGAACTTATGGCTGGACAAGTCTGACTGTTTTGTGATTTTGTTCAAATGTTGACATTTAGTGGGAAAAAAAACCCTGGTAAAATTTGTTTTATTATTGAAGAATACTTATCCATATTACAAATGAGATCAATCTTCTCTTAGTGCCTATTCAAATTGAAGCAGTTCAAATGTTAACTGTGTAGGTATTTTTTCCATGTCAATTCTGATCTTTTAAAAAAACATTCTGGTCCAACAACATTTCGAGCTACAAGCGTTGCAGTCTTGCGGATTCCCCCCCCCCCCAAACTTGAGCCTTGCGCATGTAATGTCAGTTTAAGAAGTCTATTAAAGTACACAAATGCTTGTTCGGTACGCAGCACTCTTTTACGGGCTTGGTTGATACTGTGTTTTTTTCAGGTTTGTATGATATTCAATGCTGGTGAGTTGAGTCTGGTGGAGTACGGAAGCAATGAGATCTTGGGATGTGTACGTACTGAGTTTATGAATCCTCACCTCATCAGGTAAGAGCTCGAAAGAATGCCTAGCTCTGCTCTTGCTTTACAGTAATGGTTTACCCAGTGTCATAACTGGAGGTGGAGCTGTAGGGGGGAGGGCGGGGGTCGAGTGTTGGGGAAGGCTTAAAGCCAACTCGCTCTGAAGTCATGTTACCCCCTCACTGAGACTTACTAACTTCAATTAGGCTGTGAAATTTGCGCGCTGTGCACAATCATCTGATAACAGCTTTTTTTTCCTAAGGCCATGTAGAAACCCTCCTCACAGTGTTTATATTGCTTGTTTAAACATGGCCAAGTAATCTTCCTCTTGACCAATCAGAATGGATAAACTGTTCTAGGTATTTATGAATGTGGTTTTGAAATTGAAACTCTGGTGGACTTTTGGGTCTGAATTTACTGTTTGGATCAGTAATTGGTAACCCTTAAAAGTGCAATGGCTTCTCCAAAGTGCAATGCCCTTGTGGAGTCAAAGTCCATGGTGTCCTAGACTGGACTATTCCACATATCTTAGAGTACAGACATACAGGCCTACCCAGATCTAACCCTTAGATAAAGTGAAGCTATCTGTTCTTTGTTGCAGGCTTCCATATGTCTTGCGGGCAGCGTGTGCTAAATAGAGAACCAACTCACTGTCAGTTTAACATAATTATAGAGTCTGAAGCCTTCTTTGGTTCTACTTAGATTTATTTACAAAAAAATTAAACAGGCCAAGGGCCTTATTTACATTAAACTTACTAAAATTAAATAAACTTTTTACTTTTTTACTGGGTCTGACACCCCTCTTGTAAGAACTCAACCAGACACTTTTTACGTTTTACTGGGTCTGACACCCCTCCTCATAATAAGTACTCAACCAGGCACTTTTTACTTTTTTACTGGGTCCAACCCCCTCTTGTAAGAACTCAACCAGACATTTTTTACTTTTTACTGGGTCCAGCACCCCTCCTCATAATAAGTACTCAACCAGACACTTTTTTTCTTTTGACTGGGTCTGACACCCCTCTTCATATTTAGTACTCAACCAGGCACTCGACTTTTTACTTTTACTCACATAAACCCATCACCACATAAAAACCTCATGCTTCGTCATGTCCTTAAACAGTCGTCTCTTTCAACTCCCATGGTGTTCACCAAAAGTGTGCAGTTCCGTTGTTTGTCCCTTATCCTCATCTCAGCCTCATTATATAGTAGTGTACTCTCAATAGCTGCAGAGTTTTCTCACTCCAATACACAATAAAAACCAATCCCCAAAGGGCATGGGTTTGCAGCTCAGTGGCTCGCCTTGCCTCCAATCACCGGTCCAAAGTTACAAATGGTAGCCTTAATGCTCCAAGTTTCACTTAGTCTTCCCCTGCTGAGTTTAGAGTAACGAATCCCCAAAGGGATATCTCTAGAGCCAGTTGCTCTAACAGTAAAACATACAAGTCTGACTTTCAGAGAGAAGAAGACCACAGTGGTGATCGTAGATCATACAGGCAGCAAGTGAGCTGGATAAGACGCCTTTCCTAGCCTTCCACACTCATTCACACTTCACTTCACACTTAGACAAAAGGCCACACCTGATTCCAGACATTCTTACACTCTGGGTTAATGTATTTGCTTGACCCCACAAACTGATGAATATTCAAACTCATATTCACACAGACCAAAACTGGGGGAGGATACACATGGCTACACAATATTAAAAGAACTTGAATCTGAAAGCTAGGTTCTGAGGTTTCCAATACCCCTTCCCTCCTGCCAATCAAACTTTTTGGCTTACTGGGGAGCTAGTATTTTGTGGATCCTTCCTGTATTTGTGTAATTCCTGGGGTTACTCCCTCACTTAAGGGTTTAAAGCTTTATAGATTGCTTTGTTGATTGCTGTCTTGCATGACAAATATTGGTTAATAAATTTTCAATTTCTGCCACTCCCCTTCAAAGCGAACCCATTATTATATTTTTTTCTCATCATGACAGTGTCCGTCTGAATGAGCGCAAGCAGCTAGGCATTGAGGACAATAAGAAAATGGCCTACCTAGTGGACTTGAAGACTATCGCTGTGGCTGATCTCATCATGGGGTTTAATGTGGCCACACTGACCCATGACTCCAAGATTGACTGGCTGGAGTTGAACGAGACCGGACGCAAGCTGCTCTTCCGGGATAAGAGACTCAGGGTGAGTCAGGGTTAAACCCTGATCACTTTTCTATAATTTTGCTAGCATACAAATTTGCAGTGATAAAAGGGGGAAGGTTGGTCAGGTGAATGTTCTGTTCCACAAGTCCTAGTGCAGATTGGTCAAAGAATTTTCAGCACAGTTGAACAATTTGACTCGATGAAAAGGTCTTTCAGTCGCTGAACTAAAGGATGCTGGGCTAAGCTTGGCTTAACTAAAAAATGTCACACCCTAAACACTGCCAATTCACATACATGGACGCCTGTGGGCTCTTGGCCTAGTGATGATGATGACTACATAATGTGTTGTACATGTGTCAGACCAGCTTGGCCCCATCTTACATTGCAAATCTTTCTGGCGCACCCTACACCCCTTATTCGTTTTTTCATTTGTGCTATTTATTACCCCCATTGGCATCATTCATTTGTTGAAATATTTGAGGAAAATGACACACAATCAGAGCCACTTGCCAATTAGTCAACTCCCGGGCGCAGCCATCTTGAAATGACATCTCAAGGTATAGTCGAGTTTCAGGCTAACATCTTGCGAGATTTAACTGGATTTGGAAAGACAATGTCATCGTTTTGTAGAGTAAAACGTACTCTTTATTTTGACATGTAAAACTGTGAATTTTGTCAACGCAGGATGTTAGTTTTTTTCCCACTTACGAAAGGCTAAAAAGGGTACAGCTTTCTACCGATTTTTTAGTTGTGTGATGGCAAGTTAGACTCTGCGTTCACTGTGGCCCCTAGAAATGAGGTGTTTCCTTAAGTCTGATGAGCGCCTTTTGTACAGGGTATCTGTGAAGCAGATACGTCTTATGCGCAAGGCCTGACTGTAAGCAGTTGCCTTCTTACAGTGACTACGTTGGTAACTGTTAGAGAGAAGGTACTGGTGGGTGTCAGTGGGTTTGCTGTATACATCCGTAACAACAGCAGAAAGTTTTATTTCTGCTTGCTAGTTGTTGCATTTTATTGCCAGCGTTTCAGTCTGTTATTTGTTTTAGCTTAAACTCAGCTTTAGGTTTCTAATCTTTTGTTTTTCTTCCTGCTTTTGAGTGTAATCAGTTGTTGTTTCCATTATTATTATTTTCATGATCCCAGCTGCACCTGTTTGACATTGACAGTCAGACCAAGACCACTATTCTCAACTATTCCAGTTACATCCAGTGGGTACCTCAGAGTGATGTTGTGGTCGCACAGAATAGAGGCAATCTTTGTGTATGGTACAATATTGACCATCCTGAACGTTGCACCATGTTCAATATCAAGGTGAGTTACTATTGCAGGTGTGATTGTTGTTAATATTATTAGTATTATTATATATCTTGTAAGGAAACAAGCAACCCTGAGGAATTCTGTAAACAAGGATGCTTGCTGTGTGAACCAGAAACACCAGGATTAACCTCTACCCTTCCGCGATAAGTGTTCTGAGTTCTTTTACATGTACTGCCAACCCTAGTACATGGAGCTTTCGGCTTAATATCTCATCCGAAGGACAAAGCAACTGTGAACTCACATTCTGATGATCAGAAGCACCAGAGCTTGAGTCCTGTACTCTTTAACGGTTCGGCCACATTACCTGTTGTTCCTAGAAGGTCAGGACAGTTTTATGTTTTAAAGGGCATCTCTGCAAATTGATACAATTGTATGTTGCCCATCCACACCAACCGTCTGCAACAAAGTGCTACAATTTTATCTAACAGGTTTATGTGAAACTGATACAGTTTGTATTTTTGCGAGTCGATAAAAATTGTCGGCTATAAATTTATAAAGTTGTACGTTTTAATTTGATCTGTTGCAAACTGATACGATTGCAAGCAGATTGATATCAGTTGTAATTGTATAAGTTAATAACAAAATGTCTGCTACAAACTGAAACAATAGTATGTTACAAATTGATGAATTTTCTGTTACGAAGTGATACACTTGTCAGGGCTCAAGTTTTACACTGGACCACAGGCCTGAGGCCCTTAATTTTAGCATTGGACCAGTAAATTCCAGTCCGGCTGTCTTGTGTTTTTCATTTGAATAATAATACCTAACTGTGTAATACTAGTACCTTAAACAAACAGACATGATGTTCAACTGTTGATATTGAGTCTGGTAAATATCTTTCAATTCGTCATATTTTTGACCGCATGAGGGTGTACGTGGACCAATTTCACATGATGAAAACAAGTTAACAAACAGGTTTTTTTTTTCATTTTTGTTATTATTATGTTCATGTATTTCGTCATTGAGGCAAGAAAACTACATACAGGCAGTTAAAATAAGATGAAACTGTAATTGTGATGCAAGACATTCCCTGATAAAAGCGCCCTCATGCGGTCAAAATTATGGTCAATTCTGTTGAGTATCAAAAGATAGACCTAATACCTACAAGACACGTGAGACAAATCTTGTCATAGTGCTTGTTCAAATAGTAAAACAATTTACATGTTAAACTTTGTAAAAAGTTCTTTCTCATAAAGATTCTGGTCTTGTTAAATAAATTCTGGTCCAGTACAAATTTTGAGCCCTGCAGTCTTGTAGAATTTCACCCCCAAATTCGAGTTCAGTTTTTATGTAACATGTTGATACCAAATTTATACAGCTGCTTTGTACAAAATGACACAGACTTTCAACTACAAAATGATGCAATTGTATGTTTTATTGTGTGCTAACAAGTGACACAAGTGTATGTACCAAGTTGATACAAATTGCCAGCTACCAAGTGGTATGTTAAAAGTTGAACACCAGCTAATTTTAATGACATTATACCATAATTCTGTCACTAATGTATGTTAAAAATTATACAAACTTTCTGTTACAATTTGATGTCAACTGTTTGTTACAACTGTTGACACGTTGACATCAAATTAGTGGCTCAATTTTCTTCTGGGGTGTTTTTCTTTAACCTATTTGGAGTAGTTCATAAAAAAATATTCAAAGACTATCAATTAAAACCATTCCTAATGATTTGGAACATCACAGGGAGACATCGTTGATCTGGAAAGAGCAAATGGTAAGACCGATGTGATTGTAAATGAAGGTGTGGCAACCATTTCCTACACATTGGATGAGGGACTCATTGAGTTTGGCACCGCTATCGATGATGGAGACTTCACAAGGTTAGAAGTTAGGAAAATGACCTTGAACCTTGAACCTTGAACCTACATGAGGAAAACTCCTGCCCAAAATGTGAATAACTGTCTACAAAATAGGTTCAACAATTTGGTTGATTCAATCATCACTGATTCAGTTGAACTTTCAACCTTCACAAGGAAAATTCCTGCTCAAAATGTGAAGAACTGTCGACAAAACATGTTCAGTAATTTAGCTGATTCAATTTTTCATTTGAACTTTCGGGAAGGGGGGGGGGGGTCGGGGATGTTGGTTCCATCCACAGGACTGAACATAAATTTTCCACCAGTGGAAAGCACCCAGTATACAGTGCTTATTACACTGAGATGTAAGGGTTAGGCACAAACAATAATTTGAAAACTAAAACCTAATCTTTATCTTCGTTCGCAGGGCTGTCGCCTTCCTCGAAACTTTAGAAATGACCAATGAGACAGAAGCCATGTGGAAGACTTTGAGTCGTCTCTCCTTGGAGGCCAAGCAGCTTCACATTGCGGAGCGTTGCTACGCTGCTCTTGGCGATGTCGCCAAGGCCAGATATTTACGCAATGTGAACAAGATGGCTGCTGAGATGGCGCAGGAAACAGTAAGCCAGATTATTTGCAAAAGTCAGATACCCATTCAAGAGGATTCAGTTGTCATGCTTAGCTAGAAATCAGTGGAAGGAAATTTGGAGATGGCTATGCATGTGTGACTTCTACTATTTTAGTGACTCTCTAATTAAGAAACTCCCTAAAGTTGGTTTATAGTAATTTAAAGTAATTGTGAGGGCTGGCAGTTAAATATATTTCTGTCTGTCTGTTTCAGGGTGGTGATGGCACCAATCACTACACTGTAAGAGCCAAGCTGGCCGTGTTGAACAAGGATTTCAAAGAAGCAGAGTCTGTCTATCTTGAACAGGTAACACTAATAATAACAACTCACACAACTTGTGACAGTGTCACTAGTGTGTAAACACCTGCAATCAGGGACACCTGTTTGTATCTCTTTTATTTGTTGTTTATCTTTTTGGCAACTGCTTCTGTTATTTTTATACACACTTTCCAATTAGGACCTTCACCCATTCGGGGACCCTATTGTCCTCTTGTTGTAGGTCCCTGGTTTGAATGTTTATACATGTACACACTGCCTACAGTACACACTCTTTGTGGCCATTCTTTTTTTTATGTTTTAGTTTTAAAGACAGGACATTTTTAAACACTTTCTGACGGTGTTAACAAAGTCTGTGAAGCACTCTCTTAATTTTTAAAGTTTTAAATTCTGTTTTTCAGAATGCCATTGACGAGGCCATGGAGATGTACCAAGAACTGCATAAATGGGATGAGGCTATTGCTGTGGCTGAAGCAAAGGTAAGAAATAATTCAATTTCATAAAGTTATAAAAACAAATTTCAGCCAGCTCCTCTCAGTTTTTCATTCTTTAACTGCCCTCAGTTTAAGCCATAGTATTCCTACTATTGTCATTACTATTCATCATTACTCAAACCCGAGTTTTATAACTTTGGATTTTTTTGTTCAGAGGACTTGGGAAAGTACTGAGTATACAATGCTTTACACACATCGGTGTATGGGTAAAGCACAATAATATTCTTTATCCCCAATGCAATTCTAACATGTCTAATAAAAAAAATCATGTTAACTGCAGGGTCACTCGGAGCTTGAGAGTCTCCGTCGTAACTACTACCAGTGGTTGATGGATACCAGCCAAGAAGAGAAAGCTGGTGAGATGAAGGAGAATGAAGGGGACCACCATGCTGCTATTAATCTCTACATGAAAGCTGGCATGCCTGCTAGGGCAGCTAGACTTGCTACCAGTCGCGGGGATCTAATGGAGAATCGCGATCTGATTCAGAGGATTGCAGCTGCACTCATCAAAGGGGAGTTTTATGAACGGGTGAGCAGTACATTTGAAATAGTTTTAAGATTACTGGTTTTGAGGCATTGCAAGGTAAGGTATCAATGTATATTCCGTTTGTGGTAACATCATGTGTAACTTTGTTGTTTTTGTTCTTTGAGAACTTGTCTTGCTATTTATTCTACTGCCGCGAAGTAGACTTACATAACTTTTACACACCAATGTGCTTGTTTAGTGGCCATTTATTCGCTAGTTTACAGAGCCGGTCTTTATATCACATGTTTTTACACTTATTTCCCTGTAAAACAATACCTTTAAGGTGATAATAGAGTTTTAGAAAATGGCCTTTGATCAAAAGCTTTCTGTTATTTGAGAATGTGTGGTTCGTGCTTAAGTGGTCAAGCAATGCGATCACCAATGCGATTGTCAAAACATTTCGGTAATGAGAGGTTTAAAGAGAAAAATTGTGAAAGAGTTTTGTACCAGATGATTACCTGTGTGACTGTGTGCTGAGTATATTAGAGTGGTTCTAGGATGCTCTGAATTATTTAGTTTTTACATTTTTGTGGCCGAATAGACATTGTAGATAACGGTTAATAACTATTTTACACTTAAAATTTGCATTTAGTAACTAATAAAGAGTTCAAGTAAAAAATAATGCACCTCTCCATACAGCTTTTTCAGCCGAGAGTCAAAAACTGCATAACTATGATATGCATTGACCCCCTGACGTCATTGGTGTCTAGAAACACACAGTCAGCATTTGACATACACACACACACATTTTGGGGGAAACAAAACAAAATCAAGAAAGAAAACTTTCATTATACAGTAAAATAATCTTTCTGTCCATACAGGGTATCCTGAATTGTGTCATTGTTGTAAGATGAAGCCTACATGTTGGGTAGTTTCTCGTAAACAAACAAAAATTTCCAAGGATCAAAGCTCCGCAGACCGTGTGCGTGCAGACCACTAGCAACGAAAGTGCTGTACATGTGTATGGTTTTAACGTGTGCAACCAGTGATGGTTATTGCAATGTCATTAGGGGAATAACTGTTTTCCCGAACATACACAGAAACATTGAGGCATTTGATACTGGTTTTGTATGCTACCACAAATAGAGGGCGCTTTTTCTTGTGCTATAGGCTTTAGCATTCTGCTAAATATTTTAGCATGCATCGTAACGAGATAACAAAGACTACGGACCTGTAACTTGGAAATGAAGTGAGTGCTTGTGTGTCTCAAGGCTTGTGCGTTGTGTGCACAGTTTTCGCAATGTGGTCTGCGTTTCACGGCACTTTTTCCATGTGATTTTTTTGTTTGAAGTGTGTGTTTGACCTTTCTCATTTGCATTATTATTTGTTATTTAGGCTGGTGACTTGTTTGAGAAAACCAGAGATGAGCAAAGAGCCATGGAGTGTTATCGTAGAGGAAAGTCCTTCAGACGAGGTAAGTGTGTGGTGTTTGAATAGTTTCTCTAAGTGTGGATTTGAAGCATTGAGTTTCTTCTATGTTTAGTAAAAATTAATGTTGCTTGGATGAATTTTTTAAAGAGTTATCTAGATGTGTTTAAAAAAATCTTCTTGTTTCCAGCTGTGGAGCTTGCACGTCTTTCTTACCCGAGTGAAGTTGTACGCCTTGAGGAGGACTGGGGAGATTATTTGGTTTCTCAGAAGCAGATGGATGCGGCCATCAATCATTACATAGAGGCTGGGTAAGTTCAGAAATGTTGATTGATTGATAGGAATCTTTCATTCAATGTGCAAAGTTTTTGTTTATATGTGAGAATGAGGTGGATGCTGCCATCAATTAGTACATGGAGGCTGGGGGATGTATGAGGATATGTTGATTGATTGATTGATTGATATGAAAAACGATGTTATTTTATATCATTGAAAGAGACAGATGCTGCATCAATAATTATATATAGAGACTTGGTAAGTTCAGAAATATTGCTTGATTGATAGGAATCTTGTGGTGGGAAAAGCTGCTATTTTAATTCTTGGGTTTATTGCTCTGAGAAAAACAGGATCAATATCAAAGTTATTGATGTGAGTATCATCTTCTTGTCCTATCACAGTTGTTCTCAGAAGGCAATCGAGTCTGCCATTAGTTCCCACCAATGGCACAAAGCCATACAGATCATTGAAATTCAAGAACCATCTACTGGTGAGAAGTACTACCCTAAGATTGCTAAGCATTATGCAACCGTCCGTAACTTTGAGGTAAGTTCTCTGTATTGACCTTTTCCACTGATGCATTACTTGAATTTCCCATTGCCAAAATCTCTGAATTCTACTCATGAGTTTCACTGTGACTCTTATCAGCTGTTATCAGTCAAGTAGTTGTAATATAAACATTCACCCTGGAACCCACTTCCCCAAGGCCAGTCATCATGACCCACAAGTCTATTTGCTGGTGTCAAATAACCAAAATGCTGAAGAGCAGAGAGAAAGTCCTGCTGTTTCCTGTTTGATTTCTCAAGAGACATTTGGTCGAGTTTTATTATTCAAAGTTGCAGTTGCGATGACATTTAACACTGTTTCCCAATACTTCACATTATAAGCAAAAACCTTTGAAATTTTGTCAATACTTGTGTCAGTAAACTCACAGGCAGTGTCACCCTAAACCACATGTTTATGCCTCATGAACTTTTGATCAGATAAGAAAGACCTGTTGAAAACTGCTCCTTCCCAAACTGATTGACCCTGTTTACACTAGGTCCAGAAAGGTGGATCAGACCCGGGTCTGATCCGGCAATTTGGATTAACAGCTAGTGTAAACGCAAAAAGCCGGATTAGACCCGTTTCAAGATCCGGCAATTTTAATCCACCTTTCGAGGAGGGTTGAATCCGGCAATTGGCGGATCAGATCCGGCAAAGTGGGTTCCAAATACAAGTGTAAACGCAAAGGTGGATCAGACACCCCAATTCGATGTGGTCATTTCCGGTTTCGCTACGAATGGCATGCTTTTTGCTTGTGCTTTGGTGGGACATCCGTTGCTGTTTATATTTTTGTGTGTGCTGTGTGCACATGGACTGTGCGTGTGTGAAACGTTTTGTTGTTTTTATACATACATCGTTACATTCGGAGTTTGCCTTGTTGCTGTATTTTGTTAATTCCCATCTACAAAATATTTCTACCTGCATTTGCTGTAATTTATTTTCTGCATTCTACCTTCGCATTGATAATTATTTCTAGAAGTGGCGCGCTGTAATCGTGACCTCTGACTTCGTGACCAATATACATCCGGTTCAAAGGTAGGATCGGAGCCGGATCAAGTGCTGGTGTAAACGCGACACAGGATCTTGATCTGTGGTCGTTAAAAAAATGCCAGATCTCAATCCACCTTTCTGGATCTAGTGTAAACGCGGTGATTGAGTGCCGACTCAAGTTTGTCATAGGCAAACTCAAATCTGCTTTTAATGGATGAGTTACGTAATGTTGCAATACTTTCCCCTCAAATTTATCCACAGTATAACTGGACTGCTTGGGGATATCTTGGGGGTAGAAAAATCAATTGCGGAAAAATTCTATTCACAAGTTATCATGCACTAGATTTGAGAAGGTGCCTTTACCTAACGATGACGTTGTAAACGTTTCTCTTGTTGATTTGAATGTTCAGATGGCCGAACGGTACTTTGTACAAGCAGGGATGACCAAGGAGGCTATAGACATGTACACTGGCGCTGGCAAATGGGAAGCTGCACATAAGGTAAATGATTACATGCAAAAAACAACAAATTAAACGATTTTGTTTAAACCTTTTACAAAACTTAAGTGCACATGAAACTAAATAGAAACTAACATTGCAATCAGGGATCCAGATTTAAAGAAACAAACAGCGATTTTGGACTAGCTTGTGTCAATAAAATTGTTGAAGACTGGCAAGTTAAAACATTTTCTCTCCAAAAAGTATTCCCAGAGGAGTTTTTTAACCATAACTATCTGGTTTTAGTTTTTGAAGGACTGTTTAAACGTAGGGTCATAGATTGGTTTTTGTAAACGTAATGCTGATTTATAAGCAAAATTATAAAGAAAGATACAGTAAAAGTCACATGTAAAAGTTTCAGCTTAATACAGTGTCTACTTGCTGTGAAAACTGATTTTTTTTCTTCACATTTTCACAAGAGCGTCTTCATCCTTGTTTAGTGAGGTGACAGCGGGTATGAGTCGTGCATGAATCGGTTCTCAGATTCTCAGTTTTGGGGTTAAAAGGTTATCCAAACCATATTACTTCGAATGCCAGCATGTTAATCCAGAGTTCACAGGTTTAAATCTTGCTCAAGTCAGCCTCAAATTAAAACAAAAACTGCATGAAAATTAAAAAACCTTTTTGTGGAGCACATGATTGCGGGAGGTATCATTGATGCATTCAATGTTGTGTGAACAGCTTGCAGTGACCTGTATGAAGGGGGAGGACGTAGCTGTGCTGTATGTCACTCAGGCCCAGCAGCTCGAGGGTCAGGGCAAATTCAGAGAGGCCGAAAGGTAAGACCACGGACTACCTTTTATAAAACTACCTTGGGATACTAGGAAACTTTCTTTAAAAAATACAAACGTACCGTAAAATTTGATAACTTTGAATTCTTGCAAAAACATGCATTGTCTTACCTGAGTTCTTATTCTAAGAGTAGCAGAACAAATTTTTCCGCTTTTTGAGAACGTTACTCTTTAGTTTAGATTGTCCTGGTGTGCCCCCCCCCCCTTAGGATGATACTTTCCCCCCCCCCCCCCCCCCCCCCGCTGTGTGTTTCCCCTGTAAATTAACATGGGCTGAAAGAAGTTGATTCAAAAGGGTGCGCTATACACAAGATATCTACACATTTCGCCATATGGGTTGTGGGGGGGGGGGGGACCACAGAATCCCCTGCCACACCAGTCATGTATACATGGTATAACCATGTACTCAAATGAAACTGAGTAGTTGACTGAGTAGTTGAGCGGCCAACTACACCTCAGACCCCATTTCCACCTTGCCCAGTTGATGTTTGACCAATTCTTGTTATTCAAGATTGTACCTGACTGTGGATGAACCAGACCTAGCCATCACCATGTACAAGAAGCAGCGTCAGTATGATCACATGATTCGTCTTGTTAAACAATATCATCCAGACTTACTGCAGGATACACATTTACATCTGGCTAAGGTGAGAGCCATCATCAGGAATTTGAAATACATTCACAAAATATAACAATTATAAAAAAGAACTATGGGTTGAAAAACAAAGTACAGGATTCAAAATCATATTAAAAAATTAAAAATAAGGGGTCTTGTCAAAATTAATCCAGGACAGGTAATCGGATAACAATTTTCCGATGTCAAATTTTTGTTGGATTCTCGTCAGACTGTATTTATATGAGAGACATGGTTTTACTCACTGAAAGGCACACGTGTCGTGGCCGAGTGGATAAGATCACTGGACTCAAGCTCTGGTGTTTCTGATCAGCAGAGTGTGGGTTCGAGCCCCGGTCGTGACACTTGTGTCCTTAAGCAAGACACTTAACCATGATTGCTTCGTCCTTCGGATGGGACGTAAAGCCGTTGGTCCCGTGTGTTGTGTAACACACGAAAAAGAACCCAGTGCACTTATCGAAAAGAGAAGGGGTCCGCCCCGGTGTTCCTGGTTTGATCGGCTGCATATTGCGCCACAGCACCTTGTAAACCATTACAAGGTGCTATGTAAAGGAGTAGGTCTCATACTTCAAACGTAGCCCCAAATACCTTGCAGGAAATACTGAATGTTAAGCGCTTAGAGGCTGGCCTGCAGTAGGCGCTATACAAATACAATATATTATATTATTAAAGACACTGCCTAGGCCAATGCCCCCACTGAGCACTCTGGGTTTGACGAGTTGATTAAATATTATACAAACAAACTTTCGGTTTGGGGTAATCTAGAAGGTTCAGAGGTCATTATATTTAACTCAGATGTGTTATGTGACTTTTTAGGGAGACATGTAGAGACCCCCTGCTTGTTTTCTAGTAGATAGTGCTCTAAGTCTCTGCAGTTTGTAAACAAATGTAACCTCAGGCACTGTGAATTTCTCTCATGGTTTTTCCAACACCCAATTTCAACCTAGATGGATTAACGGCGGGTAAAAAACATTGTCATGGACTGTATTTATCCGCTAGTTGTCCTGCACTAATTTTGACAAGGTCCCTATAAAAAAAATTTAAAATGGAGAGTTTTTAATCTTAAAGCTCACATCTTATAAAGACCGAACCAGTACCAATCCTCCAGATAAATGTTTTGGGGCAAATAACTGTAAAAGTCAAGAAATGTATTTCAGGAATTGGAAGGAGACCAGGCGTTCCGCCAAGCTGAGCATCACTACATTGAGGCAAGGGACTGGAAAGCTGCCATCAATATGTACAGAACTCAGGATCTCTGGGATGAGGCATACAGGGTGAGTATGCACACTATGAAACTTCAGGAGTACTTGCAGTATGAAACTCGATAGAAACACTAAGGAGAGTCAGTAAGTAAGCATATTAGGAAACTCGGTGAGTTCATGCAGTATAAAACTTTGTTAGAGCTTGTAGTATGAAACTGAGTACTCACAGATGGAAACTCGGTGAGTTCATGCAGTATATAACTTGGTGAGAGCTTGTGGTATGAAACTGAGTACTCACAGATGGAAACTCAGTGAGTTCATGCATTATATAACTTGGTGAGAGCTTGTGGTATGAAACTGAGTACTCACAGATGGAAACTCGGTGAGTTCATGCAGTATATAACTTGGTGAGAGCTTGTGGTATGAAACTGAGTACTCACAGATGGAAACTCAGTGAGTTCATGCAGTATAAAATTTGGTGAGAGCTTGTGGTATAACACTTAATACTCACAGAAGGAATCTCGGTTAGTTCAGTATAAAACTTGGTGAGGACCCGCAGCATGAAACACTGAGTAGTCACACAAGGAAACCTGGTGAGTTCATGCAGTATAAAACTCGGTGAGGACTCGCAGCATGAAACACTGAGTAGTCACAGAAGGAAACCTGGTGAGTTCATGCAGTATAAAACTCGGTGAGGACTCGCAGCATGAAACACTGAGTAGTCACAGAAGGAAACCTGGTGAGTTCATGCAGTATAAAACTTGGTGAGGACCCGCAGCATGAAACACTGAGTAGTCACAGAAGGAAACCTGGTGAGTTCATGCAGTATAAAACTTGGTGAGGACCCGCAGCATGAAACACTGAGTAGTCACAGAAGGAAACCTGGTGAGTTCATGCAGTATAAAACTTGGTGAGGACCCGCAGCATGAAACACTGAGTAGTCACAGAAGGAAACCTGGTGAGTTCATGCAGTATAAAACTTGGTGAGGACTCGAAGTATGAAAGTCTGAGTAGTCACAGAAGGAAACCTGGTGAGTTCATGCAGTATAAAACTCGGTGAGGACTCGAAGTATGAAAGTCTGAGTACTCACTGAAGGAAACTCAGTGAGTTTAGCATAAAAATTGCAGTATGAAAGTCTGTGAGTACTCAGTAGGAAATTCGGTGAGTTCATGCTGTATAAAACTTGGTGAGGACTCGCAGTATGAAAGTTTGTGAGTAATTACAGAAGGAAACTCAGTAAGTTCAGGACTGTGTTATTTTGCAAAGTAAAAGGAAAACAACACAATTCCAAGGCATAATTGTGGAAACCGTTACATTGTGCTTTTAAAACGTCTTTCCAAATATATTCATTTCATAACAAGCGCTTCTATAGCCCAAGGCGCCCAATCCAAAGGCATTGTGTTCCTTTACATTAAGTGAGTGAGTAATGTACATTGTATACAGTACACATTGTGTTGAGCTTAGAACTAGTGTCGTGTGCATGATCCAATCCAATGTTTAGGTGACAGTTATTATCAGACTTCATGATATTAAAGTCTTGTTATTGAGCTGTCTTAAGTTAACTGGATTTTTTCTCTTCCAGGTTGCCAAGAACCATGGTGTTGCCAACACAGCCAAGCAGGTGGCGTACCTATGGGCTAAGAGTCTGGGAGGAGATTCGGCTGTCAAGCTCCTCACTAAGTTTGGTTTGCTCGAGTCGGCCATCGATTACGCCACTGAGAACTGGTGAGTACATGAGTTTTGGATGCCCATGAAGATTTTGTGTATTTCTAAGATCATGTAGCACCTTGAAACAGTTTACAAGGTGCTGTGGCGCAAACTTAATGTAGCCAACCATGCCAGAAACACCTGGGCAAACTCCTTCTTGTAGCAATCACTGCACTGGGTTCCTTTTTCGTGCATTACACAACACACTGTACGTCCCTCCAGACTTGGTGCCAGAAGGGTGAACTATTAATGGTTAAGTGTCTTGCTTAAGGACGCAAGTGTCAAGACCGGGACTCGATCCTGCACTCTGCTGATCAGAATCACCAGAAACACCAGAGCTTGAGTCCGGTGCACTTGAATGCTCGGCCACAATAAGTGCGTTATTTTTGTAAATGTTTGTTAATTCATCTCTTTCCTTTGGGATTTGATTTAGCTGTAAAAATCATCCATCTGAAATAGTTTTGATTTTGTCTTTTTTTTTTTTTTTCCTAATATGAAATCTTTTGATATCAAGGGAATTTCTGTCTTGTGTATTCTGTTACCAGAAAGAAAAACATGCAAACTTTTAAAATAAACATTAGATAGCTCACTGAACATGGCATGCTGATTTAATTATAAATCAATTCCCTTCCACCATTTGTGTTTTCTTTGACAGTGCATTTGACTTTGCGTTTGATCTCGCCCGAACGGCCATGAAGAACAAGATGCCAGATATCCACTTGAAGCATGCTATGTTCCTTGAAGATGAAGGGAAATACCCGGAGGCAGAGGCTGAATTCATCAAAGCCAGCAAACCCAAAGAGGCTGTTCTTATGTAAGTCATTGTTGCAACCATCGGCCTCGTTGGATATGGGACGCTGAAGCGCTGTATTTTTCCAGATTCCATTCTGCGCTGTTTTATTGCTAGTTGAAATTTTTGAATGTTGGGAGCTTTGGAAATGCAAAGGGAATGAAAGATTGAACACTGACTGTCTTTGATCTGTAGGTATGTACACAACCAGGACTGGGACTCGGCACAGCGTATAGCTGAGGAATATGATCCTGACAGTGTAACAGACGTCCTGATTGGTCAGGCCAGGTATGCCTTTGACCAGAAGGAATACCAACGGTGTGAAGCATTCCTGCTTAGGGCCCAGCGACCAGAACTTGCAATCAAATATTACAAAGTAAGTGATTTAATTAATGAGGGTTGTTTGTGCCCCCCCCCCCTTACACTGGATCCTGTATTGAATCTGGTTACACACTGATTCATTCGTTCATTCATTTTTATTAAAAAACCAACTGGCAGCACAAAGCTGAATCATGTGGTATTACAAAGTAAAACATTGGAGATTAAAGATAAACAAACAGCAACAACGAAATACAGCTACACACGTGTAGATAAAATTACAATAATAGAATTATTAATTTGGTAAAACAGCAAAAAAGGAATTACAAAATAAATAAGTGCTACCACCATGACCACTACCTAATATAAATAAAGAGCACATAATATCATAGGAACCCTCATATATTGAAAATCCCATTTGAAATAAAAACTCCTAATTGGTTACCTAAAGGTAGTGTCGTAGATTGTTTTTTGTAAATGAAATGCTGATGCAAAATTATCCATAAAGATAGAATGAAAGTCACCTGTGAAAGTGTCAGCGGAATACTTGTTGAGAATAGCAAAAAAGTGTCACAGTATTTTCATCAAGAATGATGAATCAGTACACGTTTAGCAGGTAGCAACCGCATCTCTGACCCCAGTATTCACAAACAGCCACAAATAGAATTTGAATCTCCATAAGTCACCTGTTTTCTCATCTTAGGTCTGTAACCAGACTCTGTCTTTTCTGCAGATAATTCAATGATAGATGTTCCACCAGTCTATTAAACTTGGTTCCTCTTATCAGGGTAATTGAGCATGAAACCAGGCTTTCTCCCTATAAACTCTCATGATGTTGAAAACAAAGCCATTCCAACAGCTTTATTCCACACACTGCATCTCTTTGGAAATCCTTGCCTTGTGCACGTTTCCCTCTATCCTACAATCTAGTCTGTTTGAAGAGAAATTTCAAGTCCTGCCTTAAGCTTCCCTTTTTTTTCATCTTATAATAGTCCCTCACCAAGACTTAGCATGAATCGCTTTTAGCCTTGGTTGGGGCAAACATGCATTAAAAAAACTGACCCCATGATTGTTTGTGTTGTCATGTACAGCAATCCAACATGTGGCAGGATGCATTGAGAGTATGCAAGGAGTATGTACCACACAAACTGCAACAGCTACAAGATGAATATGACAGAGAGGTTCTAAACAAGGGCTCCAGGTATTAGCACCTTCTTTTGTTTGTTTGTTTATTTGTTTATTTGTTTTTGAACAAAGACAAATTGGAGCGGGACTTGAACCAACAACCTCCGGATTAATGCATGGGCGCTCTACCATCTGGAGCTATCGGGGTTGCCTTGGTTGGGGCAAACATGCATCAAAGGTGATCCCTTGGCTGCCGCTTCCCAAGTTGTATCGTAAACTTGGGTGTGATCCCTGGCTACACGGCAGCTTACGGTCGAATGGCTTCTGACTGGCACCCCTGAAGAAAGATGTTGACTAACAGGGAGACAGCCAATATTGGGCTGGATAGCTCAGTTGGTTGAGCGACGTTACGTTAATCCGGAGGTCGTTGGTTCAAGTCCCACTCCAGTCAATTTTTCCATGTACAAAACCAAAATTATTTACAAATTTACCCAGTCAGTTTCCGTTGTGGTTTATTACTTGGTATTTATTTATTTGTGGTACACATTCGACGGCACAATTAGCACCAGTAACAGGATGATTAGGAAATGAGCACAGAGCCTTTTCGTGTTGCATATAATGTCGCACAATCTAGATACAACAGGCAAGTTGTATAGACCATGTAACCTGCAAAATCACATGTTTACATAAAAGCCACAGAGCCAGGACTTCCTGCAGGCATGATTTGTACACACCCTAATGAGTTGGAAGAAAATATTCAATTCTATATTTTATTGAGATTGCACTGTCTGTTTTTTATCAAATTTTTTTAATATGAAGAAATGGAGGCTCATCTCCAAACTTGCCCAGATGTTATTTTTTATAACTCTTTTTATTGATGTGGAAATTGTGACATACAATGTAACATGTAAAAGTTACATGGTCAATTGACCATGTAAACTTGGAATAAGAGTGACCTTGTATACTCCAGGGCCTTTCTTTCCAGGCAAGATACTACTCTGGTTACGAATTTACAAGGTGCTGTTGTGAAACTTAATGCAACCAACCATGCTAGAAACACCAGGGCTAACCCTTTCTCTTAACGATAAGTGTGCTGGGTTCTTTTACGTGCATTACACAATACAGGGGACTAATGGCTTTATGTCCCATCCAATTCAATAATGGTTAACTGTCTTGCTTAAGGACACAAGTGTCAAAAGTGGGACTCGAAACCCACACTCTGCTGATCAGAAACACCAGATTATGAGTTTGATGCTCTTGAATGCTCGGCCACGACACCGTCAATTTACATTGGCTTCCAATTAGGGTTCGTTTTAGTTACAGTACATTTATAAAAAAAATTTATAACTGTTTTCATGTTATTGCTCGATCTTATCTCCAGGCTTTATTCCATCAGTATCAGCCAGTTAGTAACCTAAGTTCTTTTATGTACTTCGAAAATATATTGGCATGAGTAAACAGGAAAAAAGCACCTTAAGCAGAGCAAACAAATCCATACATTTTTCACCTGTCACAATATTATTATTACAATTACACTAATACTCTTCGGGTTTGCCACTGCTCTCGAGTTGGTGTGCGAATGCTAGATTGTCATCATTATGGTATGCTCTCTTTGTCCCATTTGCAGTGGTGCAGATGCCTTAGTTGGTCAGGCCAAGGAGTGGGAGGCATCTGGGGAGTACAGCCGCGCTGTGGATTGTTACCTGAAGGTTACAACACAACAGACTAATGATGATAAGGTCCTGGTGGCCTGCTGGACAAAGGTAAGGCCGTGTCTGAAACGGCGACGTCGGCTACAGCTACGGCTAGATCGTGCGCGTCAGCCTATTCTTCAACACTGGCAGACGCGCTGATCTAGCCGAAATTGCCATTTCGGAGACGGCCTAAACACTGATTAATCTATAGCTTAATGCTGGATGACCGATAGTTAAGACTGGTGGAGCGATGATTAAGACTGGTTGACCGATAGTTCAGACTGTTGACCAGCAAAGACTGGTTAACCAATGGTAAAAACTCATTTAGCAGTAGTTAAGACTGGTTGACCGATAGTGAAGAATCATTGAGAAATAGTTAAGTTAAGACTGGTTAACCTGACCAATAGAAAAGAGTGGTTGAGCGATAGAGACCCATTGTCTGACCGGCTGACCAAAAGTTAAGACTGATGACTGATATATTAGAACAATTGAATGATAATCAAAGACTGCTTGTCCAATAGTTGAGACTGAGTGGCCAGTAGTAAAGACTGGTAGACCAATAGTTAAAACTAATTGACCACCGTAAAGACGAATTGACTGACCTGCTCACCCATAGATAAGACTGAAGTCTGATACTTTAGATTGAGTGTTGACTTAAAAACTGTTAAAAACCAATTGTTAATAGACTGATTGATCATTATTAAAGACTGGTTAACCAATAGTTCCGACTGATTTGCTAGTAGTAGGACTTGATAAATTGGTTACTGACTTTTAGACAAACCCTCAATGGTCATTTCCCAAGAAGACATTTCATTAAATGGTCCCAGTGGCCTGCTGTACTGATTGACTGGTCACTGCCTTTTTTGGTGGAGAGGTTTATTGTCCTCGACGGTCGTGATACCTTAAGCCCAAGTTTGCAAATCAACTATCTGTTGACGAGCGGCCGATCCCTGGTATAAATCAACCTTATGCGTTTGGTTGTGAGTACCAGGCAATTTTTACAGTTTTTCCCAAATGATCTTTGTTTGAGCCTGGCCCATGTAACAGCTCTAGTGGCCCGGGAGACCGCAGATATCACAAACCAAACTATTTACCAATTCATCTGACATCATTTTGCAGCATTTTGGGAGTAAATGTCCCTGTGGGATATACAGTGTAATGCCCTTTTTATGGGCAGTTTTGACAGTTTTTCCAAATAATCGGTGTACTGTTGATCTAACTCACCTGACACTATCACAGCAATCTTGGTTGTGCCATTTTGGAATTGATTGTCCCCATGTGTTACTGTTATACAGTACAGTGCACATTTTAGGAATTTTTTGCAATCTTTTACCATCAGGCTGCAGAGTTATCACAGAAATTCTTGGACACATCTAAAGCGCTGAGTGTTGTACGTATTGTAGGACCACGACTCGCAGACAACCAAAAGTACAAGGAGGTAAGCTAAGATAAGGGATGATTTTTTAGTTTATTTTTTCATGTAAACTAAAGGGAAGCTGCGTAACCAGATTCACCTAGAAAAGCTAAACATCAAACCCAGGACAGGCTTATCCTGAGTACTTTCATAGCAGCTGCTGTCTCGTCAGTGACCTACATGTAATGCCTGGAAGAGCAAGGCGAAGAAAGACAGAAAGAAGAATCAATTCATTATTATTGCTGTTATTATTATCATTATATATTTGTGGTAATACAGCAGGACTCGTTGGTTTTTGCCATGTTAAACTTGATGAGTACTTAAAGTATAAAATTCAGTTTGCAAGACTTTGTGTTACAAAAGACAGTGAAGTTATTTTGAAGCTACTTGTAGTTTGTAGTAGTGTGTGATTGTGATTATTCTTGTATAACCTTTACTATTAATGTGAGTGAATAATGTACATTGTATTTTATACACATTAGTATTATTATTATAATATATTTCTGGCCGTGAAACCAAAGATGCTTCAAAAGTGAACTTAATCTTTGTAGCCCGCAAGCCTGAAGAAAACTGTGAACAAGGGTGCTTGCTATGTGAACCAGAAACACTGGGGTTAACCCCTACTCCTCCATGATAAGTGTTCTGGGGGTGGTTATCAATAAGGGAATAAAAGAGTGGCGACGAGTTCTTAAACGGCCGTTTAAAACCGGCAGGGTCGTGGCCGTGCGATAAAGGCCCTCGCCTTCGGCTCGGGCCTTTATCGGACGGCCACGACCGTGCAAGGTTTTAAACGGCCGTTTAAGAACGAGTCACTACTCTTTTATTCCCATTCATAAATGCCCTTTTGTTAAAAAGCGAAAAAATGTTATAGACAATCTGTGACAATCTGTACATTTTGTACATTTTTTAAAACTTTTTAAAAGTTATGTTTGGTGCGCGTTGGGTTGTGTGTACGCGCGTGTAAAAATAGATTATGCGCTGGTACTAATAACTATATATTGCGTTCCGCGTAATTAAATTGGGGTACCGTGAGCTTGTGCGCCCAACACGCGAAGCCAGCCACAGCTTGAGTTTGGTGCTCTTAACCGCTCGACCATGAAATACCAAGGCAATCTGTATGTTGATTTCCTTATCTTGCTTGACATACAGGCAGCAGAGATGTATCTCAGTGTTGACATGATCAAGGAGGCCATCGACATCTTGATGGATGGTGGAGAATGGAACAAAGCTAAGAAGGTAGCCAAGGAGCTGGAACCACGCTATGAGAGCTACGTGGACACCAAGTACAAAGAGCATCTCAAGAACGAAGGCCAGGCTGAGTCTGTAAGTCTCTTAAAGATGTTTATTTTCTCCCATTTAGAGCAGGCATGATATTATTAATTTTGGTTTTACTCTACACTGATGTGTGTTAGCACTGTATACTCAGTACTTTTCTGTAAAAAAAAAACACAGGCATATTGCTCTAGCGGGAAAGTACTGAGTATACAGTGCTAACACACATCGGTGTAGGTTAAAACCAAAATTAATATTCTTTATCCCCGATGCAAAATTAACATCTATTAAGGCATGATGTTCTTCAGACTTAAATTGGATATCCAACCTTTTTTTGTTTGCATGAAAATCGGGTGTTTGGATTTCCAAGCTTTTTTTTTACTGACAGAAAAAAACTAATCCCGTTCTTGTAATAGGGCTTGTTAGGCAGTGGAGGCCAGAAAAATGATTTCACCCTTGCATTACAGTTTTGTTGTGAAAACCCTTTTTGAGAGGCACACAGAGCTAAGAGCTAAGTTGGGCAATGAAGACCAGAAATTATTTCATCTTCTGCCAGGGTCTTGTCATTCCTGCCTATGTGTTATCATTAAACAATAATTTAAATTAAGCCATTCCCCAGTTGTATGTACCTACTGATCCCATAAACTTATTCTTTATTATTATAAGATTATTTCTTGTAATGAAACCAGTGATGCCCCTTTAGTGAAGTTAATCACTGTAGCTCGCAAGCTAGAGGAAACCTGTTAACAAGGGTGCTTGCTATTTGAACTAGAAACACTTGGGGTTAATCCCTACTCTTCAACAATGAAGTGATCTGGGTTCTTTTATATGCACTTCCAAACCTAGTACAGCATATCATCTTTCATTCCATCATGGCTCATCTTGATTCTCATAAACTGCTTTAACATTACCAACATGGGTTCAGGAAACAACATTCTACCGAGTCGCAGTTAATTGTCACATTGGAAGAGGTATCGAGGGCTTTGGACAACCATCACCAAATCGACATGTTGATTCTCGACTTTTCGAAAGCTTTCGATACTGTACCTCACCAACGGCTCCTGGGAAAGATAGACCACTATGGTATTCGAGACAACACCAAGAACTGGATTAAGACCTGGCTGACCACAAGATCACAGCGAGTCGTTGTTGATGGAGAGGTGTCAGAAACCATCCATGTCGATTCTGGTGTACCACAGGGGACTGTTCTGGGGCCATTGATGTTTCTACTCTACATCAATGACATTGGCGAGAACATCAGCTCAACCATCAAGCTCTTTGCAGATGATTGCCTCCTGTTCCGTGAAATCAACACAATTAAGGATACCAAGGTTCTGCAAGAAGATCTCAAAAAGCTGCACAACTGGACTGAGACCTGGCAGATGGTATTTAATGCGGCGAAGTGCTACACCATGAGAATCCATCACAAACAGGAGCCCATCATCCACAACTACACCATGGGAGATGAGGCACTAACCACTGTCTCAAGCCAGTTCTACCTTGGATTGGAGATCCATGAAAAACTCAGCTGGAAATCCCACATCAAAGCAGTCGCAACCAAAGCCAACAGATCCTTGGCATTCATTAGACGAAATCTCAGCCTATGTTCTTCCTCCATTAAGAAACAGGCATACACAACACTTGTCAGGTCACAACTGGAATACGGGGCAGCAATATGGGATCCATTCCGGCAAAATCAAATTGACAGCCTTGAGAAAGTTCAGAGGAGGGGGATATGCTTTATCACTGGGAACTACAACAGAGAAGACAGTGTCACAGCTATGAGATTGGACATCGGTCTCCCAACACTTCAAGAACGACGATTACAATCACGTCTAGTCATGATGTACAATATCCTCAACCATCAGATAGCCATTCCTCTCCCAGACTACATCAAAAATAAGGCCAGAGCAACCAGAAGTCAACATCGCCTGAAATTTACAAGACTAAGAACATCGTCAGACTCATACAAATACAGCTTCTTTCCTCGCACCATAAAAGACTGGGATGAGCTTCCTCAAGACATCATCGAGCTGCCCACCTTGGAGCAGTTCAAGGAGGCCATCAGATGCGAGTAGGCATCCAGAGTCATGTTTTTACTTGCACATATCTCTATTTTTGTACATATTTTGGCACACACTGAGCACACAAACCGTCCACCGTCGGCAGCCGCACCCTTGTCTAGATGCTGAATAGGCTTTGACAAGTAGCTGGATAGATGTAGATGTACACCGGACCTAATTTTTGCCTAAGGCTTGATGTCAAATTCATGACACACAAAAGCAAGAACAATCTTGTTTACCAGAAACTGGGCACCAGCTAAAAAGGGCATAAAATACTGTAATTATTATTGTAATTATTATTAATATTATTATTATTATGCAATGGTTAATGCCACGATGCTACAAATGCAAGCAAGCTGATGAAAACAACAATTTCCGCTTTGTCAAATCGGACCCTGATACTTATCCTATTTCTTTTCAGTTGATTGGTGTTGACGTGATCGCGGCTCTGGACATGTACGCCGGCCGAGGTGAGTGGGACAAGTGTATCGAAACAGCAGAGAAACAAGGCTTCAAAGTGCTGCATAAGTATGTTGCTCTGTACGCTACCCACCTCATCAAGGAGAACCGTATTCAGAAGGCATTAGATCTTTATGTGCAGCATGGGGCACCAGCTAATCCACAGGTACCAAGCGCACACATTTCTTTCACATTCTTTCCCCCTCTTCCCTCCTTTGATTTTGTCTTTTGTGTTCCCAACCTCTTATGGGCAAACCAGTCCCTTTCTTCTATTTTGGTTCTTTGATGCAGCCAACTGGAACAAGATTCCTAGTGACATCATAGGCTCATCCACACTGAAAGCCTTCCTGTAAATCTATTCTTTGTAAGCTATTTCCTGCATTTTACTAATGCTGCTTGTTATAATTGTATAGCAACTTATTTAATCTCCTAAAATTTGCAGTTATTTGTGATAAGTGTTTTGTTGCTCTCTTGTCTGTCAGTCTGTCTTAACTTCTGTTTGTCTGTCTTAACTTGACTGGCATTCCCAACTCAATAGTCTATTCTGGTTTTATGAACATCATCATTATGAAAGTTACCAGTCGGTACATGAGATTTGTAAAAAGGAAATAAATGTTGTTGAATTGAAACTGAAATTGAAATAACGTTATCATTGTTGTGAAATGGAAATCAATGTTGTTGAATTGAAACTGAAATTGAATGAATGTAAACGTGGTTTATGTTGACTGTTTCAGAACTACAATATCTACAAGCGTATCGTTGTGGAGATGCTTGCCAATCCAGAGATGAACCAGGCCAGTGCTTACCGTAGCTGGGCAGACCTCAGGGATGTTCTCCTCAATCTAGTGAGTTCAGGGTTCTAAGGCAGAATTTAGAAAAATGGTTTGTCGAAGTTTTGAGTTCATTTAAAGGTTGGTAAGTATTCCAAACACCAATGACCATAAAAACTTACTTGGTGAGAAGCACTGCAGCTGTTGATAGTTTAAACTATTTTGAGAAAGGATTCCCTTTCACAAAAAAACATTTGAATCTGAGGAACAATTCATGCATGAATCGTTTCTCAGATTTGTGAGGGTTGGTGTTCACTTGCGATTGCTGCAGCCAGAGATGCATTTGGTACCTGCTGTCACCTCGCTTAACCTAGATAGATTTGATGTCCTTGTAAAAATACTGTGCCAGCTTTCTGTTGTTTTCTCTGCAAGTAGACACTGTATTCAACTGAAACTTTCACAGTTGACTTATCATATCTTTAATAATTTTGCCCATAAATCAGCTCTATGTTGACAAAAACCAATCTATGACCAGACCTTTAAAGACAGCTAATCAAAATTGTTTGTCAACTGAGTAAACAGGGCATGTACAGGGCTGGAAATAAGCACTGAACTGCAGGAGGCCCAAGGCCTGTGATTTTTCGCGATTGGCCAGAAAAAAAAAACACTACAGGACAAGCACGCTGGTCTTTTGTTTTTCAAATGAATAAAGTACCTCATTGAACATCCATTCTGACATATGTCTGTGTACCTACAGTGTAAGGCTTTGTTTCTCCCATTCAAAGTGGGACAGAAAGTACTGGAATTCATGCTCATTATATCCCTTTTTCCAGGGGTTATTGTGGTAATCCCCGATTCTAGTCTTTTGTCATGTCGTTATACAAATGATGCATACAAGAATTGACAGAGTGCCACCAATGTTTATCATTGCATTCGGCTCAATGGGCCGGCAAGTCTAAAATTTCCAAGATTCAAGCATACCATGGCAGATTATCGGCCGGTGCTTACTGCCAAGGTTCTGCGATTCAAGATGAGTGCCTACTCATTTTTTCTCACTAGACAACAACAAATCCCTGTGCTTATTTTGAGAAACTTTCTTGTCTTTCCTTGGTCAAGTTGCGGAATTCATTATGGCAACAATATTTTCAAAGGAAAACGATAACTCAAGAAGCCGAGCATGCCAAATTGTTTTGGGATTGCTTGACATGAAGTGGTTAAACCCAAAGTTGTTCCAACTTAATTTACCCTCTCTATCTCTCTTGTCGTAATAGTGTGAAGATCTGACTAAGTCCTCCGATGCTAACAGTCCTCAACATGCAGAGTTTGAATCTATGTTAACCATCAGCCACTACTATGCTACACGGAGTACATGCATGGGGACACAGAACCTGGTAAGAAACTGGAAAGTAATCCAAGAAACAAGCGAGGCAAATTTTTGTTTGATAGCTTTGCTGAAAGTGTTAACAAATTGTCGATTTGTGATCTAAACATAACCTGGTATTAGTGGAAAAATGTAAAACTTAACAAATCAGCACTCCACTGTACTGTTGAAACGGAGAGCATTATTTCATTAGAATAGGTTTAATAAAACATTTGGGGACCAACTATGTCACATGAGTAAATGTTATACTAGTAAGTTCTATGTAACATGAGTAACTATGTAAAAAGAGTAACTATGGTTATTGCTTACACGGTTGACTGGAAATACTTGAAGGTTTAATTTTGGGATTGCCAAAATGTCCATGGCGTTTGCAACCTTTTTCCACTCAATTGTGTCAACAATACCAAGCACTAGTTACTCATGTTACGTAGTGACCCATGTGACAAAGTTACTCATTACACATGTGACATATCTACCCACTTTACAGTTACTCATGTTGCACAGTTACTGGTGTTATACATTTACTCTTATTACACAGTTACTTACATTACATTGACCAATCCATCAGAAACCAAAGAACCTGCATGATTTCCGAGTTTTCAATTGTTGAAAATTTCTAACAACCGATTTCAGTGATAAATGTAAACGCGAGTACCTCTGCATGCCCTGCACAGTGGCACTTGTGTTTTTTGTGAAGTAGCCCGCCTGGCTTGTAAGCTGTGCATTTTAACTGCCCCCATGAAGTTTTAGTAGCCAAGATTTTAAACACGTATCGTCATAAATGTATTAGGTACAGATCACAACAAGTTGAATGGTCAAATGAAGTTACATTCACACACCACACTAACAAATATGTTAACTTTAAAAAAAAAATTATTATTAAGTTAGGACGAGTATCTCAAGACAAGACTAGTCTTAACTCTTTGTGAAATCCACCTCAGGCTAGTGTTAAGGGTGAGCCCTGCTTCAGCCTCGCTACCATGGGCAGCGCGCCGTATCGATGCCTCTCGTCACTAACCCCTGGTAGGGATGTACTGAAAAACAACGCTGATTGGCTCCAAAGGATGACTACTTTGCGTACACGCTTGTTAAAACTTTTGAGCGCATGTATGGCACTTGTAGGACGCTTAAGTCGCGCGTGTGAAAATGCAAGTATTTTGACGCGATTCCATTTTAAATGAATCATGTTTTAACAAGGTCATTCTAAACTGCATACAGTTAGACATATCACAGGATCAAAGAAGAATGACAGAGGACCAGTTGCTTTTTGACTTGATGCCTCTTTTACGGGTTACCATACTTGAGCGCGCATGTAGAATGGATCGGCCTCAGGCCTAATTATAATGTGCTAGATTCTAGCACATTTTAATGAACCAATTCCAGGGGTTATGATCGAGCAAGGCATGCTGGGAAAAAATGGCAAGGCAAAGAGCTATCACCCCTGGGAACGAGGATGGCCCTGCTTGGAACTAACCCACTGTGACCTGACATTTTAGAAATTGATGATTTGTGTTGTTGTTTTTTGTTGTTGTTACATCACAGGAAGGTCTTGCTGCTAAGTTGTCCATTTCTCTCCTGCGTCACACCGACATCATACCTGCAGACAAGGCCTTCTTTGAGGCAGGGATGCACGCTCGCTCACAGGGAATGTTTAACATGGCCTTTGTGTTCCTCAACAGATTCCTGGATCTTACCGAGGTAAGTTTCCTTTGTAGCAGACTTAAACCCCAACAACCACCCTAAATCTATCCAAATCTAACATTAGGGTTTGCATCATTCTAAAATGTCATGCGATAATTGATTTCTCGCTAATCGTTTGCTAAGCAAACAAATTAATTGACAGGGTGATGCTGGTTGGTCCTGCCCAAAACCTTGATGAGATTCAGTGCTTGTTGATGCACATGTTAATTAACACTTTTTAGATCCTGATTGTGTCATACATGTAACCTGAGGTCAACAGGTTTAGTACTTCTTGAGTATCTTAGGGGTAGGATGCTGCACTCTTTTAATGCTTGTGCCTTTACTTTGGCTGCTCCAAAGTTGTGGAATTCACTACTTCCTTTTTTGCAGGGGTTAATTTGCTGGGGTCTTTCAAGGCTAAATTAAAGACTCACTTGTTTAGGAAAGCATTTATTCTGTAATTACATTTCTACAGTGTTTTTCAAATATTTGTTTGTGTAATTTTTTGCTGTGCATAATTGATACATTTTTGTAATTTTATTTTGTTATATTTTTATGTATTTTTGATGTCATTTTTATTGTTTGTATTGTGATGTAAGTTTTAATTGAATTTTTATTGTAATCTGTGCCTTCAAACATCTTCAGATGGAGTGGAAGCACTGGAAAATGTAGTAATTTATTGTTATTAATGATATTGTGGATTAATTGTACTTTCAGTCCCTATAAGTTTTCCTCAGTTTGGGTTTTCAAAATTGAAAACCGGGCATTTCTGCATTGTCTTCTCTTCTGGTCTTGAACATAACTGAAGCTATATTGCTTGCAAGGCACCACTGTATTTCAAGGAACTTCTCTCACCTTATACTCCAAGTTGCAATCTTGTATCTACAAACAAACATCTTTTCACTAACCCGAAAACAACCACATCCTATGGCGATGGTGCCTTTTCAGTATTCGCTCCCGAACTCTGCAACTCTGTACCATTTGATATCCGAGCTACAGCATGAGAATATCTGGACATTTTTTGCTTATGACTGACTCAGTATATCGTGCTTATCAACTTGTTTTTGTTAGTGTGCAAGTCTCTTTTTAGTGTGCTCTTGTTTGCTTTGATTATCTAAGTATCTTGTAACGTAAGCTTTTCTTAAATAAATAGATAAATAGCACTTTACAAAAATATTATTATTAGTATTACTTTATTACTTTATTTAATCAAGCTTTTCTTCAAACCCCACGTAAATTGTTTTTGTTGGTGTTGTTGTTGTTTTTATCAGGCCATAGAGGAGGGCAGTCTTGACATGCTGGACAACACAGACTTCCAGGAAACTGACATACCGTTTGAGGTTCCACTTCCGGATCGTCAACACGTTCCGGTAAGGAAAATTAACAAACATAAACCAACACTTTTCCAAGTTCCTCAAATCAATCGTAACAGACAACAGAGCTGGAGAATAACTTGAAACCTCAATTACCAGAGAGACAAAATAAGGAGTGCCTTGGCCAAGTGGTATTGCGGACAATTTTCAAAATTAGTTGCTTTGTAAAATGTTGGTTGGTTCGTTGGGTCTTTGAACAAGATACTTTAACGTACTCGGTTAGTCCTTCAGATGGGACATCAAGCCATAGGTCCCGAGTTCTAGAATGGGTACTGCACATAAAAGAACCTAGAGCAAATCTTATAGAAGAGTAGGAGTTCACCACAAGTGTTCCAGGCTCATCATAAGCAGGCCTGAAATTACATGAAGGCTTTACAAGGGCATGGCCTCTGTTGCTCCTGGTCTTGGCCATGGTGCCCCTTCAAATGATTCACTTAGTTTTTAAGATTTACCAAAGGAAGTGCCCTTTGCAAAATGAAAACTGTATTTCCCTCTCCAAGATGAAATTCTAGACCAGTATAAGCACCCTTGCATACACGTCTCCTAAGGCTTCAGACCTATGCGGATTAAGTTTACTTTTGAGACACCCTTGGTTTCATTAATGTAGAGGCACAGAAAGGAGGCCAGCCCTAAAAGTAAGGAGGACAAGCATTCACTTAAATGCTACAGCAAAAGCGATGTGATGGCATGAAAATATAAAATGATCTCCTGCACTTTCATTTAATTTAATCTTCCAATCAATAGCACACAATACAAATAACACAACACCGTCACTAATGTGAAGGGTTAAAGGTCAACATGACGCTAGCTACATACATACAAGTTTGCAATACCTGATTCAACTAGCCCTGAACATTACAATATTTCTCTGATAAAGGGATTATTTTAACACAAAACAATAGTCACAGAGAGCTCTAGGACATTATCCCTCCCAAGTACACAGTATTCGGAGCATTACCAGAGCCATGCTCCCTAAAAAATAGAGAGAAATACCTACAGAAAATAAATGCGCCCTCTCTCTTGCTCATTACCAGAAGTTGATGTTAACAATAAAAGGTCAACTGATTTACTTTGTAACTTTAGGACGATAAGAAAGAAGAAGTAAAGGAGTGGGTCTTAGCTGTTTCTATGGACCAGAAGGTAGAGCAGTCCTTGGACCATGACGAGAGAGATACTTATGTAGCTTCCTTAGTCGCTGCAAACACAAACATCCAATCGCTGCCTTGTGTTATCACTGGTAAGACAGACGGATCTCTTAGGGATTGGATTTCAACTCTAACTACCCCCAGATCTGCCACCTCTCCCTGGTTATGCAGAAAGTTCCCTGAAAATCAACCAATCGTTCCATGTTCTGATGAACAAATTTGAAAATCTCCCTGATTATGGAAACTTTTCCCAGGCATGTTCAATGCAATTGTAAATTCTATACCCCCCCCCCCAACCCACTGGAATGTTTTCCCCCAGTTTGGGCTGGACTTAGTTGATTCAGAACTGTGCATCTTAAAACTGCCAATGTATGGCATAGGATGTTGAAGGATACAGGAACGTTAATTGAAAAGAAATGTGTAATATTTTATCAGCTTTCTGTTTTTGTTTGACTTTGTTTTCATCTTTCCATAGGCTACCCTGTGCTGCGTAACAAGCTTGAGTTCAAACAATCGGGGAAAGCTGCCAACAAAGACGACTGGAATAAATTTCTCATGGCTACAAAGGTAAAGACCATGGCACGCAATGCAAATTTGTTCAGGCAAATTTGAGGCAATCAACTACGCTGCAAACACAAGGAACTCTTTAGCAGCACAAGAGACAATATTTTAGCTGTAACTCACAATCCCCAGGAAAATACTGAGAAAACCGCAATGTTAATTAATTTTTTTGTTGGAGATTGCCTAGAACTGGTTACCTGTAAATTGCCTTAATGATTTGATCAACTTATACCTTAAGTGGCCCTCGAAAAAAGGGGGATTTCAAATTGCAAACTTCTTTTCGAGCTGAGTGGAGGGTGGCTGGGGTTTGGATTCAGGATTGAAATTGTACTTTCAACTACATGCATTTGGAACCATCTTCCCTGACTACCCAATAATGCATTTTGTCGCTAATTGTTTCACGTTTGCCCTGTGGAGTCTTGAATTTAAGAACACTTGGTCCAAAGATAAACAATATTTACTTTCATGTACATCTTGGGTCACATAAAGTATGGATACTGGTCTTTCTCTTTGATGATTACAATTTGTGTCCACGTACAACACTGTGTATTTATCAGATTCAGCAGGTCATGTTTATTTTATCATTTTTACTGCATGTTAATCCAATGGAGTGTATACTGTCAATACATACCTTAACTTTGATCTTTAGAAGCAGACATAAAAGAACGAAAGATTCTTTGTTGTGCATCTTATCATTGTACATTGAGTATAATTGTCAAATAATAAAACACAAGTAACCACAATGAACATTCTTGTGTTTCATTATCCAGCCACACTACAGCCAAAGTGGCATGATAAATTACAACATTATACTGGTGTGTCTTAGCCAAGCGGTTTAAGAGCACAGGACTCAAGCTGTGATTTTTCTGATCAGCAGAGTGTGGGTTCAAGTCCCGCTCTTGACACTTGGGAAACCAAAACACCCAAACCTAAAACCAAGGTACCCAAATGGGAGACCAAAATAACCAAAAAGGAAACCAAAGTACCCAATTGGGAAACAAAAGAACCCAAATGGGAAAGTACCTACATGTAAATGGGAAAGCAAAGTATTCAAATGGGAAACCATGATATCCAAATTTTTAACCTAAGTACCCAAATGAGGGCAAGTTAATTGTGCCATTGTTGAGTGTACCACCAGATCTCGAAAAACCCTAACTTTAATCGTCCTTTTTGTTGCTGTTTCTTTCTTAACAGATGTCCCACAGCCCTGACTGTCAAGATGTACTGAAATTTGTTGGTCAGTGGTGTGGTGCAGCACCCAATCCCAGCTACACATTCCAGTAATCATGTGGCACTATGAACTGATCAAGAGGCAGTATGAAGTTGAGCAAATATTGAGAAGATGTATTGACTTTTTGATGGGATTGGTTTAAGTTGCACCGTAACACAGGTCTAGAAAGAACCCAACTTCATGTGAGTAATATGGACACAATTGAAGAATCCAAAGTGTGACGGCCCTGTGAGGTTGTCACTACAAGCAAACACAAATAGTCTGGTTACATTGTGAGCATTGCATGTTAAACAAACATTCACAATCGGGAAATAAGACATAATATGGCCTATGTGTTTAAGACAAAGGCCATATCATAGTTAAACTTTCACTAGTTTGTTATTTCATGTGTATGTTGAGTCAATCAAAGTGCAGGGTGTGGGCTTTGGTAATTTTGGCTGCTTGCTGGACTAGAGAAGCAACTTTTAATTATTTTCACCTGTCAAAGGCATTTCTTGTTTAATTTATGCAATGTTTGCTATATATAGGCTGTTTCAAAACCACAGCTACTTATCCAATGCTTTCCTTACGGGACTTCAAACAGGCGGACGGAGCCATGCTGTGGATTTGAAAGCGGACACTGTAAGGGACATGAATGAGCATGTGAAATAAAATCCAGGCAGGTATAAATGTTGTCGCTGTTAATGTGCAAGTTCAAGAACTTGGGAGAGTGTAGGCTTATAATCATTCTGACCCTCCATAGTTGGTGTTGTTTGTATTTACTTCATAATTTTCCCATGTTTAACGTTTTGAAATGTAATAGTTTAGTTGAAAAAATAATGATATATTATTAGTTTGAAATATTTACAAAACTACACTTAGAATATGGTTTTAGAGGAAGTTGTTAATATGTGAACAAAAAAGCAGCAGAAAAGCAATTGATTTTTCCCAAAACTGTGTGGTGTTGTTGCAACGAATTTCAGCAGTCTACAAGTAACTGTAAGTTTCATGATCTTGAACGACCCGGATCAAAAATAACATCGGACAAAGAAACAGGATTGCATTGGTGCTCAGCGAAGTGCTGTTTCCTTAGACTTGGTTCCAAGTCTGTGATCGTGGTTTTTGTCTACCTGAAAGCCGGTAGAGTATTTCCCAAAATAGCGTCATTTTGTGGATTAATCCCGACATTAACCTTCGTTCACAGAGTTTGTACACACCCTACGGCGAAAACCGACGATTCTATTGCAATCATAGGTGACGCAGTTTTTCGTCTAGTAAAAATCTGGCATTTTATTATATATATTTGTTTTCCTTCAAATGTTTAAGATATTGTACTATTTTAGCTATCAATTATAAATACCCTGCGTAGGGGCCTACCAAGCAATATAACAAATTAAGGAAAATGAGATTTTACAGAAAATGCTGAAGTAATTGTATAGACGCGGCCAACGGGTGTTGGCCATCTCACCACAGTGCGAGTCACAAAAAACCACGAGGCAAGGATAATTCATGAAGTGGACATTCTCAGTCAGACAAGACAGGGAGACGATTCGCCGTGCTGTTTCAGGAATCATGCGCCGATCCCAGCTGTACATTGAACGAGATGGTGGCCATGATGAGGACTAAGACACTGTGAAATTTAATTGGCATACATGTTTAAAATAAACATAATGTTTGCAAGCTAATGAAATTCTTTTTTGTCTCTTTCTTATCCAGCCCCAACCAATAGGCGCAAATCAAATTTCACCCGACCCTCTTAATAATTGCCGCCTCCTATACAGTAAAGCACGAAAACTAATCCAGTGAAACTGGCACCAAAAGAAGCAGGAAGAGTGAATTTACAAGTACATATGAGAAAATCTTATTTAATTGCTGCACAACAAAACAATGGGAATGGGCAATCTGATCTTGTTGAGCAGATAGAGACGACCAGTTCAACACTTGGAGCGTGGCGGAGACACTGTCCTGTCGGATTCTTTTGTGACAAAGCATGCTGAACTTCGCTGGATTTGTTCAAGCTGTTTTGAGTTCTCTGATGGGCATTCCACGCTGTTGAGGCGTACTCCACGGTAGGTCTGCCATGACATGATAGAGCTTCGTGCGTTGTTCATGCGTTTTGGCAAGAAAGAGAGTTTGTACGGCTATATGGCATCGATCTCCGGCTTTTGATATATTGAGGTTGACGCAACACACTTCCTTTCTTGGAGAACGCAAGGGCATACGGATAACATCCCGTATGAGAGTGCAGCAAGAAACCAGAGGAAGGCCCCAATGTAATGCGATGTTGTGTAGGATCCAGTCAGGTCGAATGGCAAATCTGCATGCAGAAGGAAACGGTTCATGCCCAAAATACATGATAAATTGGTGGCACAAGTAAATGTTGAGCCGAAAAAGAGATAAGGACCCCCCCCCCGACACACACACAAGTGTGTAAACACCTCCAATCGGGGACCTCCTATTGTCCCTCTTTTGTTTGGACTCTAACTTTTTGGCAACTGCTCCCATTGGTTTTGTACACAATTTCTAACTGGGGACCTTTACCCAACCGGGGACCCTATTGTCCTCTTTTGTTATAGGTCCCCGGTTTGAATGTGAAAACAAACTCACACACACACACAACCTTACGGATCCGGTTTGTGGGGTACTGCTATTGTTGTTCTATTGTTCCCTTTTCTAAAGAATTCCCTTGTGGGGCCCTATTGTTCCTATTGAAATTGCCTTGTGGGGTCCATTGTTCCATTGTTAAAAGTACCCCGTAAGTTGGCATGTGTAAGGGCACGCCCACACACACAACCCACCCACACACGCACCCTATATGAGGTAGAGTAAAACAGTAACATGGTTTATTTCCCTTGTCGAAATTGGAAATTGACAAACTTGTCACGATCGCCTCGGGAGCTAGTTTGTTAACTTCTAGTACCTCAGGCCGGGAGCTACTATCGACTGTCCATTCTCCGGAAACCATGTGATATTTGTATAAATTATTTGTATACATCACAAATACCTGAACAAGCAGCCGTAAGAAGACTTCCAATCCCAAACGACGCTAGTACGGCCGAGACAACGGTAGAGCTACCGGGGCGTTGCAGTGCAGCCAGACCACCTGGTACCATAAGAGAGAACACCACGCCCCTCAAAGAACCGGCAACTATTAAATAAGTATACACAATTATCACCTGGTGTTTAGACCATGAAAGATTTAACTTAGTGATTGTGTGAATGTGGTTTAACGATCCGTTCTGTTTCAAGAAGCAACTCTCCAAGGTTGGTGACAAGGGTCGGGGGCAGTTGAGTCGACATTAGAGAAGTCCAACTACATCCGCTACTCAACGACTTCGGCTTCGGCTGTGACCGCTGGCAGCAGCAGGCGTGGACAGAACAAAAGCTTGCAATGGTGTAATTTAAAGTGGCTTTGATTAAAAATATTATGGATGAGGCATATACATTGAAGGTCATCTATATCTGAACAAAAAAACAACAACTAACAAATAACCCAACAAACAAACAAACTTATTTGTTTGACAAAGATAAACGAAACGCTTATCTGTGGTGTTTCATAATCATTTTAAACTTGATTATTACAAAATAATATGATACTGATAGGCCCATTGCAATAAATGAGAAAGTATGACTCTGAACCAATGGTAATATTACCTATTACGTAGGCCGTAATGACGTACATTGATGGCCATAGTCCGATGACGAAAGACATGGTGGTCCCGATAAGGCAACATATAGTCAAGGCAGTTATCTGGCGGATGGGTAGACGGTCACCCAGTGCAGCAGTCAGAATCCGCGCCACTAACTCACAAACACCAAGAATACTGATCTTAGCGGACGCCTCTTCGGTTGCCAAGCCTTCTTGTATTAGATAATTCCCCTGAAAATATTGTTTAAATTGAGCTGCATGCATTAAAGAAAAAGGAAAAGAAGAAGAAATCCACATTATATGTTACTTAAGATGCTAGATAATCCTCGCATTTAAAACAAGAATAGAGAACCAATCATGTACACTCGCAAAACTCAAGTGCGGGACCCGTTTGGTCGCAACGTGCACGTGTGGGGGAGGCCCTACTACGTTGCCAGGACATGCTTCCAAGCTCCTTCCATATAGGATAAGCTAGTTTTGCATATTTTATCCACGGTTGTATTTATTTTATTTTCTCCCCCCCCCCCCCCCACCCGCCGCAAAACTGGGGGTTTTTCTACTGTGATCCCGGTTCAAACCCCGGACCGGAGCTTTGCATGTGGATTTGGTTTCAAGTCCCTATACCATTGTGTGTTTTTTTTCCCCGACTTTGAGTTTTTCCTCGCACACATCTAAAACTGACACTTCTTCATCACCTCCTCGACACCGGGAAGCTGGTCACTTTTAATGATGTCTTGGTTACATTATCAGAAAGATATAACTAAGAAAAATAAGACTTACTAAACTGATGACATTAAACGACATGCTGGTGGCGCCACAGATTGTGGCCATCATGTACATCCAGAATCCTGGCGTAAGAATGACCCGTCCCAAGGGCGACCTCATTGTCTCAATTTCGGACATAACCTCCACATCTTTGGGCAATGGTTCTAAATCCTCAGTATTTGAGACACATTCTTTAAAGCACTCGTCTTCATCATTCTCCAAGTCAGAAGATTGTTTCAATGGGATAGCTCCGTCGCATTGTTTCTCACCATTTTGGGTTGTCCTCATACAGAGAGTGTCTGGGGACTTTTGGGGTGGTTTGTATGTAAATGAGCATGGGATGCCGATGAGTAACATGATTCCCGCCATAGCCCTATACATCCACCTCCATCCAATTGATTCCAAGACGAGAGCAATCAATGGAACGATTGCCATCAGAGCTTTTGGTATAATATAAATTATTATATCACTATAAATTGTAATAGATTATAGATTAAAGATAGACTGTGTAAGTTGACCTCCAGAGCTTACGAGCTTTATTTGCGAGAATCTGGACTTCTGGGCACCTCGAATAGCAGCTATAGCGTGTAGGCAGTTGTTTTTGAAAAGAACTTGTAGTGCGATGTTTTTGTAAATTTCACCCATTAGATATGGTTTTCCCTTTTCTTTTCTTTTTTGCATTTGTCCCATGCACATCAATAAGGGCACAATTTCTATACAGAAAAATGTATCCAAATCCAAGTGCCATTTTAACTGTGTCCGTCATACCTCAAAATGGTTTATGCATGCATGTGGTATATTAAATTTGTGCATAGCATACTTTCCCATTTGAAACAAAGGGTGTACAAACTTTCCAATTCTACAGTCCAAACCTAATAAGTTATCCAACTATATACGACAATGAAGGACTATAGCTGGTCACGTGGGACCATGTACAAACGTATTATCATGTCGCCTGCGGGCGGGACATCCTACAGCGACTCCAATTTTCTCTATACATGGGCACTAAGCTCTGTTGTGTCTCCGCACCAGCATCACCATTGTGGAATGTGAACAAATCAAGAACATTTTCTGTTTGTTTGGAGGTTAATCCACACAAAAATACCGGTGTTTTTGAATCGCAATAACCATACTTACAAGTCGTGTTGGCGATACCTATTATGGCCGTGGTTAAAATATTAAACCTGTTCACAAAGTACGCCACTATCAACCCGAAAACGGGTGCATGGAATGTAGAACAGGCGACGGCAAAGATGAGGCCGTAGGTAAGGTAGATAACCCAGAGTGCTGTAGCAAAGGTAGACCCAAATAGAGCTAGGGACGAGACTACCACGCCTATGAAGGAGACGCTGGTATGGGTGAACCGTTCACATAACTTTACCATCAATGGACTTGGTACGGAGAAAAAGAACCACGCCAACGACGGTATCCAAGCTGTGTGTGAAGCGGGAATAATAATAACTAGACATTATGATAGGCGTTTGTCCTTCGGACGAACACAAGGCTGTCCCTGTTTTAGTGTACAATGATTACATAAATTTGAGACAGTGAAGGTATTCAAGCTATGCAAGCGGAAGCGGGAATAGCAATAATGAGTTCTTATAAAGCGCTATTTCATAGATCACAGCGCTGTGACAAGCGCCAAACTCATCAAATAGATAGATAAAACACGATAAAAAGATGATATAAAACAACAACACTACAAACAAAAACAACAACAACGACGACGACAACAACAACAACGACGACGACGACGACGACGACGACGACGACGACGACGACAACAGCACTACACAGTTGAAAATAAGTGTGTCTTTAAGTGCTTCCTAAATGATTGAATATATCTGACTTGGGAGATGGCAGTTCATTCCAAAGTCTGGAATCTGCGTTTGTGAAAGCAATGTCACCAGCAGAATGTACAGTTCTGCGTTCAGCAAAAAACGGTTCAGTCAGAGCCCGAGCGTAGGCCCCTATATGCTTTAAAGTAATACAAATTATGCATAGCTATGCTTTGGGGGAAAATTAAATAAACCTTTACTTTGTCTTGGTCCTGCAGAGGAAGTTATCGTTTTTGTGAGGCACTATTTTTAGATTCTAGGTGAATAATCACCACCTACTTTCTTCTTTTTTCCGTTTTGGTTTGCGTGTTTACTAACAACGCGGCGATTTCGGAAACCCTTAGTTGATCGGCCATTTGGAATGCCTTCATACAGAAGTTAAAGTATTAACTATAATTTAAAATGGGACAATACCAATTAAAGGAGGTTCAATAGGCTATAACTATGAAAACTAATGACACAAGTCGGACTATCTCTTAAAAGTTGGGTTATTTAAGATTTTTTCAGACAAAATATTTTCACAGGATACTTAACCATTACCATTTTTTAAACTAGTAAGCTTTTGGATAGAAATTACGGTTTTCTTGGGTCTTATACAAACGATGACCCTACCTTTAAAGCAGGGAGGACCGAGATGGATAGGGTCATAGATTGGTCACTACTCCAAAAAGTAATGACCGTAAAACCTTCTTGGTGCATGAGGCAATGTAGATGTCGATAATAGTATAGGGTCATAGATTGGTCACTACTCCAAAAAGTAATGACCGTAGAACCTTACTTGGTGCATGAGGCAATGTAGATGTCAATAAAGGTATAGGGTCATAGATTGGTCACTACTCCAAAAAGTAATGCCCGTAAAACCTTACTTGGTGCATGAGGCAATGTAGATGTCGATAAAGGTATAGGGTCATAGATTGGTCACTACTCCAAAAAGTAATGACCGTAAAACCTTACTTGGTGCATGAGGCAATGTAAATGTCGATAAACTATTTGGAAAAAGGATTCCATGCGAAGTAATGTGATTTGGATAATTTATTTTACCCCAAAAACAGTTGAATTTGAGAAACGATTCATGCATGAATCGTTTCTCAGATTTCCGAAGTTTGGTGTCCGTTCGCGATTGCTGTGGCCACAGATGCGGTTGGTATCCGCTGTCACGTCGCTATAAACGTGGTTGGATTCGAAGTTCTTGTGAAAATACCGTGACCGCTTTTTTGCTGTTTTCTCAGCAAGTTGGCCTATTAGACACCAGCAAGTTGAAACTTTCACATGTTACTTTTATTGTTTCTTCCTATATAACTATTCTTATAAATCAGCATCACAATGTCAAAAACCAATATATGACCCTACCTTTTTAAGTCTTATAAACCCGCGAAACAGATCATTTATATAGTACAACAAGGCTTTAGTAAAAAATGAAGAAAACAATTAAAACAGTAACAAATTACAAAAGGGAGTTATCGTTCCAGGAATGTGCCCATTCAAGTCCGACTTGATGAATCTGCCTTGCGGGAGACGCCCCACTTGAATGTTTTATTCAAAATGCATGTTATATAATGCCCCTTGACATATAAAGATAAGTTTACACAGGTCTAATCAGAGGGCTCAATCGATAGGGCCCTCACAATTACAAACAAACAATTTAATCATCATTGTCTACTGTTATCGTTAAAAATCATAGTGACCCTCAAAGTATTGTTGCAGAAAGGATCAAAGTCAGAAAAACACGTATCCCGAGTTTTGCACTGAAACACTACGTGCCATAATTCAAGTTTGCTGCCACGCAAAATCGTATAGATGACCCCAAAATCAAAGCAGTCATAGGCCATGTCGGGGTTTTGCGATCAATTAACATTACGAACCAAGCACACTTGAGCAAGTCTGTGAATTTTCACGTAAATATTGGCGCCAATATTCACGACTTGGAGTTACAAGGCGTACATTTTGTCATAAATGGCGTCAATATGCACGACTTGATGCACAAGGTAGTCATGAATGTTGTCGCAAACATTGGCGTCAATGCACGCGTCTTGGGGCCAAAAGTCGTGAAATTTGCTTGTCGGAAATGTTGGCGTCATTATTTACGACTTGTCGTGAAATTTGTCGTGAAAACTGGCGTCATTGTTCACAACTTGGGTCACGCCACCGTATTCATGGGCGAGCCATCAAAGGCGGGAAATCTACAACTGTCATGCGAGTTATGCCTAACATAGACTACTATAATATACAAGGCATTTACCAAGTTGTCATTCTGAGGCAATTCCATTGTTATGATAATGAAACAATGATATAATGTTGTCATAAATGACCATCACTATTTATGTTCGTCGGCCCTTTTCAGGGCCACATAGCCATCTAGTTAGATAGGGAATCTTTCCGTCATGGGAATCAATCCTTGGAGCATAATAGGCTTTAAGTTGTAATTCTGTTGTGACGATATTAAGCTCTTATGATAACACAATGATTATGATGTCTCACCAACAGCAGAAGCAGATGTGTTGAACTGTTGCTGTAATTCCATATAGACGAGGACGAAAGAGTTTAGTATCGAGTAGCACACCATGAGGTGAACGGCACCGCAGAGAGTCACAACCCAGCCCCAGGACGATTCCAAATTCAGATTCATCACGGTAGTCTCAACAGTGTCAATGTGCGGTATTGCGAACTCCTAAAACGGGGAGTTTGAGCTCCTGGATGTACGATGTCAATCCAAATACACAACACAACAATATGTACTCAAATCAATGGTAGGGTAATGTAACTCTAGACTTGTGGACAAGTCGTTAAATGTTTGTCGCGATGATAACATTCCGAATCTCTCCGAGATTCTCGCGACACTGGCGATGTTCTCGCGAGACTGCTGGCCCCTGCGAGACTACTGCTCTCGCGACTGCGTCTCATTAATAAAACAAATTGTAATAATGGAGTCTTGTAAAGCGCCGGTATCCGCCAAAAAAGGCGCTCAGGCGCTTGCTCGAAATACAAAAAACAGTTCAAAAGAAAGGGACACAAAATATGTACGTGGAATATCACTGGTCAACATTTTTTTGTTTTACTAAAAAAGATGAGTTTTATACGGTGGCTGATATCTACGGTGGCTGATATCCAGCCTCGCTACCATGGGCAGCGCGCCGTATCGATACCTCTCGTCACTAACCCCTGGTAGGGGGGTGCGTTCCACTTGCGCAAACAGATCGCAACCGTTTGCGCGAACCGTTTGTGATCGTTTGCGACCGAGTGGAACGATTTGTTGCGCACTTCAATAATGGCGGCGCACTGTAATGGAGATGGAGACACCGGAGTGTATTTTTTGTAGCGTTGCCTTTTAGTACCTCTTTTATCGGCACGACATCAACTTATTAAGTTGTTATTTCAACTCCACTAAAAAAAATATATATATTGTTTTCGTTACAAGAAAAAAAACCGTCGTCTGCTAACCTTTCGGTTATCTACATGCTGTCCGCCATTTTTAAAACCACCCACCAACACCTCATAGATACGTTCGCCTACGGTTGCTAACGTTCGCCAACGTTGGCAGCGCATGCACAACTCGTTCCACTCGAAATTGTTGGCAAACGTGCGCAAACGTTGGCAACGTTTGCGCAAGTGAATTGCACCCGGGATGTGCTGAAAAACAATGCTGATTGGCCCCAGCCTCGCTACCATGGGCAGCGCGCCGTATCGATACCTCTCGTCACTAACCCCTGGTAGGGATGTACTGAGAAACAACGCTGATTGGCTCCCAAGGGTGACTACTTTGCGTGCACGCTCGTTAAAAAAACTTTCGAGCGCACCATGGCGCTTAGACGCGCGTGTGAAAATGCAAGTATTTTGACGCGATTCCATTTCAAATGAATCATTTTTTTACACGGTCACCCTTAACTGCATACAGTTAGACATATCGAAAATCAAAGAAGAATGACAGGGGACCAGTTGCATTTTGACTTGGAGCCTCTTTTACGGGTTACCGTACTTGAGCGCGCGCGTAGAACGGATCGGCCCAGGCCTAATTAAAATGTGCTAGATTCTAGCACATTTTAATGAACCAATTCCAGGGGTTATGATCGAGCAAGGCATCCTGGGAAAAAATGGCGCGGCGAGATCGATCACCCCTGGGAACGAGGATGGATTGGCCCCCAATGGTCACTACTTTGCGTGCACGCTTGTTAAAAACTTTCGAGCGCATGTATGGCGCTTGTAGGACGCTTAGTACGCGCGTGTGAAAATGCAAGTATTTTGACGCGATTCCATTTCAAATGAATCATGTTTTTACACGGTCACCCTTACTGCATACAGTTAGACTATCACAAAATCAAAGAAGAATGACAGAGGACCAGTTGCTTTTTGACTTGATGCCTCTTTTACGGGTTACCGTACTTGAGCGCGCGCGTAGAACGGATCGGCCCTGGCCTAATTAAAATGTGCTAGATTCTAGCACATTATTTAATGAACCAATTCCAGGGGTCGATTTCACAAAACCCTTCCTAACTTAGGACTAGTCCTAGGCAATGCTAGGAGATAGGACTGGTCCTAAATTAAGACCAGTTACTGGTCCTAACTTCAGATAAGACTAGTCTTATCTCTTTGTGAAATCGACCCCAGGGGTTATGATCGAGCAAGGCATGCTGGGAAAAAATGGCGCGGCGAGATCGATCACCCCTGGGAACGAGGATGGCTGATATCCGCCAACAACAAAACACTTTTTCAGTACGGCGTTATAACTCCCTATACGGCGTTATAACGCCCTATACGGCGTTATAACGCCCTATTACGGCGTTATAACGCCCTAATTTTACGGCGTTATAACGCCCATCGCCCTAATACGGCGTTATAACGCCCTAATACGGCGCTATAACGCCCTAATTTACGGCGTTATTAACCCCCTATTTACAGCGTTATAACGCCCTAATTTACGGCGTTATAACGCCCTAATTTACAAACGCCCTAATTTACAAACGCCCTAAAGTACTAGGTTTTTGGTTTTGAATGACTTTGTGATATTTAATGTTTGATTTTGTAAGCATGTCATTTTTAGTAATACTTTGTGATACTACTGGCCATGTTTTGTGTTTTTAAACCGAAAGAAATTAATAGCGGCCAGCCACCAACCCGGTCCTTACCACGCTGTGAAGACCGGCTCCAACTGTTATTATTCCCTATTGTTTTCTCTTTTATCGCGCGTTTTGCATGCTAAAATGCAAAACTTCTATGCGTATACACCGCCCTCTGTTGAGAAGCATTACGCGATTCCAACGCCCACCAATGGAATCATTTGAAAATAATCACGTGGTAACTGCCGGGATAATCATTGAACGTCATTTTTCTTCACATTCGGATCGTGTGTGGCGTGCGAAGGAGAGGTGAGTGTCGCAAATGCTTAGTTTTTTTACCTCATTGTATGTCGAGAATTTGCGTGATTTAAATTTTGCTTGTATTGTTTTTTATTTTGTCTTAACCATATATGCCCCAGAAATAATCTGGCGGTATAGTGTTGGCTCACCGCCCGTATTGGGTCCAGTCTAGGGGTTTGTGATAATATTGTGTGTGACACTGATTGTTTGAGTGCCCGAACAGTAACGCCCGGGAATGCCAGCTTTAAAATACGGTCGGCATGGTCATCCAGGATTTCGAAATTGATGAAGTGTGTGTCGACATGATGGTATACAAAAAATAAGCCAAAGCAGATCCCTCCGGTAATTGCAGGCATGATATGATACTCTTCCTACTTGGTCTGATTTCCGATTTTTTTTTTGCCCTTTTTAGCTTTTAGAAAAATCAAAAAAATTGTGAGGAATATTAATAACTAATTTTAATAATTAGTCTGATCAATTCATTGTTACCCTTTGAAAATTGAGCCCTAAATTATTATGGCAGTGACATTCTGACCCTAAATTATTTGCACTCTTTACCTAGTTGAGATAATCATACCCGTCCATCCTGCCGATGGTCACAGACAGGGGGGTTTTATACAATACAACTATAAATTATGGCAAGAAATATGGGCATGTGGAATTTGGACCATTTTTGCCAAACTATAGACTTGGCCACCAGATTTGCCCAATTTATGTACGCATCCATTGCTGTATCATTTCATTAGTCATGACAGTATCATTGACTATATCAGATCATCCCCATGGTTTTCTATGTCATCGTCAAATTCACTCTCATTCCCATAACTGGAATCATCCACCAAGTCTACATCTTTGAATAACTGTTGAAGTGTCCTGGTAGCAAAGAAGCGTTTTGCCTGCATTTTGACTAGTTCACTTTTCACAAAGGTCAAAAAACTTTGCTGTAACCACTTTTATAACAACACAAAAAGCATGTAGCAGAGTGATTGTTTTACCCAACCTGCTGTAACAACCACTCTGATTGGCTCGAACCCTCTCGAATTCAAAGGTTTTAAAAAAAAGCAAATAGAGGCCAGCTCATCGTTTTTATTTATTTTTATTTTTTTTACAATTTATTTCTCTGGAGTTCCAAGAGAGAAGCTAAATTAATGTTTATTTTTAAAACACATTTAACACAAAAGGCCCTGAACGTAATCTACATTTTGACCCGAACCCGAAAAAATTAAGATCAACCTATTCAACACTCAACAATGTTTAACACTGTTAAAAAAACCTAAGCCAAATTACAGCCATATTTAGGTTTGCACCCAGTGATGAATAAAAAGATTGTCTTGTGGTGGTTCAAATTAGTCTGAAAACAATTTGTACACATAACTATACTAAACTGACAATCAAGATGTACCCTGTGTTTAAATCGATAGCTGTAAAACATGTTAGAGTGTATACTATAATAATATGGGGGCAGATCCAGAAATGTGGGGGGGGGGGCTTCCTTGCCACTTGTCTATCAGTAATTTTAGCATTTCAAAGATCATGATCAGAAAAGACAAGGTACATGTAGCATAGACCTGATGTAGATGTTTTCACACAATTTCCTACAAGTACAATGTACTAAAAAACATTTGTCATCGGAGAATCTAATTTGTACAAATGCTTGTCAATATGTCTTTATTTAATCCCTTTTGATATAATCCCCGTGTATTATTTTGTTTTTCCTGATTGTTTGTTCATGGACATCTTTTTTTAACTGATTATTTCGCATCCACTCAAACAAATGTAAACTTAATTGAAAAACCACTTTCTGATTGTACACTTTGAATTAAAAGCATTCAACATTTGTTGTAGTTTTTTTATTCCCTATTACATGTAGATTGGTTGATAATGTTAACCACAAAAATGCTCTGTGCATCAAAGTGTGAATTTTGTATTTTTAAATTTACCTTTGAAATTGGTCCACACTACAACAGCTCATGCATACATTCATGTCCCTATGATCAACGCTGACTGTCCTCATCAAGTGCCACAACCCGTTGGTAATGTAATGGGGTCTCACAGTCAGCGGGCCTGAGGTTGTTGAATCATGTGGATACATGTAAGTCAACCAGTGACGATGGAGGATGACACAACCTGAGTCAATCAGGGATGAGTAAGATTAGGTGTTCCCGTGTCATTCACCAATGGGAGTACATTAACTGTCAGGGTTTTGGTGTGTAGGATAAAAGATTGTTTAGGTTTTTAATTAATAGGCCGAAACAATTTAATACTGTACATGTATGTTACGGAATGTTAAGGAATTGCAGATTGCAGAATTTAGGAAGACTTGCATAATAATTGTCGTTATTTTGTGAAAATAAAATAATGACAATTATTTTGTTAATCTAATAATAATCTGAAAATGGAAATGGCTGCAGCAAAACTTTACACAAAGCTTCAAATGGGCAATTAATTATTAAGTACTCTAGAAAACAACTCTATAAACTTTGCAGCAGCGCAAGCTCTGCCTCGATGCCTCAACTTTTCAAATATTTAAAGTTGAATGGATTGCTGAAACTTTTAGGGAATTATTGTGGTGCATGTGAGCTCGTGCTAGAAGTTGAAATTTAATATGAGTGTTCTCTCCCATTTTTTAAAAACATGTTTAAAGTTTTTAACATGCAAGTTTGCCAATTAGTCTGGTGGCTTAGGGCCAATTTTTGGGCAAAATCGTGACATGCTGGATTAAAGCACCAAATTTTAAACAGTTATTCTATAGGTCCCATAAAATCATTCTAGAGGAGGTGCCCGGGTTGGGTGACCTAGGTCAAGGTCAGGCTGAGGTCAAAGTTCATGTGGTATTATAATACTGCCTATCAATTTTTCACCAATATAGAGCTGCTTCCGCATATCATTAAAACTGAATAACAAATGACCATGCAGCTTCTATTTTAGACACTCGGGCAAAGCTATGTGGAAAAAGTTGATCCCTTTAGTTTACTAACCTAGAGATGGCAGACCAGGCACCCCCCTCTAATATGCTTCTATGGGACCCCTAAAAAAGTGTGTAAAGTTTGGTGCTTTTGACTATCCGGCGTGTCACGATTTTTTTAGTAAAGCAGTTAGGCCACCGGACTACAATGTAAATGTATACTTTTTTGTGTGTGTACCTATGTATTGATGCTTTTACCCGTTTTTGTTAATTTTTAGTCTCTTAACTTTCTAAATTTGAATGGTGTCAGCCTTTCAGTTGTTTTTTTTTATTCAAATGTAAAATGTAAAAATGTAGACAAATGATCTACATGTATACATGTACATGTACATGTACAAAGAATTGACATATTAAAAAGTACATGTTATGAATCTCCACCTGTTCAACGTGCATTGAAACTCGACAAATGACCCTTGAGTTCTGCTGCAAAAAATAATTGTCAATTGATGGCTAAAAAATACAATTTTTGCAGCTCTGTATTATACACAAAATACATGTAAAATGTACATTCAAAAGTGTTGGAATGCTGATGATCATAATCATTTTCATAGACCTCCCTGCGTTTTGCCAATATCCTCTCATGAGAACAGAGTGAGATCCGTTGTCCAATCCTCCTTGACTCTGTGCTCCTTGTTACATTTGCATAATTATGCAGACTACACACGCTCAGACAAAGAGTTGTTTGCCACACCAACCCGAGTCACCCGCATTCTAATACGAGTCGGGCACTCGACAAACCCCCTCGCTGCTGCATCAAATAGAGAGACCTATTGACTCTTGTTGCCCGTGCAGCAAACGAGACATATTCTGATTCGTACTGAAATGATAAGGTTCATAAATGCACGAAGCGGGGGATAGTGAGGAAAAGGATAGAGGTCCGAGAGTAGCTGTCAGTTTTGCCTTGCTTGTTTCTGTTGGGGATACAGCTAGGTTTGTTCTGCTTCACAGATCCAGAGGTCTGTTAGACATTCCTGTTCACCTTTATTGTTGCATCAATTGTTTTTCCCAATCGGGAAATGTTTTGTATCATGTAGCCTAGGGTAGTTAGTTAGGTGTCACTTCTGTCTTGAGTCTCTATGCTGAAACCCTGTCTGAAAAAAATAGGACACTATTGTCATGTATGTACTGTACACAACAGTTGAAACTGCTGTGCTTTTGTAATGTGTACTACATGTTCATACATTTTAAAGGTAAGCAGTGTACACTTGAACAGTACACAGACCAATTATTAGTACATCCAATACACTAATATGTAAAGTGCATTATTACTTGAATGATTTAAAGTGTGATCATCTGTGCGAGACTTTATACCCATTTCCATATGTCTTAGGAATTTTGTATACATTTTTGTCCTAGGGGGCTTTCATCTGTAGGATTATTTTTACTACTTTGCAATGCAAAAAATCCAATTTATTGCAATTTTGATGATATTTTTCAGCGGCTCATACATAAACATTGTATCATGTATACGATATTGTAGACCTACAGGGTTCAAAATTAACACTGGATGGCAGGCCTGAGGAGCCAAGTGATTTTAGCATGGGGCCACTAAAATCATTACCAGATCCAAAAAGCCTGGTGGTCTTGTGGGTTTTTTTTTCAAGTGATTAAAATACCTAAATTTATAATTTATTTGTGGAAAAGTGTTGACTATGGTTATGAATCTGATAAATATCTTTCAATTCTGTTGCAAATTGAAGTACACTTTTTAACATCAGACAAATGAGATTTGATCTTAGTGCTTGTTCAACTCATTTAGATTCTGGTCTTGTAAAATAAATTTTAGCCCAAAACATATTGAGCTACGAAGCCTGCAGTCTCGGTGGATTCTCCCCCAACAAGCCCAGCTGACCTATTTCATAGCCAGCATATTTATACATTTCTTTGATCATTTTGTTCTAGGTTCCATTCAGTGTAACACAGCAGCAGTTGTGATTTCAGTGCCTTACGTTAACAACTCTTCATCTGTGTAGATCTCAGTAAATGCAGACTGCAGACATGCCTTCAGGTAAGATCAGGGCTGGCCAGTGATTTTAGCACTGGGCCAGTAAACCTACAACCAAACAAGTCTTGTGACTTTGAATATTTATACCTTACTGTTATTGTTAATTTTTAGTTCTGATAAATACATGTCTTTTAATTCTCTTGAGTTTTGAAGTATTACCCAAAATACAAACGAGATACATGTAAATCTTCTCTTTTGAATGCCTGTTCCTATAAAAACGACTCAAACGTGAAACTGTTTAAATATAGTAACAGTTTTAAGCTATAAGCCCTGCGGTCTTGTGAATTATTTTCCCCATTGAAATTCAAGCCCTGAAAATTAAATATTTGTCCTCCAAGTATAAATTGTCATGTTTCAAATCATTTCATCAGTGGTTTTAATTACTTGTGGGAGTAGACAATTTTTATACCTTCATTCACGGATACTAAGATTATGGATGATATAATGTACATGTGTAAATCATCAATTATGGGCTCATCTATTGTGCACTTTTGTTTTTGCTTTTTCTGCTACATGTGTCAACTACATTAGATGTATATTCTGCAGCAGCACTTATAACATGTCTAATAGTAATAATAATCCGCCTCGAAATGCGCCCAAGGCGTTTCACACAAACGATAAAAGTAAGAAATAAAAATGCACAATGTATATTTAAAACTAAAAAGTACTGAAAATATAAACATTGCTTAAAAGTACAGGAATATGTTAAGCACAAGCAAACGACAATAGGTAATATTAAGGGAATAAAAGAGTGGCGACGAGTTCTTAAACGGCCGTTTAAAACCGGCAGGGTCGTAGCCATACAGGGTCGTAGCCTTTATCGCACGGCCATGACCCTGCAAGGTTTTAAACGGCCGTTTGAGAACGAGTCGCCACTCTTTTATTCCCGTTCATAAATGCCCTTTTGTTAAAAAGCGAAAAATGTTATAGACAATCTGTGACAATCTGCTTCGCAGCGAACTTTCGAAGTTTGTACATATTCAAAAACTTTTTAAAAATTATGTTTGGTGCACGTTAGGTTGTGTGTCGCGCGTGTAAAAATAGATTACGCGCTGGTACTAATAGCCATATATTGCGTTCCGGGTAATTAAATTGGCGTACTTGAGCTTGCGCGCCCAATCTGCTTCGTAGCGAATTTTCAAAATTTGTACATTTTCAATTTTTTTTTTAAAATTCTGTTTGATGCGCATTAGGTTATGTGTGCGCGCGTGTAAAAATAGATTACGCGCTGGTACTATAATAGCTATATATTGCGTTCCGCGTAATTAAATTGGCGTACATGAGCTTGCGCGCCCAACACGCGAAGCCAGCCGGTTTTAAACAGCTCCAGCTATGTCTTTATCAGCCGTTTAAACACCCCCACGTGACATGCTCTCCACCAATAGGAATAGCGAAACTGTCTGGGGTATTTATGACCAACAAGAAGCTATAAAGAAAATAAAATTTAATAAAACAAAATTCATGGTCTTTGTGCACTTTCCTTTTCTTAGTCTTGTTTTTTCTTTTACTCTTGACTGCTAAATTTGCAGCCTTGATTTTTTTAGTCGATTGCAAAAGTTTTGACCCTAACACAGTCTTTTACAAAAATTTCAATTAATACAATGGGTTTATTTTGGTTGGTGTAAGCAGTTAAAAACAACTGAATCTCAATTTGTTTATTTAATTACTATATTATTGTTGTTTTTTCATTTACGGTGTTTAGAACAATGGCTTTATTTTTTATTTATAACTTGTTTTACTTTAAAGCATGTGAACACAATGTAGACAATGCAAGTTTTAGCAGATTTTTAAACTATAAGGCTATTCATTCAGTGTTACTTTGACACAGTCAGGTGTACAGGGCAAGTATTCTTTAAAATTCATACTGAAATTGAAGAATTTCCTGTTTTTAAACTATGCGGACAATGGTTGTAAACATTTTATGATTGAACGTGTTCAGTCAAGACTGAGGAAGAAAAAGGTGAAGAAAAAAAACATACCCCATGCACACTTATTATCATGCTTAAAAAACCAGTGCCACAGATTCTCAAAAAAAAAATTGCCCTGATGAAGATTTCCACTGTCTGACTGTATGCAGCCCACACAAAGAATTGCCATAAATGGCAATTATGATGAGGACCCAGAGCCTCATTAAAATCTCAAAGCATGCAGTTTCCAGATCCCCTCGCTGTCAGATGAGGACAGAAATGAGGGTGAAATTTGATCAGTGAAGGTACCTGATAGATGGACTCTGTTTATGCACTGAAGAATCAGTGGCAAACTGCTAGAAAGCCCATATATAGTGGTGTATGCGTCCTTGTTGAGTGAATTGTTGTTTGGCAATTTTTTGCAAAATAATTTTGTTTTCGCAAAAAAACCTTCATCTCTTTAATTCTGCATCCCATGCACATGCTAGTTGCTAGTACATGTTGTAGTAATGTACAGTGTACGTTTTTGCGAAATGTTGATAAATTTGTTGATTTTATTTTGTTGCTATTGTTTATTTATTTATTTATTATTTTATTTTTTCAAGGGGAGGGCATACACATTTTATGTTGTACAACACACAGTAGTGTGATGTACATGTTAATTGGGCAAATTTGTCACAAAAGTTTGTGTACAATGTACATGCAGGACAAGAACAAACTGGGCTGGACACACGAGTTATAATTTTTTTCTGGCACATGTTTATCTCCCGTTATTGTTGCACACTTGTTCAGTTTAGACATTACAGAACTTTTGTGGGATAAATAAAGGCCTATATGTCCTATGGAGTTAAGTTTCAACAATGCCACTGAAAGTGAAAGCAATATTACATTTTCAAATAAATCACAAATGCTTTCGGCATCCTGGCAAGTTTGATGTCAAAGGCCTATAATTTGCTTATATTTTGCTGTAATCCAAACAAAGAGCATTACAAAATACACTACAAAAAAGTGGAAACGGGGTTCGTGAATTGGCCAGATGGATCTTATAATGCATAACTTGTGCATGCTGACTACAATACATAGTCTGGACCATTAGTTCACTTGTGGAATGTTAACATGAATTATGCTCATGGGGAAGGTGTTTTTTATTGATATATTTTTTACGGTCTTCTTGGAAATGTCATCCTCTACTCGCAGCCTGCACAGTCACGATGAATGGGATGGCAGGTATACAACTGTACATTGGTCATTAAAATGTTCTGTTATTTCGCAAATGGACTAGCCTTGTGCTTATAGGAACCTGCAGCAGAAGTGATTTGAACTGACTCATCAGTAATTTTAACTGACTCATCAGTAATTTTAGACGAGGGGTTTGTACATGTAGTTTAAAATATTAGTACATAAAATTATGTGGCCATGCACTGTACTGTCACTGGCCCAAGAGAGTTAAAGACAAACATTTGTACTATGATGTATTGTACACGTACATTGTACATTTATAATGCACATGTTCCTGATGCAGTGATTATTTTTAGGGCCCCCCTTCCCCAAAAGAGGGGGGAAGCTTCCGATAACATGCAGTTTCAAAACTGATAGTTAGGCCTACTGATAGAAATAGTGGTGTGTTTTTGTTGTTTTTTTTTTGGGGGGGAGGGGTTGGTGTGGGTTTTTTTTGCCAATGAGGTTAGCATTCATAAGAGCATGATAAGAGTAACTCATAACAAGACAAGTCCAGGGGTCTTTTTATTTTCAATTGAATAATAATCTCACTGTTTAATATCTTGAACAGACACAAACTGTGTTGACTTTGAGTCTGATAATTACCTTTCATTTCTGTTGAGTAGTGTTTAGCTGCGTCAGGAAGTTTGTTTTCTCGTTTTGATTCTGGTTTTGTGATAATAAAATATGGTCAACTCCAGTAACATGTTGAGCTACATGTACAAGCCCTACAGTCTTGTGAAATCCTCCCCCCAAAAAAACAAATTTAAGCCCATCACACTAGTGTCTCATCACAACTCCACTGCATCTGTAGCATAATCCAATTACAGGATTACAAGCGTGGGAGGTTTCATGTTTAATTAGCTGTCGATCAGTCATGTGTGGTTCGTCTCTCAAAACAAATTAGGGAACCCTGATAATATTCAATATTTTCCGGCATTAAAAGCTGCACAACGTTTCACGTGGTTATTATTGAACTGTGCTCAATTTTTAATTATTCCAGAGATGACTGATGTTAATTTTGTTTCTGTGTAGTTTGTTTAAATTGAAAATTTCCTTTTGCATTCAAATCTATATTTTGCAGCATTGAAAGCTGTCACCCTTTAGGCTCAGACATGGTTAGAACTGTGGTAAAACTGTGTTTCTTCGTAGTTTGTTTGAATTAAAAAAAAATCCCCCATTCAAATTTATATTTTCTGACATTCAAAGCTGTCACTATAGTTTCACACATGACACAGGCATGGTTAAAACTGTGGTAAAGTTGAATTATTCAAGAGATGGTGTAAAATTGTTTCTTCCGTAGTTTGTTTGAATTGAACATTTCTCCCATTCAAATCTACATGTCACCAAAGTGAGGCTGAAGACAACATAGCAATCTTAATTTCGCTGTAATAATGAGACACTCGTAAGCGATACATGTACAGACAGGTTGTGAGAGACGATGGAACACATACATGTATTTTGAGAGGAAAAGTAATGCAGAAATGTTGTACAGTAGGAAGCTTGATGCTGTCAGCAACTGTAAATGAACTAAGAATTAAACCTTTCAGTTATAAATGGAAACGGCTCTTTTTTCAAAAACTTTTGCTTTTTAAAAAAATCTGTCCAGCCCAAGCCTCGAAGGCTTTTGATCAAAGAGAATGCCTTTTTATGTATTAAGGTAGAAAGATATGCCAGTATAAAGGTTCTGTCACTTTATATTTTAATTGAAGCATAATGAGACCTCATAGTCCATACATAATTTGTTCACAACTGTAGGTTAGATGTTCTTACAATGCATGTCTGTCGATAATAACATAGTGTAAGGTGAGAACCATTGAATTAGTTACAAAATAATTTATTTCACTTGTTGCAGAAATCAAGAAGTCGTCTGGGATGGCGTTTGAATTGGTCTTCAAAGAGCCGTCCAAGGATGCTGTCAAGAGCCCAATCCAGTCACCTCCCAAACAGATTTCCTTGGAGGAGCTCAAATTGAAACAGGAGAAAGCAGAGGAGAGGAGAAAGGTAAACTCAGACTCTTTGTTTGCTGTCTGTGGGTTTTTTGGTTGTTTCCTGAGAACTGAAGACTCAAATTTTCTTACTTTCCCTTTTCCCCCAACCTAGCAAAACTTATTTTTTTATGTGTTGGTTGATACAGACTGAAATAAAAAAAGAATTAGAAAAGACCTGAGCCAGACCTTGAACTTCGCTGTTGAAGGAGCATGGCAATTTTCCTCTGGTAAGGGGCACTCTATGAGGAAAATGTAAATTTGTATTGGAACTTTGTAAAGGGCACCACAGCAAAAGCACAGGGCACCACGACAATTGCTGTGGGTGCCGTGGGTTATTTGGCATGTTTGGAGGCCTGGACCTCTTAGTCTTGCTTAAAATAGTCTACATGTACATGTCTATTTCCATATCTGATTAAGTATTTGTAGTTTCATAAACAATGTAGTTTTTATAACAACTCTTATAAATTGATATCTGTCAAACGGTTTAACATTTATTTCCATCCACCCCTTCCTCCCCCACCATCCTCGCAAATCAGCAAGTGGAGAAAGATCTGAAAGAAAATCTAGCCAAGCAACACAGCCTCATCCAGGCAGCCAAGGCCAAGCAGGAGGAGTTCAACAACACCTTCAAGCAATCGACGTCGGAGAAGATTAAAGAGAAAGAGCAAAAGCTTAAAGAGCAAAAAGAGGCCCAGCAAAAGTTAAGGGAGCAGAAGAAGCTCGAGTTGGTGAGTATATTGACTAGTCCTAATATTGACCCAACTCACCTGGCGTCATTATCACAGTAATCTTAGTTGCATCATTTTGGGAGTCAATGTCCCCCATGTGTTTTACAGCTGAGTGCGCATTTTAGGCGATACGGCATTTACACGCTTACATTGACTTTCTAAATGGCAAGTGTGCCAGACAGTAGCCGTAGTAGCCGTAGTTCATCCGTTCCGTAGTCCTCATAAGTTGGCAAGGATTGTTTGCACTTGTGTATGCATACTTCGCATTACTAAGCATTCTTCACTTACCCCGTAGCGAGTTGGGGCCAATCAGAACGATCAATGTTTGAAAATAGCAATCTTGTTTCCCAAAATATGTGTGGTGGGTGGGTCAAAAGAAAAAACTATGACTACCTGTTTCATCTGTTACATACTTTAAAGCCTTTAAACGTACTGAACAGTGAACAAAGTGTGCCATGCAAACGCTCTGATTTACACGTTTGAAATGACATTAAACATGTTAAACTTAGGCCAAGTCATTTCCAAAACAAGAGCTATCACTGAAGACTTGTTTTATCAAAAGGCTTTCGTTAGCTGGCATCTTTGTAATTTTGAAAACGAAAATAAAGTCAAAAGATATGTACAAGAAGAAGAATAAAATAACAAAAAACTAAAAGATTAATTCTTTTCTAGGATTGAAAAAAGAACATGTTCTCCTCATTCCACCCCAAAAAAGAAAAAAAGCTGGCTTGTAATGTAGTAGTCAAATTGTAATGATGTTCACATGTACATGGTTCAAAATTGACAGCACTAGTCCGCTAGGTGAGGTGAAAAAAATTGCCAATCGACTACTGGCTGCCGTGGTTTTCATTTATGAGCTTGTGTTATATTTCATGTAATTATTTGTTTTTGTTATTACTTATATTTTTTTGACTAAGAGTGTTGGGATATTTCAAGATGCAATTTTTTTTTTATTTTCTTCTTTTTTCTTCTTTTTAAAACTTTATAAATTAGCATGAGCAGTGGATGATTAATACAATTGAATGTAATAAATTACAAAATAATGGCTAAAAGTATTAGTAAATTTATAAATTAGCATGAGCAGTGGATGATTAATACAATTGAATGTAATAAATTACAAAATAATGGCTAAAAGTATTAGTAAATTTATAAATTAGCATGAGCAGTGGATGATTAATACAATTGAATGTAATAAATTACAAAATAATGGCTAAAAGTATTAGTAAATTTAGAGAGCGGCTCTAGGCTGAAATATTTAGTTTTTAAATTTGTCCAATAGATGGAGTCTCCAAGAAATAGAAATAAGTATTAAGAGTCCCTATCTCACGCTAAAACAGGGTAAAAACAAGAGGTCAATGCATCATTATTTTAGATAAACAGTTTTTGACTCTCGCCTGAAAAAGCTGCGCGGAGAGGTGCATTTTGGACTTGAATTCTTTATTACTAAATACAAATTTTAAGTGTAAAATAGATATTTACCATTTTCACGTCAATTTGGCCGTAAAAAGGTAATAATTAAAATATTGAGAGCATCTTAGAGAACCGCTCTTTAATACAGTCTTACTTGGGACAAATTGTCCATACTATTTGCAGGAGCGTCCTTCACTGTCACACAATCAAGTAATGGATTGTGCATTACCACGTCTCCTATTTTCAATTTGTCTTTGCTCATCTGTTTATTCAGGACTACTAACCCTGTTCATAGTTGAGTCTAAAGCTTAAAGCAATTAATAACTGGAAATTTCAAATGATCTTTCGAAATTAATTCTACTAAAGATTTCTTGAATCCATTGAATACTGCACCTTCGGAAAGTGACATCAATTACAAAAATTACATCGAAATGTTTACCATTATTCGGGAAAATTGTGCACCTGGGTGTCATCTAGCTGCATCTAACAAAATAGACCACTTGGGGGGGGGGGACCCTTCAATATTAAGGTGTTAGTATCTTGCTCCTAGCTTGTGTTTGCCAGCAAGATGCTTACATGTATGATTCAATGTGTCGTGCATTCAGCCATAGTCGAAAGGTTAAGACACATACAGACAGACTGTGTGTTCAGTGAAAGAAACGAGGGGGGTACTGTATGGCAATTTCAATGAGTCATCCACTGCACTGAGCGTGTCTCTAGGCAGCCAATTCTGCATATGCAATGTTCCCACTGTCTCGCATAGTCAATTGCCAGACAAGGGTTTCCAAAGAGGAGCGAACAAAAAACGTATGTCTCGGGTTGACGCTTACTTGTCTGTGCATCAAGCATTTATTTTTATTTAATTTTTTTTTAAATTTTCTTTTTCTCTGTCATGATTGTCTACATTCTTGTTGAGTCTGTCTTCAAATGATTGGATGGAGAATAATGTTTTTAAGAAACTCTATTTGAAAATACTTATTTGAAAATTTAAAAAAGAAAATGTTTGCGTTAATGAATCAAGAAGGTTCTTTACTTGTATGCATTTAAGTTTTAAGGAGACAAAGGGAAAATCAAATGTTGTTACATTAAATGATTAAGTAACAAAGCAAGAGTTTTCTTTCGGGTTGACAATGAGTTCAGTGAGATCTGACTCATTGTCTTTGATATTTTGAGCTGACAGAAACATCATCTGCTTTTTCTTTTACAGATTGAACAAATGTCAAAGGTCCGTGCAAATGCTGCAAAAATAAAAGAGAGCGGTGAAACCGACACTGTGTGTACAGCCGACTCGACCAGAGCACAGTAGTTATATCTACCCACATCACATAACCCTGCCTTTCATGCCCTCTCCCTCCAGATATTCTATCACCTGCGCGAGGATAAAGAAATTAAAAATAAAACATACGCGAAAAAAACAATTTGTCACAGTTTGCAAACACGTAATTTATATACCTGTCAGGTAGTTTGTATTGTGGAACTGGAAAATTTCCCTTTGAAATCTAAATTGGTTTGACGGCTGTATGACTTTCATAGCATGAGATATGAAGATTTGTTTCGAATTATGCCCATTCGCTTGTCTTGGTCTATTGGCAAAAATGGCTGTGACAGCCCTGCTATAAAAGAACTCACATTATTTTTTGGCGTGCCTTATTAATGTACAGGGGCAATCAGTGTTGGGTTTTGGAAGCGGAATATTTAATTGTGCCATATTATGTAGCGCATAATAGTCATTTGGTTTGCTGTTTTGTACTCTGTGTTAAATCCACATGTAAGGTGCTTCGTGAGTCAGCAATTCAAGGTGATTTTTTAATTGACGTACCATTTTTTATGCAAGGGTACTGAAATTGCACATTATCCCTGAATAGATACACTGAGAAGGATCCACTGTACTAGGTGTGGCATATAATGGCATTTTTGAACAACCTTCTGCATGAGGTGGGTTTTTTTAAATTATAATTTTTGGGGGGTTGATTGAAGGAAAAAACAAGTAGCCTGCAGGAAGGGGTCTTTTGAAGGAGTGTAGCTTTTTTGTCAGAACCTCTCAAAATGAAAGATATTGGCACTGGGCCCAGTGTTATGGTGCTAAAATGGTTTCTGCTTGCTTGGAGCATCTATGTTAAAATAGAAATGAATTGTAGCAGGCTTAAGAAACTGCTGCATGATCGTAAAATATGTGCTAGCCATAAAATAGCCTTATGCCGATGCCTAGGCATAAACATGGGCCAAAGTTTGAAAACAAAATAACTGAGAGTACTGGTTAAGCTAAGGTGGAGTTAAAACACTAAAGGGTTTCGTCCACGGAGCACAAATTCACTCAACATGCAATCGTTTTCATAACTTAGCAATCTGGTTCTTCATGAAGATTTGTTGGCTGTATCATCAACTGGAAATCAGTTTGGCATTTTGCTTGTTAAAACTTTATGCTGTGCATTTTGAGGAACCTCAAAAGTTGAAAGTTTTGATACTTGCGAACAGTCAAGATGCACTCTGTTGTTCAGCAATCAACTGGATTTATTGTAATAATAATATTCTATATTGTCAGTGGCTTGTACCTTTGCTGTCACTTTGGGCCCAATTTCACAGCACGGTGGTAAGCATGTTGTTTTAAAAATGTGCTTATGGTAGCAGAAAACCCACAAAATTCTGCATTGGCATAAGTGTGTTTCAACAAAGAATGCTCTTCTTGAATGTGGGGTTTGTACTTGGCAACTGCAGTCTCCTCTGTGGAAATTCTGTGCTTACCATAAGCGGAGAGTTATGCCCAAAAGAGCAAAAGGCTCAAATAAGCAGGGCTGTGACATTGTGTCCATAAAAATTCTTTGCATTTCACTTTCCACTTTTACTATTTGTGTGTGCGATTTTTGCATCTTATTGCACTACATGCTGCTGCATGCTTTTGTAAGACTTTCAGACTAGGGCCACTTTACAAAAAAGATCTTGCAACTGCAAGTTGACTTGGCATTATATGATAACGACACTGTAAATGTAAGCTTCACTCATGTACATGTATATGGAAACAAATAATAAAAAAACCTCAAAATACTGCATTAGTATGGGAAGTTTCTATGGTATGGTATAATTGTCTGCTTCACCTGCATTCACATATATGTCAAACAATGTACAAATGCACTTTAGTAAGTATATCAGTAGGTTGTTTATTAGTAGTGTTGATTATCAATGGTAGTGTTTACATAGAAACCCATAGCATCAAAAAGCCCTTGTACATGTATTAAGAGTATATATATATATATACACCCACAAAGAAGTTTTGCTAACTTTTGATTCATTCGCACTTGAGAGAAATCACTTATCTTGAGAAATGTAATGTTGAACAACCTTAATGAGTCACAACAGTTCTGTGTTCTCATGGACATGGAGACGTATTGGAATTGTAATTATTATGAGTGCAGTTTTCATGTGATTTGTGTATGTGTGTGTGTGTGTTTGAAATGTTACACCGGATATAATCCACAAATTAGTCTCACTGATTGTACACCGTTATCTTTATCAGTGTGACCTTTAAAGTAATAAGAAGTTAACTGCAGCCAGTCCTATCCTGTGCGAGTCTATGCCTTATTCAGTTGTTGGAGGTCAAATAACCCTCAATCTTTAGGTACATGGGTTCTGTCCCCTTATCTGGGTTTCATTGGTGTAAGCTTTCATCTCTTTCCTATCATTAGTAAAACTGCAATGAATCACTGTAATGAAGGCATCTTACGTCCATCATCAGCCAACCCCACAGAGAGACTGTAGCAATCACTGACCAATTAGTAACTTCAATATTTCCCAGTAGAAAGAGTAGCTTATAAGTACTGTGTAGTCTGTTCTGTTGTAGGTGTGTTTGCTAAATATTATTAAAGAAAAAACAAATGATTCGCATAAATGTTAATTATTTTGATACAAAAATATAAATGTATGTACTAAAATGACTTATGAATATTTATTAGGCTGTTGACATCCATTGTTCAGTCTGCACTGCCATGACGTTTATCATTGTGTACTTTGAAAACCAGCCTAGATATTTTGCATGCTGGTGTTTCAATGTTGGTCTACTTCATCTAAATCATTTATTTATTTATTTATTTATTTATTTATTTATTTTATTTTATTTTTTGCCAGTGCACATCAAACCAACAGTGTATTGTATTTCGCATCGCAGTGTCTTTTAAAGTCAGTTAATTTTTTGGGTTTGTTAATCGCCTTAATGTTTAAAGATTTATTTTATATTAAAATTGTAAGTATTTATTTCCATGTTCTTCCAAATTTTGTACAAACATGATTTTGTTACTTTTAAATATGTTACGTGGATATGTTCAAGTAGAAAGGAAAAAACTATTATAGCCATGCACTGTCTGACCTTGCACTGTGTTCAGTTACACTTTCAATACAAGTCGGGGAAAATGACATTTGGTGTAGTAGTGGGGCAAGTAAATCATCCATCCTTGTACACAGACCATTATAGAATATAACCAAATTTTAATAACATGCAGACGTGCACAGTCTGCTGGACCAAAAATGCTCGACAAAAAAGTTAGAACATGAAAGTTGGAAAAACTTATTTTGTATTCATTTATTATTATATATTCAGACAAAGCTTATGCCAAATATTAGTAGCAAAGTGGTATTTGTGATTAATTCGTTTTCATGTATTTCGGTTTATTAAAGGTTAAGTTGACATTTGTTTATTTATTTATTAATTTTTTATTTGAAGGGGGAATTGATGCAGTTAAACATGAAGAGGGGCTGAACTGTATTAGGTAATTCTCTCTGAGTGATAAGTTAAATCAAGGAATGGTTGAATTTTGCAAATCCTGCCAAACATCACAATCTGTGTCATAATTTGCACAAGCCTTTGAAATTAATTTTGTGTTTACACTGTTTCTGTTAAGTGTGAAGCTAATAATATACATAAGAGGCTGTTTTCTTTAGTTTGCTAGTGATGAACCAAATGCATTACTTGAAATGTTTGCCATTTTTGTTACATTTTATTTTTGCTACCTATAATTTGTCAACATTCCATTTGTCATTATTTATTTTATTTTATAAGCTAATAACATAATTTATTTTGTTTTGTACGAAACGCTGCTAAACAGAGGCAATCCCTCTTTAAATGATTGCAAAACAAGACACATTTTCGAAACGTTTTCTTTGGGCCAGTTTCAACAATATTTTCAACCCTGCCATTTTCTCTGAGAAAAAGTCGACTTGCTAAAAGGATAGTTGAGCAATTATCTCAATGGCGTGTTAATTCGCGCAAAGTTAATCCAACAATATTAACTGACCATTATTTTGACTATTAACTATCTTTATTCAATCCTGCAATTGAAAGCATATTATAATGTGTGATTAAAGTAATATTAAAGTATCAAAGGCTGCAGAGTTACCCACCTTAAGTTTACAGAGTTAATTTATAAATATTGTACTTGCCAGACATGTGCTTGGTTGTTAATAAAGCGTTTAAAATAAAATCAAAGAGTTCTTTAGTTGTGTTTCATTATACATGTACATACCTTTATCATGCTATCGCCATCTTGGTCCTGTGTCCCCTAACGGTAACGGATGCTAATTATTCCTTTTACATGTGCATAAAGGAACCAGACCATTAATTCCCCTTCCAACCTCCGTTTGGTTACATTGATTTGAATGGGAGAAATCACAATGATAAAGGTCCAGTATAGTCAAAAAATGAGGACGTGTTTAAACAGAATAGTTATGGATGGGACTCCCCTACCCATCTGGCCCGAATTTAATGATAAAGGTCCAGTATAGTCAAAAAATGAGGAGGACGTGTTAACACAGAATAGTTATGAATGGGACTCCCTACCCCCCCCCCCCCCAATCCGACCCGAATTTTAGGAAAACGTCTACGAATGCACCACTTCCTTGTAACAATTATTTTGTCTTGATGTTGGGCTTAAATGAAGGTTAAGTAGGATGGTGGTGCGTCGGGGAAATTGGCTCTCGATATTTTGTCTTTGCTTGTGACAGCTGACATTAATATGAACAGAAGTTTTTTTAAATATAATTTTGTAGTTATAATCTCTGGATGTCTAAAAAAAACCAAAAAAAACAATGAGCCCCCCCCCCCCCGCGTTTAAGACGGGTAGTGATTCTTTATCACAGCAGTATTTTTAACTACGCTCTCTGTTAGTCTTGAAACCCGTTGCGTTAATTTATTTGACGTGCGCTGATCACTCGACGTCCGCACCCTGCTTCTCATTATCTGCCCGTCTCATAATCAGCACTCCAACTGGCCATTTTCAACCGTTGGGTGTGCCCTTTTCAAATTCGTTCGACTCAGTTACCATCATCATCAAAGTTTGTTGCAGAACAGTTTTAGGATTGTTATTGCCTGTTTTGAGCATATGGCATGAACACAAACATTTTGGAAATTTGTGATCTGTTGGACTTAGAAAATGGAATGACATCATAGTTTTTATTTATTTATTACTTTTTTTTACTGCCATTTTTTCAAAGAACTACTAGGTGATAACTTGTGTTAAGGACCACTGAGAAAAGGGTATAAAGTCGGTTTTCTAAGGATTTGTGAAAACTAAATAGTTACGCGTTGTGGTTTATTACTTGATATTAATAGGAATGCATACAGAATATGCTAGCTGTTAGTTGGATTTAATTGAACAGTTTTACAAAGGTAACTCTTTGGCATTTTTTTTCAAAACTTCTGATAATCTGTCATGATGCAACTTTCAGATGATTTACTGGTATATTATTTTTTCACTTTAGGGCCGGCCGACCTATGGGTCCTGTTGAATTAAATTTAATACTTTTCAATTCAGCTTTATTTCCAGTCCATACAAACTTAAAAAGACAATTAGAAAAACAATTAGGTAAAATAGAATAAATACAATTAATTCACACAATAGACCTTACAAAACAAAACGAATATTAAAACAAAAACAAAAACAAGATGTTTAGTTGGAGGAGTAGCGGAGGATACTGTAGTTGGAGGGGCGGGGCTTAAAAAGCAGTGATTGTCGAGTGCGGACCCCTAACCTATGTTTGTGAAGGGGGACGGGTGGGCTTGTAATAAAGCCACTCCCACCTCCTGGGATGTCTCAAGAAAAAAAGAAGAAAAAAATAATCACAGAAGGACAGAATGAGGTGAGCAAAATAACAAGGGGCGTTGAGGTTCCTTGGCGGTTCAAGTTGTGTGTCCACAACACACAGGAAACCCCTAGTGGGGAGGTCAGAGTGAAAAATGATACTTTGTTATTTTGCTTTTCAATTTGGCTAGAATGAAAGAACACATTGATTGTAATTGAAAAGTGTATAGTCCATGACATCTGACCGTGCTGACACAGAATGACGGTTAATTGACGAAAACTCGAAATTCGACTATACAGGCGGTATTGTTACTTTCGGCTCAAAATTAGTGTTCACTTCCGTGTGTAGCTAGTTAGTTAGACGGCATGCACAGGCTACGGTGGATGTGGTCTGTTGTCCCATTCGTTGTCCCATTCGTTGTCCCAGCCCAGATGGTTAGAAAGTTACAAAACAATGGACCAATTAGCAAAGAAGTTCGAGTCAGAAATTATAACCAAAGGTAAAGACCCAGTCACGAAGAAAGACTGTATTTTCTGTAAAATATCGAAGGGTGACATACCGACAACAATCCTTTTCAAGGTATGTAATATAAAAAAAAGAAGTTTATTTCTGAACTTTAGTCTTCTTCACTGTGGAATTAAGTATAGTTAGGCCCTACAGTGTAGTACTAAGTTAATAATTTTAATTCTGCCCACCACGTATGCTCCATTGTGTAGAATTATGGTAAGAGTCTCTATTCCAAGTCTTTGCTTTGCTTAGACCCATAAATGGGGCCAATCCATTTCGCTTGGCCCCAGCTGCTGCTGCACCAGTCCATTGCAATCCTAAGTTCTCTCGCCCTCTGAAACGTTCAATCCGCCTCGATCATTGTCGATCATGAAACTTACCGATCGAGTGCTAAAAATGCACCTTGTATTGTAATTTGTACTGCAGAAATTTGTTGAAAAACATCACATTGTTTGGGGGAAAACTAATTGATTTTCGCCTCGCTTGAAAAACCATACTTTGTCAGGTTTCTCAACAACAACTTGACAGCAATGATACGATCAACCGCTACAATCTAAATGGAGACCAGCAGACTAACTTACTCAACGCACTCATGTGCACCGCATTACAGTGTAAATTACAGCCTCGCTACTATGGGCAGCGCACCGTATCGGTACCTCTCGTCGCTAACCCCTGGTAGGGAAACACTGAAAATCAATGCTGATTGCTAACCAAAATGTACTCCTTGGCTTTGCGTGCACGCTTGTTAAAAACATTCAACTTGTAGGGCGCTTGTCGGGTGCTTAGTATGCTCGTGTAAATGCACGTATTTTGACGCAATACATTTTAAATGAATCATGTTTTTACATGGTCACCCTAAACTGCATATAGTTAGACGAATCACAAGATCGAAAAAGAATGAGAGGGGGCCAGTTGCTCCATGACTTGATGTGTCCTTTGACAGTGCACTCTGCAAAGTCTCTAACATAGAATGGATCAACCACAGGACTAATTAAAATATCCAATATATTTTGATGTTTTAAAGTCACACTTCCAAGGGTTTACGATTGAGCGAGGCATTCTGGGAATAACAAAATTGACTTGGTGAGATTTTACACCACTGGGGACGAGGTTGTTTAAATTACTTCACAACACCTTGATGGCACTTGGCGCGCTGAGTAAGAATGCGTACTGAATTGCTCATCATGCCGAGCGATCAAGGTTTTGTGCGCATTTCACGTCCGTCTGTGCAAAGAGATGTTTTGCCACTATAAATTACAGTGTTATCATTTACGAACCCCACGGCGAAAGTCTAGAAAATTTTTTGAAAATAAACACCTCAGGTAAGAAAATGAGTATGGCAACAGGAACATTTAGCAGTTTGTTAAGTGGCTGGCTTATGTTAGGCTGGATGGACCACGGTTATCACTTTCGTGGAGGCCACCCTGTAGAGCTCTATGGGCAATTCCTACTGTAGTTGGGGCGCACCAACTGTAACACTCAAGTTGGGGCCAGTCCCAACTATAGTTGGGGTGATTGTCAAGTTAGGGTGGAACAGAGATACTTGTGTTGTAGAAAGGTCAACAATTAGCGCCTTGGTCATTGTCTTTGTGCCCCTTGTAGTTAGGCCAAATCCCCTCATGTACAGGTGCCTTTTAATAGGCCTAAAGGCTACCTGGGGTAAAAAATGCTTTAGCCTTGAATGAAGTAACTGGCCTGAAGAAGATGGAAGAACTTGTCTTTATTTTGTCAGCTGTAGGATGATTGATAGTGTTTACCTCTTTATTACATTATCTTCAGTTCATGGTAAGCAATTTAGAGCACCAGACTCTGATTATAAGCAGAGTGTGGGGGAGTCCAACCTGGGCAAAGTGTGGGTTTAAGTTCTACATGCAGTTGTAACACTTTTGTCCTTGAGCAAGATACTTTGCAATTTAATTGATTTGTCCTTTGTATGGGACATGAAATCATAGGTCTACCTTCATGGTCTCATATGCTAGGATTGGTAGAGCACATAAAAAAACCCAGAACACTTTTTGTTGAAGAGTAGGGGTTAATCCAAGGTGTTTATGGTTTACATACCTTGTTTACAGGTTTCCTCTGGCTTGCGAGCTACAGTGAATGGATTCACATATGGGCATCCTTTGTTCCGTTAACAGAAATATATAATATACAAAATAATCATTCAATTTTTCTATCTCTAGAACAGTGAAGTGACGGTTTTCTATGATCATAAACCAGCGGCAAAAGAACATCTTCTTATCATTCCAAATAGTCACCACGGCAATGCAAAGACACTGAAAAAAGAGGACATCCCAATGGGTAATTATCAATTAAGTTGGCAGGATACAGCTTGAATTTGTTTTCTTGAGTAAGTATTGGTTTAGATGCCGTTAACTTGTGTCTTGGTTTTTATTTGATTTGAGTTGATTATGAATGGATTGTTTTATGAGTGAAACCCTTTTGAAGGGGTGCAAATGCTAGTGTTTCTGGTATGGTTAGTTGCAAGTTGCACCGCACCACCTTGTAAACCCTAACAAGGAGCTCACTGCTATATAAACAATAAACTGGTCTCATAATTCAATATTTCCATACCTGTACATTATGTGTGTGTAGTTAAAACAATAAGCCATTGAGACACCCACGGAAGCGCTAAAGCCTAAAACTGAGTTTTTTTTATTATGATTATTTAAATCATGATGAACATGTCAATCTCTTCTTCTTCTATTTCAAGTGGTGTCCTTGGCCAATTATGTCACAAGAGAAGTGTCCCAAGGTCTGCCTGTCCTTCAACTATGTAGATATATAGTGTCCCTGCTTAGTATGTCCATATGGGTCAGATGACCTTGACCTCTTTGGACTGGACCATTCTTGGGCTCCCAAGAGCGAAATCTTACTGATTGGAAGTTCAGGGTGACGATAGCAGTGTCCTGCAAACTTTACTTTTCTTGCAAAGTTTTTTGCATGAAACTTTCTCCTTCCTTAACTTTTTTTAAAATTCAGTCACAGGTTTTTGTTTCCCTCGGCAGTTAGATATCAATTGCATTGATGTTAATTGATAATCCTTGTAAGGTTTTTTGTTTCCCTGGCAGTTAGAAATTGATTGCATTGATGTTAATTGATAATTGTAGAGGAATAAAAAAAATGATTTCATTGTTGTTTTTCCAGTGGAATATCTTCATGCAGTGGGTCAAGGGGTCTTAGAACAGAAAGGAGGCAACATTGATGATGCACGGTAAATTTTATTGTCAACCATGTAGTGGCATGTCATGGCCGAGCTGTTAAGAGCACCGTACTCAAGCGCTGGTCTTTCTGATCAGCAGAGTGTGGGTTTGAGTCCCGTCTTGGCACTTGTGTCCTTGAGCAAAATACTTAGGTCCCATAGGGTTGACTGTGCATGTAAAGGAACCCAGAGCACTTATCCTGGAAGAGTACATGTACATGTATAGTGTTTCTGGTTCGCATTGCAAGCACCCTTGTTTACAGGTTTCCTCAGGCTTTCAAGCTGTAGTGATTAAGTTGACAAGTTGACTTACATGTATGAGACATCCTTTGTTAACTACCAGAAATATACAACAATAGTAATATTAATTGTTACAATGAAAGGACAAAATCTGTTCTTGAAAAAAACAAATAATAACTTCTATCAAAACTAAATTTTTGTTTAAAAAGAAAAAAAGTGAAACTGTCACACACCTTTATGGTTTCCAACTTCTCATTTATTTTGTTCGTGAAGATGCTACCTACATGTATATGTACATGCTTGTACAGTGCAATACTTTTGACCAGTGAAAGAAACTAGATTAGCTGTTTCAAATCATTCATATATACACCTTTTTAAAAATAGAATAATGTATTGAACAAGTCTGATACATTATACTCAAAGCTTACTAATCAAAAAGTGCCTCAACCAATCTACGAGAGAAATACCATCAAAATCGTGAAAACAGCATTTGACGGCTCAAAAATCATCCTTTTTTTTATGTAATCACAAAATCATAATGATTTGTGTGACAAATTAAAGCAATCATAATGAGCATAGATGTTAATATTTGAATCGGGGATAAAGAATTTTATTTGGTTTTCCCCTGACACCGATGTGTATTAAGCGCTGTATACTCAGTGCTCTCCCGAGCTCTGTGAAAAAAATCCACAGGCAATCACTCGGGCAGGATTCGAACCCACGACCTTTGCGTTGCTAGAGCAGATGTCTTACCACTACCACCAGAGCACTGAGTGCTTAATACACATCCGTGTAAGGGAAAAACCAAATAAAATTCATAATGAGCTTGTTATACATGTATATGAAACCCTATCACAACACAAACTGTAGTCTCGGCTCAAGATGTCCTTTACTGCCAGATTGGTTACTTTACATTTTATCGCTTCAGCACTTTCATGATTCACCAATAGAGGGCATTCTGTACACATGCAGCTCTCCGATCAATGAACCTGAGCTCACTTTCATGGAGCTGCTAAAGCGCAAAAAGTATCTAAGCACGAAACAATTTTGCTTACCAGAATAAGGTTACTGGCCAAAATACCATATTACATGTACCATTATGACTGGTATCCTACTTATTTTTGCTTAACAAAAATTTACTAAGCAGAATTGTCTGCTGTAGCAGCTGTAAAGTGCCCACTACGGGTGAATATTTGTACAATGTGCATTAACCAGTAATCAACTGGGTAGCAATATCGTGAGCAGTTGTATCGCTATTCAATTGTACAGGACACCAATTAGGCAGCAAACTGTGCTAAGGACAAAGGACGTCTTGCACCAAGACTACATAAACAGTCTTTGCATTGTCACCACAGAAAAGTGACCACTAAGTAAATGAACTTTGAGTTCATTTTAACTAGATGGGAATGAGTGTACTCTTCCAAAACTATTGGTGGTATTATCCCCAATAAAACTACTATAATTTGACTTTCTCCTTTCAGATCAGGGTTCCACTGGCCCCCATTTAACACAGTTGATCATCTACACCTCCACATGTTATACCCAGTCAGTGAGATGAGGTTTATGGGGAGGCAGATGTACAGAACCAACTCACCATGGTTTGCTACAGTAAGTTCTTCATCTGGTGTTTTGACTTAACAGTTATTATTTCATGAGATCAAGGTAGATCAGTTTTAGCTGTCTCTGCCTTCTCATCTCAGGAGACCCTGGTTTGAATCTGACCTTAGACTTCAGTCTCCTAAATAGATTGGCATTAATCCCAAGGTGTGATGGGGAGATATAAATCCCACCTCCCCACTTCCCACAACATATCTATCCTGTGCCAGTGGCATTCCATTAAATTTGAAGAACTTTATTTCCACGTTGGTGATAACAATTACATTTCCAAGTTTTCAACAGTAACAATAAGTAGTTGTGGAAAAAGTATGTTACCTTGGTGACTTCTCAAAGTTTTCAAAGTTTTTCTGGTGGTACTGAGAGTACCACTGTTGAAGACTCCCCAACCCTCTCCCCCTCCCCCTACCCCCAAAGTAGTACTCAATATTTACCTTTCAAAATTGATGCACATTATTTAATGTCAACAACATTTTGTACATAATTTGAAGTTGTATGTGGTCTCTCCTTTTGAGGATTCCATTTTCATGCCATCAACACATTTATTTTCTTTGTTTTCCAATGCAAATTGATGTGCTTGTAACAAATGTATTATTATATTTGCCCCTTTAACAGCCCTTACACAATCTAAAAACAAAGTTTGTGATTTTGTTTTTCTTCAAATGTCCATGTAGCTCAATTTTGTATTTTGCATATCATATGTGATTTAGATTATTGATTGCTTGCTTTATTTCGTACATTATTTCTTTCTTGTTTATGTTACATGATAACAATATTTTTTGGCAATTTTGCAATATTTATTAATAATTTTATGTGCATTTCAACTCATTTGTGTGATTCACCTTCTGGAAGCTCTGTTGCATCTTTGGGAGATGTTGACGCTGTCTGAGGCCTCGTTCATTTTGTTGTTATCCAGAGAAAATCACTAGAAGTACATGATTTATTTGTCTTATGTAATGTAAGATCACAACAAGTACATGTTTGCTATTTATTTGTCTTATGTAAGATCACAACGAGTACATGTTTGCTATTTATTTGTCTTATGTAAGATCACAACGAGTACATGTTTGCTATTTATTTGTCTTATGTAAGATCACAACAAGTACATGTTTGCTATTTATTTGTCTTATGTAAGATCACAACGAGTACATGTTTGTTATTTATTTGTCTTATGTAAGATAACAAAAAGTACACGTTTGCTATTTATTTGTCTTATGTAAGATCACAACAAGTGTATGTTTGTTATTTATTTGTCTTATGTAAGATAACAAAAAGTACACGTTTGCTATTTATTTGTCTTATGTAAGATCACAACAAGTTCAGTTTGTTACTTATTTGGCTTATGCAAGATCACAACAAGCTCATGTTTGCTATTTATGTTGTCTTCTTTAAGACCATAAGTACATGTTTGCAGTATATTACACACTTTCTATTGCCCTCTAATAAAATGTTTATTTGCTTTCAGTATGGATGGATGTTACAACATCTGAAGGACCTCCCAGATGCCCCAAGTCAAAACACCTCCAAGGAAAGAACACCATCCCAAGAAGCTAATGAGGAAGATGCTTTGGGGGAACATCTCAAGGACCTCCCAGATGCCCCAAGTCAAAACACCTCCAAGGAAAGAACACCATCCCAAGAAGCTAATGAGGAAGATGCTTCGGGGGAACATCTCAAGGACCTCCCAGATGCCCCAAGTCAAAACACCTCCAAGGAAAGAACACCATCCCAAGAAGCTAATGAGGAAGATGCTTTGGGAGAATCAAGGAGTGGGACAGCAATATAAAATCAAATCGTCCTGTTACAATCCACCAGATGAAGAAAATAAATAGTACCTCACTACTGAAAACTAAAACACCCAACCCCCCCAAAAAAAACAAAATAAATAAATAAACAGCGAGGATCCTGAGAAAGACCATTGGGATCTAAGGCTACGGGACGTAGCCCGACTTGAGGAGTTACTGGCACAAAGAAAAAAAGTGATCTTTTGCATGCTGTGATAAGATGAAATCATAATAATAATAATAGTGTATAGAAAATAAATAAAATAATAATATTTATAAAATAAAATAAACTAAAACAATAAAATAAAATAAATAATTAGATAAATTATAAATAAATTAATAAATAAATCAGGAGTTGACAAATGAATTAAGATTTGATATATTTCTTAACCATTACTTGTCTCAAACTTGTATTTGTTTATGTTTCGAAAAGTTAATGCAATGCCAAAAATTGCCGTATAAAAAAATTTCGGGGGGGGGGGACGAGGTCGAACTTGGGTCAACAAGTTTTTATATTTTTTCCTGTCGAAGATCACAAATAGATTAATACCAAGTAACTTTCTCTTGGTAAGATGTGAGGCTTTGCAAGGTGCAGCTGGTAAGAGGTGAGTTAGTTTTACGGGTAATAACGTGATTAAAATAACTCACCTATTATGTCTGTGCAGACTTTTTAAATTTAAATTTTCCGCTTTTATCCAATCTTGGCCGTTTTTAAACACCTCCAAACGTGCAATGTGTAACTTGAATTGGCAAGAGATAATAAAAAAGCATTCGTATTTTTTTTATTTTAGGTATCAAAAGTATGTATCGTTAAATTGTACTTCTAGAAATGTTTTATGATTATTGAAGATGATAAAATGTATCAGATGATACCGAGTATAAGTATCACGAGATTGGACATAGTAATGGACTATTGCAACTGTTGGTAACATATTTTTAAAGAACAGTAAAGGTTTTGTCAAATTAAAACAGGTGGCCGATTGGGCTTCTGAATAAGCACACAAGGTTATTCCTTTTGTTTTATTTTTTTCAAAGACGAATGAATTCATTGCAATCGTCTAGTGCTATTTAATCACACCACACAACCATGTAAGTAAAATGTGTGGGTAAATCAGGGTTGTGACGTTGTTGATAATACACGTAAAAGGACGTCTGTTGTTTTTATTGGTTTTTGGTCATAAAATGCATCCCTAAACACTGTATAAAGATGCTTGTAATACAATTTACCTGTAGAAAATTCAGCCTCAGTCGTAAAGGGAATATTAGAAAAGTTTCCTTGAAATATGTTAGGCCTATGCTTGAAATGCTGTAGTTATTGAGCAATGGTGGACAAGTTGAGGCAAAGCCGAGTTAAATGGAAAAGCCGAACCTTACCCGAGTGGTTGTATTCTGCGACAATACTCGAATGAAATGCATTCAGCGTTCGTTTTATACACTTGTCACAAAATAGACAAGGAAACTCGTCCGACACTTACGCTGAGAAATCTTTTAACACATTTTTTTGTTTTAAAGGGTCTGTATATGTTTGGTAATGGAAATTAATGGCAACAAAAACTTACTTGGTAATAAGTACAGTAGCTTTGGATAGTATAATGCAGTTTGAGAAACATTTCACTTCGAAATACTGCGCGGTTATGAAAAAAAAATCACTTTTTATCCCCAAAATTTTGCAGGTGTATTCTATATGGGGATTATTCTTTATGCGTGCAAATATTTGCTCCGGATTTTCGGCGACATTAAAAAAATGCGACCACCTTTTGAAATGAATTTTAGCAGGTTAGTTTTATTGTATATATCTATATTTATTGGGATTAAAACAATTAAAAGGTTGCAAAAACCAAAGGTATTCTTTGCCTTTGAGCCTGACATGAGCAAATGCATTTGCAGACACCAACCTTGTCCGCCGCACAACGACTTTGCCTCGTTTGAACAAACAGGTGGGGAATATGGGGATTGATCATTTTGGAAATGAAGCTGCGAAGCGGCCAATAATTCTCAATATAGTATTAGTAGGAGACCAGCCTGTAGGTCCCGTGACCAAATTCTGGGAACAAAGGTTTGAAAGTTTTGTTGTGTTCCCTGATGAATACCGAACAATTTTGACTTGGGCTGCCCCCCTTGAAAATGTCAGGCATTTCCGGGAGGGGTCGACAAAGGTCAAGCAGGGGTCAAAATTCAAATATATTCCAATCGTGTCGATATGCATATCAAATTACTTGTCTAGTCATGAGAATTCCCAAAATGTATAGTTTGTTATACATCTGACCTTAAATGAGGGCGCTATGGTAAACAACGTCGAAAGGTCAACGCACTTTTGACTGGCGGTCAAATTCACAAGCACAGTCAACATTATCAGATTTTAATGATTTTAGTGTCTAATGATATGTTTTCTGACACGGCAAATTCAACTAAGCAACAAAAACAACTCGCAATGGCCACCATCCAGCGGGGAACTTTAGGAAGTTTGACACACATTTTCACTCTTTAACAGCGACTTTTTTGAGCAGTAAGTAATTTTGTATTCAAAGACGCGTACTTTTGTACCGACGGGCTTGTAGAATAATTTAACGTTGCAGTTTTACCTTGAGAATATTCATTCTTCCACGAAAAGTTTCGGACGTAATGTATACAATGAAAGTAGTTCCAGTCGGCTGTCCCAAGATGCATGGGGTGTGTGATTGCTGGGATGGGGGAAGTTGGCGTTCGATTACCTCATGTCAGGGGCTCACCGGGATGAGCACACCGGGGTCCACTTGGGAAAGCTAATTTTGGGGGGATTCAATTCCTTTCGAACATTTTGACTTCCAAAATGGCGGCCAGGATAGGCGCATGTAAGTGCTCTCTACGTTGTGCAATGGTCAATACATGGCAAATTAAGGGACGACACGTGACGTGTGTTCAACTAATCAATTTACATTCTCTGTGTGAGGTGTACAACACGAATTGTCAGGATTCTGACGTTTTTCGTTAAAAAAAAAGATGCAAATTTAAAATCATTAGTACTGGTGCAGGACAAGAAAAAAAATATAATATATTTTATTGAGAGTAATTAATATAGCCTAAGTTTTTATTTTTTAACAGACGTACGACAAAAACCAATTAACTTCTTCCTCAATCACTTCCAAAGGCATATGCATATCCTGTTTCCCATATGCTAGACTCATCTGCCATACATCATAGTAATACAAACCAGTTCCTCGAAAAGTCTCTTTCAGAATGACACCCAAGTTCCAAAGTGTATAGTCATTTGCATAAACTTTCTCTGCGAGAATGGAGTGGTCCCTGGCATGCGCGCCCTTTATGACGATGGGGACGTCAGGGCATCGTACCCGGAACCGTAATACTGCCTCTTTGAGAAGTTGCGTTCGCTCGACGTAGCTTTCAGTAGTCCACTGAGTGAAATGTCCCCATGGACACAGCACGATGATGTACTTGCCACAAGAGTCGCTTGGTATGTTATCCAGTACATCTACTTCGTAAAGAGTTTCATTTAAGGTTGTTCTTACGGCTGTTACCAGGCGGGGGTGACTACGAAAGCTCATCTCAAAATCTGTGTTCTTGTAGTTCATACTTATCCTTGCATGTTCTTCTTTGTCTACAGTGTTCCACTCAGGGTAACCAGTTTTCTTCATGAGTACCTTGTACCAAGACCTCACGTTTGAATCCCCCAATATGAATGTGTGCTTGTGACGTAGGCAGCCTTTGACCGCCTGTACGTCATTCCATCTGCGGACTTTACATTGGAGGTGGTGCCACTCATCGTTGAGCCAAAACCCATCGTTCATAGGGGGTTCGTCGTTGGGCCTGCAGTCTGGTGCTTGACGTTCGGTTATCTTTTGTGCTTCTGATAAGGGAGAAATTGAGAGGGAGATTGAGGGTTAAAATAATGTAATCTTTGACTTCACAGTCACCCATTAAGCCCTGTCTCTGGTGCGAGATATAAACCAATCACATGCGTGTTTATAAGCCTATACAACAATGGACGGAGAACGATCTTGTGAACTATTATGTCTGACACCTTGTGACAGTTTTCACGATTTCTTAGCAAAGTGTTAGGCCTAACTTGACGTTGTGTTCAATGCTCTGCTCGTTTCAGGAGAGAAACGAGCTCCTTGTTTTGAGCGACATTCTTGCTGACATTTAAAAAAATAAGGATTATTTTGACAAGGTGAACTCAATTCTGCAACTTAAATAGACTATATTATCTGTATGTTACTAAAGAACGATATTGGATGGACTTGACAACGACAACCACGATGGATTCGAAAAAAATTACCTTACTTATCGGGTCAATATCTTGGAGGCCTAATTTATACTGTGAATCGCCCCCAATTTGTCCCATAGCATCATTGTTATGATTAATAATAAACAGTACTTACTTGAGATGTCTATTGTTCTCGCACCTCTTGTAAGCGCTGTCATATAGTTCTCACTGGCGAGAAATAAAAAAACTCAATATATAACATACTGGCTACCAGTACTCGCTCGGTCAGAGAGCGCCTCATCCAAATGCGGGTGGGCTGACATGACGCACATGCGTATTGATCAATTCCCCTTACCTAATAACCCCCGGTCACCTCTTCCTGTTCACAAAAGCTTCGACTACGGTATCCTCTGTTGCGTAAATGCAATGTAAATAATTATTGTCATTATTTGCCTTGTACTACCAGACCCCTTGCATTGGCCGCCATCGTTGATGAAACGTGTGCGCGTTAAAAGGCTATCATTGGCCGAGCCGTGCGGAGCCCGTACACTCGCGTGCTCGTTTCCATTGTTTTTCATCAAAGATGGTGGTCAGTGACTTCATGTACAATCCATATAGGGCTCGATCGCAACCATTGACTTCTTGAATAGATCAATGATCGCAACAATTGTCTTACTTTGGTAAAGATCGTTCACTTACATGTATAGCGCACATTGCGCCGACTGCAGTACAATCGTTCCCAACATGCATCACTATCACTACATCCTGAACAAGGTTTTGTACAAAAGCATCAACCCGTCCCATCGGTCTTGGATGAGGCCACTGGGGCCGAGCAACTGGACCGGTGTAATTCATACAGTGCATGCAGCATGGCCTGTAATGCTGTTTCCTTTATTGACCTCGTCGAGCCTTTATATCGTATAGTCTTGAAGGAGGCGAACGTGCAGCATCACAGAGATCAAAGACTCCGCTCTTGGTATGATTCTTGTGAGTCTCTTTAGATAAACTGATCTATTTTACTAATGGAGCGTCATCTCCAGACCCAAAGGAACATTTTGGGTTTCTTATTGTTGTGCTTTCTCACCCATGACCAAAGAATGACATTATTAGCATGAGCAAGAGATAAAATATTAAATTAAATTTCAACTTGTGTAGAGGTTCTGGTTTTCATTGGCCGGGCCATGTGTAGTATCTGGGTCCCAAACCTAAGCAGAAAAACACGTACTAATTGAATCGAGTTGCTATAGTTGTATTTTTACCCGCGTAGTCAAACTTTTTGGGACTACTTAAATGCGCAAAGAAACAAATTCTCGCACTTTATCGGGTTCTGACATTCGAATATTCGCGAGACTTGCGCACGGTCTTTTCGTAAAGCAGAGGTATTGTGTTGCGGCGACCTGAATAAACACTTGGCACAATTGCAAAAACATGTATTGGTCTACGCAAATCTGCTGGCTTGTTAGGTTTGGTGTTTTCACTTACCGTTTCACTAAACTTACCCCTGAAATAAATGCTTTTCTTTTCCGATAAATACATTGGTCATTACAACAGTACGGTCCCCATTCATCTTAATAGTTTTGAAATCACTGCACTTTATTCTCTGTGGCTTCCTGCAGTAAAGAGCCGTCAACCCCATGGCCTTCGGGTTGTAGTCGATCCTGCAGAGGTTTGGTGACGTCACGTTTCTTAAAAGATAACACACAGTGGTTTCGGTAGTTATCTGACCATCCAGGGTGTTCCTGCCAGAAAACTCACCGTCCCAAAATGCACGCCTCTCCGATGGCCAATACTTTGTTCGTAGCCATTTTGTGGCTTCGCTCGGAGCAGCTAGTGTCATGTGAACGTAGGCAATCCCTTCCCAACCTACGTAAAAGAACACACTGTAAGTTCCATTATTGTGATCCACAGCCCTCCCGGCAGTCCGCCCTCCCTTGACTGGGTAAGCACCAACCTCACTTGTTAAAACCGGAAGCCAGAAATCGCCACCAGTGACTTGATTCCTTCCTTCGGCATCTTTAGCTTGGATAATAAAATGTGCCGTGTCACCGACGTATAGCTCCCTGTTCGTGAGTCTGTAGGTCGAATAACGGGCACTAGTCACCCCGAGATTTTGCTTCAAGTCTTTGTCCGAATCTGCAGTTGGTTGATGATGTACCACTGCTGGTAGTGGATTCTGGTAGGATATCAACGGAATGAAAATATCCATCATCATTAAAATACTAGGCTACTCCATGAATCAACATAAAAGAACAACATGTATTTAAGGGTAGGGTCATACCTTGGTAATGGCAACGGGGAAAATGGTATAATGTCTGTCTGAAAGCTTCCTTAAAGACAAATTGTCTTTTGATTTTTGGAACCGTTCAATTGTTTGAATCCTATAAATGTAGATATTATATACAATCAAATTAACCTGTGAACATGTCATTTTAAAAAGTGGTGGCGCTTTTGAGATAGCACTGAAAATGCTATATAATAATTCCTCTCTCTAAAACCACCTTCCTTAGAAGAGATGCTTCTTACCAAGTACGTTTTAATGGTATTTAATTTGTTTGAGCATTTTACCAAAGGTATACCATGCCTTAATGTTTTCGTCTGAAATGACAACCTTGATTAGAAATCAATAATAGTCGTGGTGTCCATTTGTGCATGCTGCGGTCAGAGCTGTAGTTGTACCCACTGTCACCTTGCAAAAAAGGGTGGATTCTACGTTCTTAATATACAAAAAAAAAAGTGAATGTTTTTTGGGGGGAGTATTTTCTCAACAAGTAACCTTCAGAGGTGACTTTTGTTGTATCTTTTTGATAAGTTTACTTATATGAATCAGCATTACGTTGATAAAAAGACCTATACGCCCCCACCTTTAAAACCCTCGATAATTCCATGTGCAACCCACAAGCCTGCCTGTAATAATGCCTACCTTTTTTATGACCATCCGATCTTGTCTTTTTCGACTAAACGAGGCTGCTTGATAACAACTTGTCTGGACATGTTTTTAGAAAATAAATAAATAAACATATCGGGACAATGGGATTAAGTAACGGGAATTGTACAGTATACTATTTTGCTAATTATGGCAATACTAAATTTCCACCCTCATTACTCTCGCAGATACTCAAGATTATATCACAATGAAGCTTAAAATAATATAGATACATTATTGGCTCGTAGTCATACATCGACGCCCGTGTATATACGGTTAACTGCAATATCTTATTTATTACTATTAGGCATTGAACTTTTTCGTGCTACTTACCGCGTAAAACACCGAAGATGCAAGGGTGGAGAAGACGAGAAGAGCGATAAAAAGATCGAGTAAGCTGGACGTTTTTAAGCGAGCAACCCACTTGGCCGCCAAGGAGTGACGTCCTTTTGTTGGAGAACTTGCCGGCGTTGCCATAAACCCTCGCCACTGCCTAGCTTGATACATGAATGTAGATGCTGTCTTTCCCATTGTTTCCGTGGAAGTCATTGAAGTTGCTTTAATGTGCCTATAGCTTGATTTACTCCCCGCAATTTATGGAAGTGTGGCTGCGGCTGATTTACCGTCCATTAATTGTTGTTATCTCAGAATACTCTGCTCATTCGCCTAACCATGGCCTAACCACTGAAGTGCCCACTCTCGGTTGACACGACTGAACTATAGACCACTTCATGGTCGAATATCCCCGAACTTGAGCGCGAGCGGTCCCGAATCTGGTCATTCGATTGGGTACCGAAATCTACTACAGATTAATACAAATAGTGTAACAGGTAGTTGAATCCAGTGGCCGTATGTCATCGTGCACCGACTAATCCACGTAGAACAGTCTTTGCGTAAACATCAAATTTCTGCAACAGTTTTTGGCTACTAAAGCCATTAAACTCTGAAATACAATTCCACGAGTAGGCCTTTTGGTTTCAGGAATGGGGCCCTACTCCATGGCTGAAGTACCCACACTGGTCGAATTTGATCAAATAAGCTTGAATTTTGGCTTCGACCAGTTTGAAAACTGAGCTTATTTTACGCAACTCCAGTGCCGTGTCCGTCAGGCACTTGATCAATATTATGCACACTAGGTCGTCGATGTTTACCGAGAGCGCTGTACATAATGGGTCTATTGTTTTTATCAACTGCTATATGTGCATCGTTTAGTACAATACTAGGCACTCACAGATATTATACATATCGATCCTAGAACGCATTTCAACAATGCGCTTTATGTGGTTGTCATCAGCTTAGTTTTCTGCCAAATTCATGATCATTGATCAATCAACCATAATTTTATAACACTATGCCTGGGAATCGGAACGTTATATGTAAACAAGAATAAGGATGTAATCGCGACGTACTGACAGTGATCAATGTAACAAGTTAATAAAAACGCTGGGTTCTATTTTGGTCGATTTGAGCAACAAGTTTAGACTCTGAAATTTATAATTTAAGTTGTTTTTTAAAATAAAGATTCGAGAAGTTATAAGTTATCATTCAAGGGCCCTAAATGTATTGCACAAAGACAAAATACATTACGAAAATAAAAAAAATCCACCAGTGATTTTACAATTTACTCAAATCTAAACAGGAATTATTGTTGGGATCCTGTCAGTATCTCATACGGAAGCGTAAAGTGACCATCCGCATTTCCGCGTTTCCGAGATAATTTCACGTCCAACAGCCACGTAAAAACAAACAATGTGTATGCTTTTTGTGCATGGTTTCACTTTTTCTCCTAAACACAACGGATTAAGCCCACATTTTCACAGGTTGTTTACGTCATATGTGGTTGATCACACAAAACATGACCACTGTCTGCGACTATTTTGTCAGCTACATGTATACATATACCTTTAAACTTCAGCTAATTTAGGTTTGTGGTGTGTGATTGGGTTTTTTTTAAGAAGAAGTGTTGGATAGAAACAAAATGAAATAATAACAATAATAATGCCAGACCAAGTTTAGTTCTTGTTTTTATTTTCATTTTACAAGTAATTAGTTTATAATGATTCCTGGCTGAAAACGCCATGGGATAACGCTCAATTGTTTGGTAACGTTCCAATATTAAAGACAAAAGCACTTACTATATTATGATTATGTATTTATCTGTAATAGGAGATTTGGTGCAAGTTAATTATACTCTTCTTCTTATTCGACCAATGGTTGCTCTGTATAATTGATTTACACAATACAGAGTGATATAATGTCACAAAATCCACCTCAGAAATAGAATGAGTTCTATAATACATTGGCGGGCAGCTGTCTTTGATTCATTCAAATGAAAAAAATTTAAAATGCAAGATTCCCCATCAGATTCAATCACTCAGCAATATAACAAAAAATATTCAACAGGTCAAATGCAGTTTTGTGATCCACCCATTTTCCAATAAATAAGAGTCCAACCTCAGGTTAAATCGGTGTAAAATGCCACTGTGTTTGATCTCAAGCGCCATGTTTGCAAAATCTCCAAAACGTTCGATGACGTCGCATTTCAAATTATTATGGTCTGTAGATTTATGTACGGAAATTGTTTTTATAGTTCTTTCCTGAATTTTGATGATACTCAACCAAAACTACATTAAATTTGACTTTTTGGCATGTACGGACCCATTTGTTTTTGATGGCGTCATGTTTCAAAATTTCGAAAAGAGTTTAACGTGATGCTAGAGGCTTGCTATTTTGCCTCACTTTCATGATGGGGACTCTATCTATTGAAAAATGAGTGCATCACAAAACTGAATCTGACTTTTGAGCCCATTTGTAGGTTTTTTAAAACCCGTCTTCCGAAAAATAAGAGAGCGTTTAGGTATTATTTGGATTGATTATGAATAAAACAACATATTTTTTAAAATTTTGGTCTGAAAGCTACTGATTAGTGTTTAGGTTTACACTTAAACAATTTTGTGTGTGTGAAATATTTCCTTCTGAAATGAATTCAAATTCGAGAAAACCGTATCTGAACACCTTTAATAAAAAAAAACACCAGAAACAGCTGATTTCAGCTGTTATAACCAAAATCAACGACAGTGTGTTTACATGCTGAAAATTGTGCATGGTTTTTCATTATGTTCGCCTGATATGACTCACACTACGGATTGAGCCCAAATTTTCACAGGTTTATTTCATGTATAATTATTGGTAGTTTTATCAATTCTGTATAATACTTTTCAATGGGACACCTGACTGCAAATAATAAAGAGGACATACGGAAGGCTATGCAGGGCAGGAGAAAGTGGCAGGCCATCGTGATGGGTGGGGGTGGGGGCGCTCCGTAGAAACTCCGTTCACAGTAATGTTTTTTCCTGAAATTAACTCATTAAGCACTTCATTATCTTACGCTTTCCCATAACCTTGAGGTTTGATGATAATCCAAAAAAACATGCTAATCAATGAAGCCGATTGAACGGTTGCAATTACACCAGATGGTATATAAAAACCTCTACACAATAGACAGAAATGTAACCTGGACCCTTTCCCACCCAAAAAAGCTATTTTTGTATAGTCTTTTATAACACATCATTAATATAATTCAATGTAGATAGGCTCATATCGAGAAACTGGATAAATAAAAAAATTAGATTACTAATAATGTAGCCTTGGTAACAAGCTAACAACTTAAGCAACTAGGAATTATCATTAAAAACAAAGTTCTTCTGAGTTTTTTTTAAAAGTCTAATAGGCCTATTAGTGATAATTGGGTTTCGAAATACTTTCCATTTTTTATTTGGGCCGAATTTCATATATAGAGCTGCTGCAGAAAAAACTGCTCTTAACAAGTTTCTGCTAAGCAAAAATGAGCTGCACACCAGAGGCAGATGGTATATCACATGGTATTTTGGCTGGTAACCTTATTCTGGTAAGCTAATTTTGTTATGCTTATGGCTACTTTTGGTAGCAGCACTATATGAAATCAGGCCCAGTATAAGAGTGGTCGCGGCATGTCAAACTTAAATGACTTGATGGAAACAGTGAGATGTATGGTTTAATTGTCCAATTTTTGCTCCCCCAGGCGTCTTACTTTAACACAAACTCGCGAGTCAGAATTGACCTGGATTTTGGGTCACGTGGGGCCTGACCCACTTATGAGCTATTATTTTACCCGGAATCTGTGTCTAAATGACACAGAAATTGGTCAAACTGATACAGAATCTGAGTTTACCCCCCCCCCCCCCTAATTATGCGATCACTTTCCGAGTCAGCCTGACCCAGAAATGGTTTAGGCTCCCTGGGGCCGGGAATCAGGGTCAGTTCTGAACCGGAAGTTTGCAGAGTGTAATCAGTCAAACCGAATCCCTAATTCAGTCCACTTGATTACGGAGTCAAGTTTCCTCACCGGGAGGTCCAGCAGATTCGTACGTTTCATTTTCCACCCATTCTGAGTTGCAACACTGCATCATTACGACGTCGTGGGATGTTCCGTTATTGTTACTTTCTTCACTGACTCTTGATCTGTTCCCCCGTGGAACAGACGAGTACCTTGCTTCAGCGGCTGGAGCCCGATTGTCGTCAAGGTGGAAGCGTCCATTTTCTGGGCGACAGGCTCTGGTTCTTTTGTCAATGGTGAGAAACGAATAGCGTTTGACCTGCCTTTCTCTGTATAGATCAATTCAAAACAAGTGGTTTGTTAATAAATCAGTAGTTTTGAGTGATAGGAAACAATGGCAAAAGACTTGAGAAGCAACTGTAAATTTCTGCTGCGCAATTTAAGTGCGTCGAGATCCGTTTTGGTTCGAGTCCAAGATTACAATCCGGGTTGGGACACATATCGCCGTTCAAGTTGGCTTGTACAAAGAAAGCGTTTAGTTTTCTATGTATACAATCTTTTCCTATTATTTCTGCGTCTATGCCTTTTCATTAGTTACATGTTACTCGAGGAAGTGTCAGCGTTGTTCCATTTAAATGCACATCGTTTCCACTGCTGATAGTTATCTGGGAGAGCATTCCCCATGTGAGTAGATGTCAATTATAACAACGCATACCCGGGAATTACCGTTACCCCCGTAATACATTTCGTGCTATTTACGGCATGTTGTGCACGGCCCCCTCCTACTGTTTCTCCATTGTGTTCTGGAAATCTCAGGAAATCTTTGGATTATTACTTGTTTATTTATTTATTTATTTTATGGAGAGAGGGAAAGAGTGCAATAAAGTATGGAAACATTTGGGAGGGGCACCATCTGCCTCATATCGGGCATGGTCAGTATAATATAAACCCTTATTGGCGTACCTGATATGAAAGAAACAGACTACCAACATAGTAGCATGTAGGAGTATGCATAATGCGATGCCAGCCACTATCACAATGATCAGTCCTGTGTCAAAAGAAACAGTATAAACATGTACTTTTTAATTTTATGGAAAATCAAGATTCCGAAAGGTACCCGACTGTTAAACATTCCGTGTCCCGGACACCGGGCCACAATTTTGATAAGTTTGATTTAACGGGTCAGGTTATTCGAGAAAGGGTTAAATTAATTGTCAGACAGGAACATGAGTCAAAATGCAACAGATATACTTTTGGTCTGATCTGTCAAAATCTTGTCAGCAGACAAAGGTTCGTGTAGAACGTCTCAAAAGCAAGTGGGCATGAGATGGAATGATGTCGATAGAAACTTACCAAGGTTCATCCAACAATTCTGCCTGTCTTCTGGAATTGGTTCGTGTGTCCCTTTCACTTCTGGTACCGGTGTAGTGACAGTGACAACGGGTACTCCATGGGACACTTGAGTCATTGGTACAGTGACGGGGTCATGTGTGACCCTTGATGACAAACGGGTTTCTGACGCATTGAAATTTACGTTAGGGACACTCGGGTACACTTTATACGTTTCTGGCTCAGTGACAGTGACATTATTAGCGACCCTTGGGGTCACATGAGTTTCTGGTGCAGCAACAGTAAGGTTAGACACCCTTAGGTACACGTGAGTTCCTGGTGCAGTGACAGTGACATTGGCTTGTTTGGTCACCTGAGTTTCTGGAACAATGACATCAGTGATCCTTGGGGACTGGGTTTCTGGCGCAGTAACAGTTAGGTTAGCGACACCTGGCGTAGTGACAGTGACATTGGGGATCATTGGGGACACGTGGGTCTCTGGCGCAGTAACAGTTAGGTTAGAGACCCCTGGCATAGTGACAGTGACATTGGGGATCCTTGGGGACACGTGGATTTCTGGCGCAGTAACAGTGAGGTTAGAGATCCCTGATGGCGTAGTGACAATGACATTGGGGATTCTTGGGGACACGTGGGTTTCTGGCGCAGTAACAGTGAGGTTAGAGATCCCTGATGGCGTAGTGACAGTGACATTGGGGATCCTTGGGGACACGTGGGTTTCTGGCGCAGTAACAGTGAGGTTAGAGATCCCTGGCGTAGTAACAGTGACATTGGGGATTCTTGGGGTCACGTGAGTTTCTGGCACAGTGACATTAGTGATCCCGGGATACATTCGAGCTCCTACCGCAGTAGCAGTGACATTGGCGATCCTTTGGGACACGTGAATGTCTGACACTGTAACGTTACTGACCCATGGTGACTTGTGAGTTGACTCGGGGCCAGTTGATGTTTCGTCAGTATCTACGGTGGTAGTTGTGAATGTTGGTTTCAATTCTTTAAAAGTAGGACAAAAAAGAAAAGAAAAGAATGTTATATAATGTCAAACCATCCCCAAAATATATAGGCCGTACCCGAATTGGCGGGTACAGCCACGGCTACGACTGTTAATAAGATTTTTAAGGACGTCCCGTACTTCAACACATGATGACGCGGCGATCCTGCTGTGATCCTGCCGTAGCCGCCAATTCGGACACTGCCTTAGATTATCCGACCTAGATTTTAAACAGACAATTTAGAATTCTTCATACTCTTACTGTGACTATCAGTCAAGCATTAACTATACGTGAAGATTTAGCAACCCCTCACCCTGCTTTGACTAATATTTCGAGAAGGGAGACTGACTGGTCTGTTATTTGTTCCTTATTCCCGGCTAATTCTGAACAAGTTATCTAGATTCAACATCGATAAATAATGTTATATTATCAGACTAAAATTAACAATATTTTTCTCACTTGAGCAAGTAGGTAAAGAGCTATTCCAGCTGACATCAAGTTGTCCGTTATGTACGACACACTGTATGGTTGTTGTCCCAAGTAGCTCAAAGCCGATATCGCACCAAAACCTTACCATGGTGCCGAAGTAGAATTCATCTGCCGCGTGCTGTATTTCACGGGTACCATTTGTTATGTTGCCCGGATCCTTGCAGTACCCCACAGTCACTAGTAATATTAAATCATAAAAAAATATTCAAATAGTCCAGGACGTTTAGGCCTACATTGAAGTCAGGTTTTTCAAAGAATGTTTGACTTGTGGTCCCTTTGCATCTTCTTCGTTACTAGTACTAGAAACTGACTCTTGCGACTTGCAACTCAAGAAGTAAAATGATTCTCGAGAGGGAAACACAAATTGGGATTCATACCTAGCATCAACGCATATTTACAAAATAACAAAATGGAACTGACAGAAATATCACACAAACTCGGTTACCGTCATAAACTGCAAGCGTTTTAGTACCACCACACACTTCCCCTGCTGTGTTTCTGCAGTTGAAATCACACATGGCGTCCGATCGTCTACGCCCCTCGAATCGGCTTAGTCTCAAGCTGTGCCAACACACTGGCTCTCTCACACCGACATATTCCGGGAAGTCCCAATCGCGTTCAAGGAGACGTCTTCTCTCTTGAACACATGTCCCCACTGACCAGTCGCTATGCACTTTGTATGTCCAGAAGATTGGGCTGTATCCGTCCGGATTGTACACATAGAAACATCCTAAGTAACCCGGAGCTAAATAGATTGAGACAGGAAGGGAAAGGAAAGGAAAGGCATTAAAGACAGCCACACGAACAACAAAACGACGACGACGACAATTAGGACGTCGACGACAATGACGACGGCGACGATGACGACAACAGCACCACCACCGTCACACAGCCACCACCACCACCACCACCACCACCACCACCACCACCACCACCACCACCACCACCACCACCACCACCACCACCACCACCACCACCACCACCACCACCACCACCACCACCACCACCACCACCACCACCACCACCACCACCACCACCACCACCACCACCACCACCACCAACACCACCACCACCACCACCACCACCACAACCACCACCATCACCACCACCACCACCACCACCAACACCACCACCACCACCAACACCACCACCACCACCAACACCAACACCACCAACACCAACAACAACAACAACAATAAATTGGGCGTTCTCGAAAATTTCTTTTTACATGATTTTGTTATTGATTTGATGCACTTTTATTCGGACTCATTTTGATTGTGGCAGTTGAAACCAGCAATGATGATTAACAGGTCGTAAATTGTAATTTCTTAACAGACGAAAATATATCCCTGGGAGATTTATACTGGTAAGATTTTTATATGTAATCTTACACTATTCCAGTTTTAAAAATTAATTTCTTTGTCAGATCCTGACGAATAGCGTACAATTAAGCATTAATAAAAATGACACACCGACCTGAACATTTAACTCCAGCCTGCAATCCCAAGCACACAGTGTAAGGTGACCGACGGCATCTTGACAAACTTGTCTCAGCTGCATAAAATACACAAGAAAATCTTCTTTACAGTCCCACTCAACTTATTATGTGTCAACGGAATGTTTGGGAGTATGGAATATTTAAATAATGCGGGAAGCAGTAGGAGGAAGTGTTGTGACGCCGGTTGACACATTGACGTCAATACAGGTTAAAACTGAGATCAACATTTTGGTCGATATGGGGCATGGAGCACCCCCTCCCCTCATTGTGTCTTCATTGTGTGCTTCCCATCTCAGGAAATCTTTAGAGGATTTTAGGGGGGGGGTACTTCTTTACCAAGAGAAAAATAGTGTGTTAATAAGAACATGCCCTCTGCCTCATGTCAGGCATGGTATAGAAATCAACACAGTGTGGTCGAGCCTGGTTACCTTCTCACCACATGTCACAATACTTAATGTTATGTTATAACCATTGACAGCAATTACACGAGATGTTAATGTTATGCCCGACGGAATTGAGCAATTGAACCGGCCACCTCGAGCCGAGTAAGGATGTCCTGACCTCAATCCGAAGAGAAAGGGTAAACAGGGATGTATGTATATACAAGTGGCATTTCGATAAAAGATGAATGGCTGAATAACATTTCCTGCTTTATTGAAGATGACTCTGGTTGGCTTTTTGTATAATGGAAGCACAGCACAAAATATTACTGGTATTTCTGTGAGTGAGAAGTGGACTGATCCTAGGCAAAAAAATAAATTAAAAAAATACAAAAATAAGGTCAACCGGGACCGGGAAGGAGGGGTGGGCATAGTCTCAATGGGTGGGGTGCATGCAGTGTTGCTAGATGCATTACTTCCATAGCAGTGGTATCCACCGACTGTGTCAGTCATGTTGAAGTTTTTGTAATTATAGTCCACTGATAGTGTGCCGGGATAGCCAAGCTCTCTGCAGACTACCTGGCCATCTTTGAAATCCCAATGATTAGCACATACAGCAGTCCACTTAGAGGAGACGGTGTTCCAGACTTCAACTCTACCCGCGTTTGGGGTGGTGTCTGACCCTCCGACAAGGCGGACTTCTGAACATTAAGCAAAAAGAAAGTGAAAATTCAAAATTAACTAAATAATTTAAAACGTTGTCCTTATTAAAAGAAAAACACGTCTATAGTGAAAACAATTAAGAAATGTTCAGTTTCGGAGGCCACATGCACTTCAAACGGAGTATCCCGTATGATGGGAAAAATACAAAATATTTTATCTTGATCAATCAATTTTCAAATTCAAAAGTCAAATCAAGTTCAAAATACAAAAACATAGTATGTGGCCTGATGTTTTGACTCTAGAGTCTTTCTAGATTTAGCCTTCGAGAAAGACTCTGCTAGAATCGAGACGTCAGGCCACTAACTATTTTTTTTGTTGCATTTATTCAATGGGTCCTTTTGGTTGGTAGGCAGTTTACAACAGCTGATTCCATTTGCTCAAATTCACGGCAAATGAAGGGGGAAATAATTAGTCTGTGTAAACCAGATCTTAGAGAGTACGGGGCTGTCAAACAAAACCAATGCCAAATACTGACAAATCAAACAAGCTAAACAGTAAACACGCACACCTACCCACCCACACACACAAACCATATAAATGTAGCATGAACACTTTTTGCAAAAACGGTACCGCTATTTGTGGTATCGTTTTGAGAAATCTTTGACCATGCTCCATTAAGAATGTGAAGGGAAATGTTAAATGTATTATACAGGATTGGTAGAGCTAACAAAATAGTCGCAGACGGTGTTTTTATGTTTTGTCTGACCAACCATATACATGACACAACAAACCTGGGAACTTGTGGGCATAATCCGTTGTGTGAGTTTAAAAACAAATTACCATTCACAAATTTCAGCATGTAAACACATTGTCCTTTATTTTGGTCGCAACAGCTGAAATCAGCTGGGTTTTAAAAGGTTTTCAGATACAGTTTTCTCAAACATTACTCTATTTCAGAGGGAAATATTTCACAGAAAAAAAAGATCTTGTATGAACTGCATAGTCAGTAAGCTTTCAGACTAAAACTAAACAATGATGTTTTCTGTCCTTAATCCCAATTCTGATACCTTTAAATAGGGAGGCAGTGCAATAAAACCCTGTAAAATAAACCAGTGACGTTTACCATTAAACAGAATATTGAGCAAACTGAACTTTCTTGACAGTAATGTTGCCGTTTTATAAGGTTGTGCACAAACCTTTAAAACATAATTAACTTTCTCCGGATGTATAATGAGTCCAAACACCAGGAAATTGTTACAACTTTATTTATAAAGGCCTACTATTGTTTGCTGCAAGTCAGCCTGTAAGACCATGCACAGTAGAATATTTAGGCTAAATTATAGCATATGCCTATGCTATCATTAACGGAGTGATTACGTTGGGGATCATGTTGGCTTAGTTTTATTACACTGTCTTTCATCTCTGCGGACCCAGGTTCGAATCCCACCTCGGACGGAGCCTCGCATGAGGATTGTGGGTTTTCCAGTCCCAAACTGATGGCGTGGGTTTCCCTGTTTGCGGTTTTAACTCCCTCATCTAAACTGAATATATCTTCATCATCTACGCCATGTATCTTACGGGTTACAGTGCTAGTCGCTTTTAGGATCTCTTTGTTTCAGTACCAGAAAGATACTGCAATTAAGTGTCAACAAAATAATGACATAGTAAAGGGAAATTGTCATCATGTTGAATTGAGAGGACTGGATTTAACGTGTTTTAACGTAGTATAATATAGGTTTTCCCGGCCAATTTCAACAAAAATCCATTCATTTTAACTTTTGGCTCATTTAATTTTGTTTGAAAACGAATGCTCCGTTGAATCAGCATTCAACAGTCAAAAGGAGTAATTCAATTTCACCAGTTTAGCATTCACTGGTTAAATAAGATCATTCAGTTTCATTGGGCCGCAAGACTCATTCAATTTCGTAAAAGCCAGCAAAAGAGCTGGTCAACCATTCAATTTCATTAATGAGCAAACATTTTCCAGATGTTTGCATTCAAATTCAAATTCTGTGTTATGAGCTTTCTGATTCGTAGCTGCCTATTATAAAGGCAGATACTTTGGGGGAAAACTCATTTCTACAAATAACTCATGAAAAAATGCGCGAGATGGTGTGATCATAGCCAAACTTAGCCTACTTGTCAAGATGTCTGGCACGTCAGATTATTGAAGATTAAAGAAACCAACTTCAGATATAAATAAAGAAGTAGAAGAAATGTATATAACAAACAAAGAAAAGGACCTGTGGAAAAAAAACCACAGGAAAACAACAACATTAATTTGTTTTAAATTTTATAACGACCCGCTTATAATGTTAAGCTTTTTCCCATCTTTAAAACATTTGTCAACTTCTAATTTGACTTGGTCCGGACATTAGCAGATATAAAGACAACAACATAAATACCAGGGCAAAAAATCTCAAGGCTATAGCAAAAGATTTGGTTTTCATGTCAAAGTTATTGAGTACAGGCTTTAGCTTTAGGGGTAACAAAGCAAAGGGAAAACTATTTGAATTAAGAAAAAACACAATCATGAATTAAATGAAATTAAAAAAAATACATGAAAACACCACTTGCAAAGGAGCTATAACTTCCAGCTTACTCGTCAAGTCATAACTCATGTTTAATTTGAATGCACAGAGGTTCAAATTCGTTGCCCAAAAACGAAAAAGAAACGCAAGCTAGCAACAAATTCATGTTCGCTTCGATGACTCTTAAATTGATTTCATCAATTGTAAATAGGTAGGGGGGCCTAGTAGAAATTCGACTTAAGAATGGTCAAAGTGTAGTCTTGAATGCCTATAAATGAAATAGAATGACTGAAACGAATCTGAATGAGAAGAACGAAATAATGTGGGGACGAAAACGAAGTTGAATGCATTAATAGCTAAAAAGAAACCCTGGTTTGAGTGGATAAGGGTAAAATTCGTGAATTTGAACGCATGTTACTGAAATAGAATGAACTTTTGCTGAAATTGGTCGGGAAACCTACGTTGTCAACGTAATGCTGATTTAATTGCAGAATTATAAATAAAATAAATAAAAGTCATTTGTGAAAGTTTCTCCTGAATACAGTGTTTGCTTGTTGGGAACATAGCAGAAAACTGTCAGGTATTTTCACAACAACATCCATCCACGTTTAATGAGGTAACCGTGGCTGCAGCATTCGCGAATGGACACCAACCCTCAGAAATCTGAGAAACGATTAACGCACGAGATAATATCAAACCATGACTTCGAAGGGAATTCTTTCTGAACATTGTTTTAACTGTCAACAGCAGCAGCACTTCTCACCAAGTGGGCGGTCAGGTTGGCGTGGTGGTATCTTGCCTTGCCTTCTACCTTGCACTCATTTCAAATCCCATCCAGAGCACTATGTGGATTGGGTTTTCAGTCCCTGCCTGATTGCGTGGCGTAGGTTTTCCCTGGAAAATTTCTCTTGGGTTTTCTTCCCACGTCTAAAACTTAAACTTCCTTCATTGTCTTCTCTCCATTTTGTTCTTGGCTAGTATAGTGAGTAAGTTCGCTTTTCTGAAAGTCCTTGGCTTCACAACCAGAATTAATAAATGAAAGTAAGATAATTATGGTCCTTGATTTTTTTAAGTATCAATATTCATACTAACCGCATGTAACATAGTCCACAGACACCGTAAGAATCCACGGGACGAATGCTAACGACAGCACATGAACAAGAACAATAGAACTAATCCTATCAGTTTCCTAAAAAATTTGGGAGTGAAAGTGAAAATAACAAAATAAGTAAACATATTAAGATCAGTAAGCAACAATTATTACAAACGATATTTCGGTTTATTAGAATATATAGAGTCTATGTTTCCATAAAGCCAAATCTACTCCATTGACATTTCAGTCGATAACCAGTGGAATAAAACACTAAACGTGGGTGGCGGAGAACTTTTATGTTACCGTTGATGTTGTTTTGCCGTTAGTGCGGAGGGGAATACCGGAGGATTTTTCATTTTCATATAAAAAAAACAAAAAACAGTTTTCTTTTTTGATTGCTGTAAGGCTTTTATTAATAGTAGAAGACCGGAAATGCGAAGAATACTATTAACTGTTATTTTTATTATTTAACATTTTTGTGATAAAACTATAAAGTACCTAAAAAATGAATTTAGTCACTGTAACTCGCAAGCTTATTAAGAAAACTTGTAAACAAGGGTGCGTGGAACGAGAAACACATACTCTCGATAAGTGTTCTTGTTTCTTTTACGTTTTCTACCAATCCTAGTTCACACGGAGCCTACGGCTTCATGTCCCATCCGAAGTACAAAGCAAAAATGTTAAAGAAGCTTGCTCAAGGAAACAAATACCGGCCACCAGAGCTTGATTCCGGTGCTCTTATAACCGCCCAGCCACGACCCGTCACATATAATGTGTAAATTGTCTTTGTAAAACATTGTTTTGCTTCCAGTTTGCCTCATCATAAACCACTTTTATCAGGCGGGTTGGTAGTCGTTTATAACACTGATCAGCAGTTGGTTTTTGAGGAAGTAACTTCGTGGAGAAATATTGGCACATTAAAATGAAAATGTCTGGACTCACCATTAACGCAGACATACTTGTTAGTACTGTTGACAATCATCCCTCATCATCCACAGGAGAACAAACAAATACTTAGGCGATATTCTAACAAAATTGCAGACTTGTTTTTTTTAACCCACACTTTGAGGATGTACATTGTAAGTGCCAATGGTCCGGGAAGTATGAAATTGTTTTGCTTGAACTAATCGCCTGTTGTTGATATACACGAAATCCGGTTGGTACATGGACAGATATCAAGACTCGAAGCCAATCTTCGAGCGCCCTTCACAACCTGAGAATGTGCCAGCACCACTCTGTGCATATGCCCATTTATTGATTCCTGGCCAATTATTTCTACTAATAATATTAGACACTGGGTCGCCCAGTGAAAGGACAATAAAGGGTTCGTTGTAAGTGTACATTTTAAGCCCAGGTAAAACCAAGTGTCCAATTGTGTTCATTCTACGTTTAGCCCTTAAGGCTTAAAGGTATGGTCACACATAGGTTGCTGTCAATGTAATGCTGGTTTATAGACACTAATATAAAGAGAGATACAGTAAATGTCACATGTGGAAGTTTCAGCTGACAGTGTATACTTTGATTAGAAAACAGCAAAAAACTGGCATGGTAATTTTTACACGAGTGTCGAATCCATCGACGTTTAGCGAGGTGACAGCGGGTACAACCGCATCTCTGGCCGTAGTATTTGAGAACGGACACCAACCCTCAGTAATCTGAGAAATGATTTGTGCATGAATCGTTTCTCAGTTTTAAATGTTTTGGGTTGAACAATTATCTAAACCTATATTAGTTGGAAGTGAAACTATCAACAGCTGCAGTGCTTCTCACCAAGTAAGTTTTTATGGTCATACATTTTTTGGAGTATTCACCAATCTATGACCGTACCTTTAACACAGAGAAACAGTTCTACTCAGGCCGGGGATACGCTGCTGTGCCATTTCAAGTGCATTTCCTAAGGCTTCTGGTAATAGGTTTAGTGAGTTGATGCGGTTGCAAACTTACCAACAGGATAGCACCAAGCCTTAACCTTAGAGCCTGCTGTATTCACAACTGTTTGATAAACATTTTTAGAGGCCCCGCAGTGAGTGGAATCCATTATGCTAAAAACATTTTCGAACGTTTTTTTACAGATGATTTTCTGTCATTTTCTTTTACGAAAAACGGAAAATGGCAACAATTTTCGGGTTAGCCAAAACTCTAGTTCTGGAGAAATACTGCATAATCTCTATAGAGTGGGATGTACATCAGGTGATTGTTACAAATAAAACATCGTTTACGAATGCTGGCACGAGAGATACTGTTTGGTACCCAACTATATTGTTTACTGTAGCAAATGAAGCTTCCTCGACTAAAGACAAATTAGCTATCTGCACTTCATCAACTTTTACTGTCATTTTGGCAACAAATCAAGTGATGTACCTTTAATGTTTGATAACCACACTGTGAGAGATGCTTTGCGTCAGATAAGCATTGAAATAACGAGCGGACGTGTAACTTTATTTGGCAAAGAATATGTGTGGTTCCAATGTAATTTGAGTATGAATATGGTTCGAATAAACTTATTGGGGTCGCATCTTTTAGAAAATGGTGCAGATTAATGAAAACAACACTGGCTTCGAGGCGTAATGATCTCAACATGGATTTCAGAATTTCAGCAGAACCCGGGGCTAAGAAAGACCCTAGACTAGGTTGGACTTATCCGTTCATTCAACGAGACGCATAGTGCAATGGAGACTGAAGTCCCACCAGGACTAAGCAAGACCCTAGCGATACAGACAACTGAATACTGCCCTCAAGCTGCAGTTGTCCCGACGGTTTATTAAGTAGTACCACTAGTTACATGTAACAACCAATACTGAATATACAAACAAAATAGATTACAATTATTCTGACAAATACACACACAAACAATCAAGATTCTTATATACTGCCAAATATAAGCTAAAACATCCCATTTTCATGGAGAAACCAGATCCATAAGAACAACGCCAAGAATATCCTTTCGCAAAGAACAAAGCACAGCTTTAAGCTGGTCAATCACTGTCTTCAGCATTTGAACTCCAGCGTTTCAGATACTACGTCAATGGACTGTCTAAAAATGTACGTTTCATCGAATCTTGTCACATGGTATGAATTTTGTCTCATTATGGTGCGATCTGCCGATTACATTACGCTCACACAAACAAAGTTATGTTAAAGTTACAGTATTTTCAAATGCCTGGTATTATTTTTACCAAAACAATTTTTAAGCAGTGTTTCTGTTGTCACTATAGAGTTGTTTTATATATATATTTTTTTTACGTTTGCGCTACATTTATTTCCGTTATTCTTGTCTTATACCGTTTTTATTATTCAGTTAATCAGCCACTCCAGTGTGGATCCCCCCCCCACACACACACACCCAAGTTTGTAAACGGTATAAAACCGAGGACATCCCATGACGTGACTTAGGTTCTTTTAGCGACGTTCCCATTGGTTTGTACACAAAACAAACCGAGAACTGTCCCCGATATGTCATTTTCCCAGATCCCTATTGCTAAAGTCCTCGGTTTGTGTGCGTATGGGTGTTCACACACACACAGCCAAGTGTGTAAACACCTCCAATCGGGGACCTCCTATTGTCCCTCTTTTGTTTGGACTTTAACGTTTTGGCAACAGCTCCCATTGGTTTTGTACACAATTTCCAACTGGGGACCTTTACCCAACCGGGGACCCTATTGTCCTCTTTTGTTATAGGTCCCCGGTTTGAATGTGAAAACAAACTCACACACACACACACCCAACCTTACGGATCCGGTTTGTGGGGTACTGCTATTGTTGTTCTATTGTTCCCTTTTCTAAAGAATTCCTATTGTTCCTATTGAAATTGCCTTGTGGGGTCCATTGTTCCATTGTTAAAAGTACCCCGTAAGTTGGCATGTGTAAGGGCACACACTCTTAAAAATGCATCCTTGTGGAGCATTCTTTTGTTCTTTCCTTTGTCCCTGCACTTAAGGGCTTCCCATAGACTTTATACACAAATTTCCTTGCGGAGCACCCCGGTCTTTAGTATTTCCTTGTGGAGTCCTTTTATTTTCTGCACACCGGAGAGACGTTTGCTTTCTCTATTCCTTGCCTTAATTACATTTTGTCCTTAGAGACTGGTCTTGCGCAGTAATCAAGACCAGTCTCTAGGAGTTTTGCGTTTGGCTAATAACACGACGTATTTCAATTAACTACATTTTAAAAACAACATAGACTATTTTGACTCAAAAATTTGGGGGAGTATTTTCTAAGTTGATCCTTAAGTTGAACTGACTCGAAATGTAACAGAATATGCTCATCTAGGGATGGGGTAAACTTTAAATATTTTGAGAGACTTCTGAACTAGCTAGTGGTTTTGCTAAGACAGCTACAGTACACGTGCTTTAATTACCTGACAGCATGCAAATCGCAGAGCTAAAAGGCCAAATCTGTGTACTTCATGAGAAAACTGGAGGCAAACATTTATTTCCCGAAGCAACTGGCCTTCTAACTATTTTCAACGTATCATGTTTGTTGGATATGACGGTTCATACAGAATGTTATCTTCCCATCCCACACCACCTGACTGCCTTTTCGTGACGTCATCAATTGTCGTCTCATAGGATTTGTTTGTTTCGACGTCTTCATCAGCGATGGTGTCCATCGAGGTGGTATTCCGCTCTTTAAATTTGTTTCTCGGTGGGTGTAGTTCAACTCCGGTGTCTACATTAGCCGTAGCTCTAGGAGAATGGTCCGAGTTGGACTTGTCAGCACCTCGCCTAATTTGTTTGAGACATACAAACATACAATTAGAATGAAATATTGTCTCTTAGTGCAGGGGGCCGAGCGTTTTAACAGCACCGCAATTAGGTGCGGTATCAATTCGATAGTGTTAAAGACTAACGCCACTTCAGTAGCTTGTACATTCCCTGAATACAGAGCATCCAAACATCAATTTACCATGGTGCATAACGCGGGGCCTACCTCACTATTTTGGGACAGTTTCACTTTTAGCCTATTTCGGCAGCGCAAGTGTTGCCCCATATATTTTCGATTAAGAGACCTTGTGCATCATATGATTGCTGACAATACTTACAAGGATTCTGACTTTTGATCGGTTTAGAGCGCGTCACTGTCTTATGTCTTATTTTCTCGGGAAGGTGACGCACTACAGACCTGTCAATATTAATGGAGATCAATGACCTTATGCATGTGACGTCATTTAAGTAGGGTGCCCTCGTCTAGAGGTCAAAAGGGCGTTGTTCATTGGCCAGTCGTGTGCACCGCGCGTATACAAATCTGTGCGTTTTCCCATTGTTTCATCATCGAATTACCTCTTCGATGGCGGGTTTATGACGTCAATGCATAAGGTCTACACACGCAGCAGACAAGGCACTGTACCCGTAACAACCAATGTACTATCCTATAGAAACCAATGTACTACACCCATTGCAACAACAGCTTCTTGGTAGATCTAGGCGTCTAGGCACAATATATGCATGTGGTGTCAAAAAACAAATACTGACTGCTTCCACCCGTGCTATGGTTAACTACGATTCCCTCGGTGATGGGAGCGGTCTTTTCCCCCTCGGCCTCGCCTCGGAAAGAAATGGAACTTGCCGAGCATTGGAGTCGCAGTTTTAACCGTAGCACTCGAAGCAGTCAATGTTTGTACAACATTATGTGTTTGGCCTCCTACCTTATCTTAACGTAACAAACTGCGATTAAGACTGCCACGATGACCATGACGACTGTGAAGGCACCTCCAATTCCAACGCAAGCACCTGATATGGACAATGTAAAAAATGCAGTATTTATAAAATCTCTGTTACGACGTAGATTATGGCGCAAAACAGTTTAGCATCATCACATTGTTCAGTGCAAAATTGGAATGTTCATCAGAGATTCACTGATCTTGAAACAACGAAATGGTCAGGGTATACGTGTCGTTTTTTAGACGACCAAACCGTGACATTTTGGGCCATTTCATCCCGTATAATAATGAGCAATGGTGTAGGCTGGATAGGCCTATATCGGCGTTGTAGTTGCGTATTTTCCGTATTGAGTGTGGTTCCTTTTTACAACTACGAGTACAAGACTTTACTTGAATACAGTGCAAGTCAAGCACAATTCAACTGTTTTCTGTGAATACAATAACCTTTTCATTTTTTAGTAAATGTACCTAGTACTAGGTAAATATAACATAGTACTAGAATTGAGTGCAAATTTGAGCATTATTGACCCAACTGGCCGTTTTCATCGCAATAATCTTGGCTGAGTCAAGTTGGGAGTCGATGTCCTTACATGTATGTCCAGTGGAGTGTAAATTTAATAGTGATGCAGCGTTGACACGCTCACCTGAGACTCCCCAAATTATGAGCGCTGCATCCGAAGTGCTTGCAAGCAGTCAATAAAAGTGACTTATACAATCGTGGACTAAAGCGGTGTATATATCGACAATAGCAATTTTACATTAATTAGTTTTATCGAGTCCTCATTAGAATGATGTTGAGGCTCATGTCAACCCTGACGTACATGTGAGGACCTGGGATGACTTAAAGGTATTATTCAGAATTGGTGAGGATAAGAAAGAACAAAAGAAAAGCGAGTTTAATTTAGTCTCAAAAGCTTACTGATTATGAAGTGCGTCCTATAACCACTTTTTTCGCACTGTGGGTTTTGAGGCATAACACTGCATTTAGCATTTAGTTTGCGGTGTTGCCGCAAACTAAATATACATTTTTTTTAGTGAAATACTTCTTCCCAAATAAAGTCATGTTCAAGAAAACTGTATCTTAAAACCTGAAACAACACAACAGCTGATTTGGGTTGTTAAAACCAAAATTAAGAACAATGCGTTTACATGCTGAAAATTGTGCAAGGTTTTTTAATATTTTCTTCCGAGAAAATAGAAAAGCTGTTGTAAACTGCTTACCAACAAAAAGGAACTATGGTTTAAATGCAAAAATAAGTTGGCGGCCGTACGTTTCGACCCTAGCAAAGTCTTTCTCGATGGCTTTCTCCTGACACATATAATGTGTTTTTTTCCCGACACACAGGAAACATAAAGTGTCTTTCTCCTGATACACACAACGGATCAAGCCCAAAACAAACAAAACATGAACACTGTCTGCGACTATTTGTTAGCTCTACCAATCCTGTATAGTATACCCTATCCACATGTTGCCTATACCTTACTTGCCGTTGGGAATTTCAAAATTGCTTTAATGTTACCCAGAATAGTGTTTTACCTATGTTTGGTTGGCATAGCTCCATTTTGGTTGGCATGGTCGGTGTTACCAAGCTGTCAGTCTTCATGGTTACCTTAGACGTTGTTGATGGCTCTGACATCAACAGAACTTGTGCAAAATAATAACGAGTCAGTGCATTACGGGTTAGTTAAAAACTACAGTGATTTATATAGCGCACGTATATGGTACTCAAGGCGGTTGAACAAGCGTAACAATTTTATGACATGTTTTTCTCGTTTTTTCAAATATTATTATGTAATATGAGACCAATTGACGTGGCACCTTTAAGGATTTAAAAGGCTACAGGGCGCAGCGGTGCATTCAGCTGCCACTGCCAGAAACATCGGGAAAAACTCCTTCTTTATCAGCGATAAGTGTATAAACTATAGGTTCTACTTTTATTACACAACACACCGAACCAACGGCTTTACGTCCAATCCAAAGGACGCAGCAATAATGGTTAAGAGTCTGGCTTAAGGATATAAGTGTCAAGACCAGGAGTGGAACCCACACTCTGATGATCACACACAGAGCTACGAGTGCGGTGCTATTCACGCTGGACCACGCACTTATTCTTTGCCGTTGGATAATCAGCACCATTCGTTAACATTATAACACGTGCTATGGAATCTTACTGTACTCTGTATTTATTTCTATCTCACCTAAACACTGAGGCACAGGCGCATTCCAAGCTACACCATAAGGTTGGCTCATTAAACACTGTATGGAGGGCGCCCCCTGTAGGTAAAATCCCAAGTCGCACGTAACGTTGATGATGGTTCCGAAATAGAACTCGTCCACTGCGTGATGAATAGCTCGAGTACCATTACGGACGGGTCCGGGATCGTCACAATAGCTAAGAGTGACTGAAAATGAGATAAAAAACAGTAATCTATGGATCTATGGATTTTGCATACTTCTTATCCAAGAACACCTCCCTGGAAATTTACTCTTCATGTATTGTTTTACCCCTATAGGGCGCGTTTTAGCATTGACTTGAAACAACTTTGAGTATACTTTTATCTAGTTATAAACCACAAGGGAAAATGGGTATATTTTAAATAATTTGGAGTTGAACGGAGACCAATTGACTGGAGTGGGATTCGGGCCAGCGACCTTCGGAAGTTCGGTTTAACGTGCATATAGGGAAATCAGTCTGCCAGAGACTGTGTCCCCCATATGGGAAATAACTATGGGCTGGAGGAGGATGATTCAAAAGAGTGCGCTCTCAGAAGAAGTTAGTATGTAGTTTGCCGTATAAGGGGGGGGGGGGTTGGGGGACACAGAATCTCTGGGGGACAGATGATCTCCTGCCACACCGGCTCTTTTACCAATTGAGCTACCTAGCCCTATGTTGGAGGTCTCCCTATTTTGTCAATAAGTTCGGGGTGCCTGGCTACACAGCAGCTAACGGTTGTATGGCCTCTGATTGGCACCCCGAACAAAGATATTGACAAAATAAGGGGAACGCCAACGCAGGGCTAGGTAGCTCAGTTAGTAGAGCGCCGGCACATTAACACTCTGTTCAGGGTTGCTAAAACTCGACCTATTTAGCTCTTCTTTATGTCTGTACTTGTTTTTGTAATTGAAAATAATTAAAACAACAACAACAAAAAACAAACAAATGAATCAGAAAACCACTTAGAAACTTGCCATCATAAATTGAAAGGCGACCATTGCTGTTGTTGGAACCACCACCGCAAATCTGATTAGGATTACCTGCACACTCTTTGCTGCAAGAGGAGTCATCTCTCTTACGACCTACGAATCCAAAGTTCTGCAGGTCATACCAGCACTCGTTACCGTTCTCAAGACCAGCATATAGAGGTGTGGAACCGTTCATCATACTTCCGGCTGTACCTCTTCTGACAATACTTTAAATGTGAAATACGTTACTTTCGGATTTAACTAATACAACCCCAAATCACTAAACAAGGAGTTTGTGAACACGATCAGTAAATTAGGCGGTCACGCTAAAAAAAACCTTTCCCGGGTCAGAATATTATCCCACATTCACGGTTCCGTTCAGGGTCTGTTCTGGCCATGGGTCAGGATGACCCGGGAAGTGGTTTCAAAATGGAACTTTTGATTCTACGTCAGATTTGTTGTGTCATACTGACCCGGGAATGGGTCAGTGCCCACGTGATCCATTTCCAGGTCAATTCTGGCTCGGTGCACGATCCTGGGGAAGTAAAATGCTTGCTTTATTCCTGAACATGAAACATGGATGATGGTGATGATATTATGAGCTGATCATTTATCACTTCAAAGTGATGATCTGCATTGTCTCCAAGAACCACCAACGTCTAAATGACTTTACCTTAAACACATTTCAATTGTCATGTTGCCTCTGGTTGTTTTGTTCTGGAATGTGTTCCCTGCCGTTCCATTATCCCGGTAGCAGCCGATATACCCGGGTGCTAACATAAAAATGAATAGTGTAAATAAGAAAAGTAATTCAAAAAGAAAAAGATACAAGAAGACACAACACACACAACCTTTACCAATCGGGTTTGTGGGACTTGTTTCCTGCTAGTGTTGTTCTATTATTCCCATTTCTAAAGAATTCCTCCGTGGGGCCCAAGTTGGACAAAGAAACTTTTTGTGGGGTCCATTGTTCCATTATGTAAACCATCCCACAAAGGCCCTTCCGTAAACCCACCACATTGCAGACTAATTTTATTTGCTTACATCCTGCAGAGACATCTTTTGTTCTTTCCAATGTCCTCTGATATACTTTATACTCGACATCTCTTGTGGATAGGATTTGAAACTTTGCATGGGGGAAGTATAACTAAGAGAGATTTGTGATAACACCATGCGAAAATCTCTTTTGAGTAGTGTTGGTTCTGAAAGTCGTTAACCACCGGTTCTTTTCAGAACTAACACTACCCAAAGAGATTTTCAAATGGTGTTACCACAATTCCTTATGGCGCAACCCAATCTTTAGAATTCCCTTATGGAGACCTTTTGTTTTTTTCTTTTGAAATCGTGTGGGTTTTTCCTCACGAAACCAAGTTAAATATTAATTTGCATCGAAAATAATAATAATGATGTGATTATTGTATTATTTGTTTTGTTGAATTGAAGCAAAATACTTTGATACAACACGACAAGGGAGAAATGGAGAGAAACAGTAATTTAAAGAAAGGTAGCATCATTTCCAGACCGGAGAAAAATATACTTACTACAAAATAACTTGCCTAAAGAAGTCATTTCGTCCGCTAATAAGAAAATATAAGTTTGTTCCATATTCACAGGGTCTGGCGCACAGCTTGAAATCGTCACTATTTACGTTTTTCGGCAGTCATGGACGCACAAAATGATATTTTATACCAAAAATATAACGTTTACCTATGATGTGTTTTTCCTCATAGGATTATGCGGTTTAGAAACATACATGTGTAACTGGAAGAGGTCATGGGGGAGTGGTGGTGTAGGGGAAGGTAATAGTTCAATAGAAACAGGTCGTGGTAGAAAACAAAATCACACGTTTCGTCATTTTCTCTGTTTTACTTTACACCCTGGATTTGTTCTGGGAAGTTTGTATGTACAGAAAAGTAAATAATTATCCAACATTAACTATTATGGGTTATTTACCAGGAAACCAATTTAATTAATGGTTCTTGCGTGTGTGTTTACCTGTACAAACGACACCAGCTGCATTTCCTGGTGGGCATGATCCAACAACAGTCTTTGGACATCTTGACAGGCTAGGTTCAGCTTGAAAATCACAACGTAAAACAAGTACAGCAATTTAAATGTTTTTCTCAAAGTGTTGATCCCAAGACTGTGAACGATTGTTTTAAAGTACTGTGGTCGAGATGTCCAGCATACGTTTACTTCTATTTTTACTTCGTCACTCGGCAGGATCACTAAGTCAGGACATAAACGCCCTTGAGTGTCTTGCTCAAGGACACAAGTGCCGTCGTCATAGGGAAATCTTCCCCCGAGATTATGTACTCCACATGGGTATATTATAATTAACATCAAAGGACTCAGGATGATTCAATAGAGGGCGCCATCAGAAGAAGTTTGTACACAGTTCGCCGTGGGGGGGGGGGGCAGAATCTCGGGGGTACAGAATCTCAGCCACACCGGGACCGAGATTCGAACCCACATTGTCTTGACTGACAGCTCGGCCACAACACGACACGCTATCGCAATCAGGATTCAAAATTGTATACCGTCAATTGAATCCCAGTAACTACGTGGAACGTGGCTGCACCAGTAAACTCATTATGCTTCATATGGGGAGGAGTGGGGGGGGGGGGGTGATAAACTAGAGTTTGGGTGAACTAGTGTTTGATTTCTTTAGATCGAAGAAATAAGTCATCAGTAAATTACTCCACTAACTTAAGGATCGGGCAGTCGATAATATTGAATGGGGTATGGTTTTGAGGTCATTGGTTACATGGTTTTCTTCACACAACGTTTACAGAGGTTGATCAATTCCGCTTTTTAGGTGATTTGAGAAAATCTTAAAGTTGAGAATGGCCGTAACCAACGATGACAATTCACTGCAATTTTGTTGTTTATATTCAAATAAAAACCGTCTGTCTATACTGGTTGGTTTCGCAAGTTAGTTGAGTTGGTGTAGTGCCATCAAAAGAACCATTTTTAATCATAGAGTCAACAAAGTTTCAGTCGGAAACACAATCACTCACCTCCAAAGCAATTAAACTTTAATAACGACGAGTTGCTTATATTCCCGCCACCGTAGTGAGACTCTTGAGCTGTCCCCGTATAACCAAGCTCCCTGCAGACCACTTGAGCATTTTTAAAATCCCAGTCATTACCACAGAGAGCAACCCACTCGGAAACGTCAGGGCTCCAGATTTCAACTCTGCCGGCGTTTGGGACAGTGTCCGGCCCACCAATTAGACGGATACCTGGAGCGTGTGTAGTATAACGAAACAACACCGATGGAGAGCTATACGTTTTCTGTCATTGTACAACCATTTTGTGCTATCCCATTCAAATCTACGGTGGCTGATTTCTACGGTGGCTGATTTCCGCTAACAACAAAACACTTTTTTAGTACGGCGTTATAACGCCCTAATTTTACGGCGTTATAACGCCCATAACGCCCTATGTAACGCCATAATAGGGCGTTATAACGCCGTGAAATTAGGGCGTAATAACGCCGTAAATTTAAAGCGTTTTAACGCTGTATATAGGGCGTTATAACGCCATACTGAAAAAGTGTTTTGTTGTTGGCGGAAATCAGCCACCGTACAAATCAATGTAACTAATCAAGTATAGGCTTGGAAAAGGAGCTGAGAGTATGGACTTGGTTCCAAGTCTGTGGTTGTGGTTTTTCGTCTACCTGACAGCCATTACAATAGTGCCTGAAACAGCGCCATATTGTAGATTAACCCCCGACATTAACCTCCGACCACAGACTTGGGAATCTTGTTCATCGGTTTGTACACAACCGATGGCGAATTAGTCCAAAAGTGGGCGGGAAATCCGAATCGTCAGAATCGCAAAAGCCTTCAATTAAATGCAGATTCATTTTTAACCGTTTATACCACGGGATATAATACCGAAATACAACTTTGATGCAAGCGTAACTAATCTGCCTCTGCATGCTCGGTATTCAACTAAAAGTTTTATAGTTAAACAAAACCACCCAATCCATTCTAGTTTTCAAACCATAGATAACACAGTTTTATGTCTTGTAAGAATCCTGGTATTTTTATTAATATGTAAATTTTCCAACATTTTAAGATATTGTATTATTTTAGCTCAGTTTGACCTTGGAGCCCCTCTTTACATGAAAGAACACTCTAAAAATAATTGCTCAAGATTGAGTAACATTCTTACACTTTTGGTATTAAAAAGGGAACATGGTCGTTCACTTGTGTAAAATTCTTGCACACCATCCAAAGTGTAAAAAAGTACCTATTATTGTGTATACATTTTTAATACCAACATGTGCAACATCTTTAGCACAGCACTGTTGGGTAAGAAGTTTACCCATGTGACGACCATGTTCCCTTTTTACTCCTTTAATATTATTGGTTTAGGCTGACTACTATACAAATAAAGACCTGCATGCAGACTTCAAAGATAAGCAAATGGAAACTACATGGAGTAATGAAAGCATTGAGTTTATATCTAAGCTTATAAACGAAACGGAGAAAACATGATTCAGGAAGAGAAAATTGACAAACCACTTTCACTTTCGCTCCTAACGTTTAAACACACGACTGATGCAGCAATCGAAATCAATACTGAGTGACGGAACTGCAACATCTTGCCAGATTTCTGGAGAGAAAAAAACCAAGTGTGTGTGTGTGTAAGTGTGTTTTTGTTTTTTTAGCTATAAAGCAGTGATCACAATTATGTTGAGGGAATAGATAGCCAAAAACCTAACACTTACTATTTTCCAAAGCAAGCAAAGCAAAATGAGGCACAACACGAAAGTTAAAAATTTGAACAACAGCGAACCCGTATCACTCTGTTAGCGTTCTTGTACGGAATGAACAGTGTTGTATGGTGAAAAGTGGGCGTTGATGGCCAGATTTGGGGGAGGAGGTGTCGGGTGTTTTAACTGCGCCATACTTACCATCATAAGATTTTACCCGATGGACCCTATTATAGCACAGTTACTGTAAACCAGAAAGACTAAGAAATGTAATTGCATATCCGTTTTTATGTCAAGTGGCCCTTCGCTGCATATTTTGCTTCTTTCTGAACACTATCCATTATAGTTTTGTTTCCAACGCATGGAACACTCTGGGAGATGGAAAAAACTAATATGGACGTAGCTAAAACAAAAGTGAGAACAAAGAGAAGCCCTAGATTTAACCATTTATCGACAAACATGTGTGAGCACACCCACCGGTCCTTGTGGGGTCCAAAACACAACGGAACAATGGACCCCACAAGAGAAATCTTTAGAAAAGGGAATAATAGAACAACAATAGCAGGACCCCACAAGCCACCATCGGTATGTGTGTGGTTGTGTGTTTGTATTGCCAACCCTCCGAGGACATTTTACAATAGGGACAATAGGTCCTCACTAGTCGGTTCTTTGTTTTCAGGTGTCCTCACTAGTCATTTGTGTACAAAACCAATGGGGATTGCTTCAATACAGGAACAACAGAAAGTACAATAGGTGTCCTCCAACGTATAGGAGTGCTGTACCTGTGTGCGGGTGTGGGTGTGTGTGTATGTGTTGGGGCGGTGGTAGCCCCAAAATGCCATAAGGTTTCACGTCCGTTGTATACTGTGACGTGGGGGTGGAGAGGCACATTTTAGAGGGCAAACCCTGTAATGAAACAGGACGACTCGTCACTTCTGAAGAAGGGGTAAACAACAATTGTGACAACTGAGATACTATGTTACTGCTCCCATTTTTGTAACGACTGTTAACCCAGCCTTGAACCCCGAAGCACAACAATTATAACAAAACTGTAACAGGAATATGGAAGAACTCACCAAACTTTGCAGTGGGTTTAGTGTAGAAACTCCAGAATCACCTACCGAAAACAAAATGGAACCGTGGCTATAGGGAAGTTCGGTGCTCTGAGTGTTATTAACTCATGCCCATTTCATGCTACGCATGAAATGCTATGACCTCCAAAAATCTTTATCCGGTGTGGCATAAAGAAGAATTGATATGTTCATTGGTGCATTAATCATGACGTCACATGGATCCGTACAGAAAATACGTTGATTTTACAGGAATTTACTTGGCAACTCTGTCTCTATCCAAAAGATGATCCTTTGCGAAATGAATCGACCAACGACTAACTTGACAAAGTTGTTTTACGGAAATATAGTTTTCACCGCATGATAAAAATAGACTACGTAGAGCACGTTTACGTTTTATACTTTGCCAAGTGACATTTCAACCCGGAAGCTCTGAAGAGTGGGGATAAGTCTGAAGAGTGTGCATGCGTTCTGTATTAGTTGTATTACAGCATGGCATTTTTATGATCAAGTATTTTATACAATTGGTCTCATTATTCAAAACATAGCTCTGCTTACCATGTTGAAGTCCTAATTAATTGGCGCTTTGATATGTCTACCGGGGTGTGATAAAATGCTATTAAGAACATGCTAATATTATTATTATTATTCAAGGCCTTAATATTTTATTGATAGCTTGTTCTTGCGTGTATCATACAGGCATGCACTCTCTGTGTCACGTGTGTGTGTTTATAACGTGATGGCCGTCTTCTTGTTTAACAGTTCAGAGCCAGGTAGGCCTACCGGACTATGTTGACCTTCAGCCTCATTGTGAATGTGTGTGGAGAAAATCAGGTGGCCGTAAATTAGGCCCATTTAAGCAGAAATGAAATCAGGCATTATAGATGAATACAACATACTACACAATGATTGTTCAAACCTGTTGATTGTTCAAGCTTGCGAGTCCCGAGCTTTGTGCTGTCGGTTTGTTTACAGTGTACGTTTACTTCCTCACCATCCAATTTCTACGTTTTCAGTATAAAAGTAATCCGGCCTCTTCCTCTCAGTCATTTTTATATTTTACTTTGTCTTGTCTTTATGTGTTATTGATTCCTCCCCTAAAAACTTTAGTTGGTGATCTATTGATCTCTAAAGTATTGTTTTAGGTAGCCATAAAGCCGATTCAAAGTATAACCGCCAGAGTCTAGACCTTGCTCTATGGTGTAACTGATACTATTATTAGAAGAACTGACTCAATCAATACCGTTCAGGGTGCAACGAATTCCATCGACAATCCAATCTTTGGTTATTTATTTATTTATTTATTTTATTTTTATTTTTATTTTTTTATTTTTTTTTTTTTATTATTTTTTTTTTCTTTTTTTTTTTCTTCTTTTTTTTTTTTGGGGGGGGGATTTCCAAAGTCCCATTTGCTCAGCGGTCTCATACAAGACCGCTGGGATGGGCTAATCAGCTTGATACACATTCTTGTTTAGGATCGTGGTACATGATTGGAACGATACAGTCGGCGCAATGCGTACAATAACACAGTCGGGTAAGAGGAATACCACACATGTACACACACACACGCGGGTAAAAGGATGATCACACATGTAGAAACAAGATAATGGTAAAGCATACAGGCTCCATAGAACGATCAGTCCGGTGGCTTAGGGCCAAGTTTTTGCACAAATCGTGACACGCTGGATTAAAGCACCAAATTTTGTACAGTTAGTTATTCTATAGGTCCCATAGAATCATTCTAGAGGGGGGTGCCCGGTTTGGGTGACCTAGGTCAAGGTCAGAGTGAGGTCAATGTTCATGTGGTATTGTAATACTGCCTATCAATTTTCCCACCAATAGAGGGCCGAAAGTTTACTGACCTGGAGATGACAGACCGGGCACCCCCCTCTAGTATGCTTCTATGGGACCCCTAAAACAAGTGTGCAAAGTTTGGTGCTTAAATCCGGCGTGTCGCAATTTTTTCATTAAGCCACCGGACTAAAAGTAGGGGGAATGTTGCCATCAACCTCTATTTTTAGTTCAAGAAAGAATGACAATAATGTGCCACTAATTTACACAATAGTGCTACATTGTTATTGATTGTCGAATCTTTCGTAAACAGGAATAAGTGACCGGGGGTTATTAGGTCAGGAGGAGTAGCCCAATGCGCAGGTGTATACGTCAGCCCATCCCGTGGGCGATGCGACAGAGCGAAAGTGATCGTCTGAACACGTCAAAATTAGGTCAGCAAGCAAGCAAGAAAGCAAGAAAGCAAGCAAGCAAGCAAGCAAGCAAGCAACGAGCAAGTAACGAGCAAGCAATCAACGAGCAAGCAAGCAAGCAGGCAAGCAAGCAAGCAGGCAAGCAAGCAAGCAGGCAAGCAAATAAACAAACAACAAACAAACAAACAAACAAACACCCCAACAAACAAAAAACAAACAAACAAATATTTTCATCTTTATTTAAAAGGTATTCACAAATTAAACTTATCTATTTTAGACTACTTTCTTTACTTCAGTGCAACTAGTCACTTATTATCTAACTGCAAAGATAATTTATTATCATATTGAACAAAACCTTCTGCTATAGTTAAACTACCCATTATGCAAGTTTGACTCGAGAATCAGTGTTCCGGGGCAAGTTTGATCCAGTTGGTTTAACTAGGCAAACCATTCAGCGTTCGAGTGTCATCTAGATCGCTGGTTAAGTCTAGTCGCCACTAACTCCAAGGTGAGGCGCCAACTTTCTCCAAAATGACGCTTTACCCAACAATGGCGTCATCAAGGAGATGTTTGAAAAGGGAGCTTGTCAGTTATCGAATCAAACAACATACCGGTAAGGCTTCTCGAAGGTAACTTGGGCACTTATTTACATTGATACTTTATTTAAAAAGTATTCACAAGTTAAACTTTTATATTGATTTTGAAATATTAAATTTTGACTTTGAGATATTGAGTAGGCAAAACTTTCTATTCAATCACAACATTAAAACACTCGGTGTTCCACAAGCAAACATTGCAAAATCTCTGGAGGTTTTGTAGTAAACGGATTTTCTCCATTCTCCATTCTCCAGTCAATAAATGTCTTGTCCCCTAAACCTGTTCGTTACCTTCCCTTTTTTTGAGTTTAAGATCAATCATAACAAAAATGTTCTTGAGAATGGCAGCATTGCAAAAGTGTTCTGATACGGTCAATGCCAGTGTCTACTCAATTTAACACACACCATGTTAGCTTTTTTGTTTAAAAGGAGTTGTTTTGTTTTTCGAGTTTTACATGTTGTCCTCTTCTCTTCACCAAACCTATTGCAGTTTCTTGTGAAAAAAGGGATAATCTTTGTTACTTCTCCCCATACACACACACACGTTATCCTTCATGAGAAAATGGTCATAATCTGAGCGGGTGCTATTGTTAAGCTGGCAGATCTTCTCCCCCATCACGTGAAGGAAATTGAAGGAGCTACATGACTGGTCATAGTCGCACATAGTGGCACAGGTTGCAAGGCTGCTGGCCGGATACTCATGCTACCCATGGCGTGCTCGGTCAGACAGGCTCCAAGCAACACACGCCAAAGTTTCAGATTCGTTTGCTTCCTCTTACACAGCGCGAGGTGTGTCTGGCGGCACCTCACATCCACCCATTTCCCAGATGTTGCTTCAGGAATGACAGCACAATTTCAATGGTTCCTCCATCCGGTTCAGACCGTGCTGTCAACCAGTTTGAAAACTCACCGCCATTTTTGCAATCCCACTTCCCCTCTGTATGGAGGTCGTTACAGTTGAGCCACAGTCTGTCAATACGTGTCCTTCTCCAAAGATTTAGCAAGCATTGACGAGGGGGTTGCCATGATACCTCCCATCTCTTCACACTTCAAACCTGCGTTAGACCAATTCAACGGCTCGTCCGTAAGTTTGTAGCATAAGACGTTCCACAGCTCCCAGCCGGATGGGCACATTGCGGTACACGGTGTTGAGTCGACGGCCTTCATTCCGAAGAGCAATAGAACGACAGGAAAAAATAGCCCCATTGTAAGAAGATTTTCTAACAAATAAAACTGAAATTCATGAAACATGAGTCTATGGTAAGTTCTCGACTGGAGTCTGATTTTGATGGTGAACTATCGCCCAAAAGCCAACCGATGCAATTGTATGGGTTGTAATTCGTACTGCAGATAGGCTTATGTCAGACTCTGACGAAGTGCGATGGCGAACCACATTGGCAGAAGGAAACTGCTCTCTCCATCGACTACCGCATGGATTCCAAGGTTTGTCGATGTTGATCATGGTCTACACAGAGCTGGTTGCTCAAAACTACACTCGAGGTATAAAGCCTGCGACCCTGTTTACGACATACGAAAGAAAGTAATTCGAACTACGAGACAGCTATCATGCAAACCCTAATATTCTTTTAACATTACAATAGATGTGCTGTGTGCCTTCAGTTTGTCAAAAATGTGACAACTTATTAAGGCCGAGTGGGGGTTTTTTCATGAAAAATACCGCTTCCAAAATTCAGATTGGAAATTAAGAGGAAGCGACAAGGCAAGCCCCGCCCATGGCCACTGCTGTCAATGTACGCGTTGACTGATCACAATGCTCATATCACAGTATTGTTATAACTGCCGTCTGGCATGTGGCCATGTTCCAGAAAATGTTAACGCTCTGGGAGTGAACGCTTTTTGCATTTAATATGTTAAGACCTTTTAGTTGTGATGTGTCTTTTTATCTTATTGTGTAAACACTGGAATTGTTTTTCAATGCTTATATTTTAAGGTCTTTTTATGCAGTTTTCAGTGCATGCTGTCAATATTGAAAGCAAATTTCATGTGTTCACCTAAAGACTAAAATATACTCAACGCTTGTAACTGTAGGCTATACTTAAGTGTAATAGGAAAAACAACAACATATATGTGACCGGCTCTGCAAAAATGGCCCTTATGTCGCAAAAAATCATTTTGGAGTTAGATACATGGATGGAAAGGTCTTTCTCTCAGCTTTAATTTGGTGTATTATAGAAGTCTGTAGCATTTTGCAATCCAGAGTTTGCATACAAATAATTGCCAATTTTGTCAAAATAGGTTATGGAGAAACAGCCTTTTAAACTTTACAGTGTATTTTAAAGTATTTTAATACAAAGTTCTTGCGAAAGTCCCTAGCAACGAGTACGTTCCCGTTAGACTATTCGTCTGAAAATTTCACCAAGTGTTTGTTATGACTTTTAAAGTACAAAATATTTTGCGTTTCATTTAATGCACTATATCGCTATTTTGAAAAATTAATTTGCATATACTGTGCTATTTCTTATCATTTTTTGCAAATTTTAAAATAACAAAGGCACACGAGAATTATTTTGAAGAGTTTAGACCTTTTTTGGTGAAATTAGCTTTTTCTTAAAGTAAAACAGATGAACACTGGCTATTTAAACCCTATGAATTAAAATTATGTATTTTTTGTGAAAACAAGAGCTTTTTGGGAAAAAAAAAATTTCATTTTTTTTTTTTTTTTAACTATCAGCTTGACTTGTTTAATAAAACTTTTAAATCAGCCCGTTTTTCAAGATTAAAACTATTTGGGCTAAAGTTTTTGTAAAAAAAAAAAATTACAAATGTAATATTTCCTTCTATTAAATCTAACACAGTCAACATGGTTTGCCTTCTACTAAGATCGAACTAGAGTTAATTAATAAATTTTGAAATCATCTTTGGGTTAACATTTTGCTGTCAGGGTCGATCTTCATTGTTATCTCCTGCTGAAAATGGCGCTGTGGAATCAGATTCCGAATCGTTTTCCGATTCAACATCGTCATTTTCACATCGGAAGTTAACAAAGTAATCTTCCGTTCCACGAAACCAATCGTGTCTCTCCTCATGGAGATCATTCAAAGCTTCAGCCAGACTGACACTTTTTCTTCAAACCCATAGTTAAGCAAATAATTAACGAAACAGTATAGATAACCTGTTGCTTAAAACAAGATATGTTGGCTGAAATAGTAAATAATTATGAAAATATTTACGCTCGGAGCAAGATAAGTCAGTTGAGTTGAACAGAATTGACAGGTATTGCGCCGTGTTATCGCGTGGCACGCACTCTATAAACAGTCACATGGCAGTCACCTGACAATGAATAAACAACCAATCCCATTCACAGCGCATGCGCGCGCTCGACCGTGCGCCCATTGTCCAATCGTTACACTACACTGTATACACGTGACCGAAAAGATCCACGCTCCTAGTAACAAGCGCCCTTTGTATACGTGTCAGAAATTAACCTGCCTTGGTTTTGCATTTGACCTTTAACCTTTTCTATGTCCACATACAGAAAGGCAACGTCCTCAGCTTTCAGATGATACCAAATTTATAATAGGGGGGTTCCAAATAATGTGCTGCCAGATGTGTAAAATGACGCAACTTTCGACCGAAACCGCGGACACCGATCGCGCAAACCACCAACAACACGTACACAAAACACGTTTTTTTTCATCTTTATTGGTCAAAATAAACATTCAATCTTACAAATTATGAAAGTGTGGATATCAACGATGTCAAAAAAGGGATAATAAAAAAAATCACACCAACGAAATTTTTTTCACCCTTTCAACATTGACGAGCCCATTACGTGAAAAGGCATAGCGCGACTTACGGGCCTTTTTTGCAGAGCGGGTCACATATAATAAATATGTGTTTGTTTTTCCTGTTACCGTTTCCAAAATTCAAATTAGAAATGAAGAGGAAGCGACAAGGCAAGCCCCGCCCATGGGGGGTCACTGCTATCAATGTACGCGAATGAGCATGCGAACTTTAATTGCGCTGATCACAATGCTCATATCACAGTATTGTTATAACTTTCGTCTGGCATGCGGCCATGTTCCAGAAAATGTTAATGCTCTGCGAATGAACGCTTTTTGCATCTGCATTAATATATTTTTAATTGTGCTGTGTCTTTTTATATTATTGTGTAAACACTGTAATTGTTTTTCAATGCTATTTTTAAAAGTTTTTTTAATTAGGGAATGACAGTGTGGGGATCCAGTCTTCACTGCCCGGGTTGATGGTTGGCATGGCCGCTGTTGGACCGAGCAAGCCTCGCTACCATGATGGGCAGCGCGCCGTATCGATACCTCTCGTCATTAACCCCTGGAAGGGAAACACTGAAAATCAACGCTGATTGGCAAACAAAAAGTGGAAAGCATGAATTATAAGAACCCTGGATATTCCAACCCCCCCCCCCCCCCCCCATACGGCAAACTGTGTAAAAATGTCTTCTGATAGCGAGCGCCCTCTTTTGAAGCAACCTTTTAATTTCCCATAATTATGGGGACAGTCTCCGGGCAGTTTATGACCAATGGCATCATTGAGGGTTTAAACAAAGTCGTAAGTTGGCCCCCTGCCACTTGTCTCGTCTGCGCAGTCCTGTTTATGGTGCTGGGAACGAACACGTCCCGTGCATTTTGTTTATTTATAAAAAAAATTCTGTCAAAAGAATGTTTGTGGTCTGACTTTTCGGCGCGAGCGGGCGGTCTTTCTCGAAGGCTAAAATGACAACACAACACACTTTCAGGTATGCTGGTCCTAGCCAAGTGAAAAAAAGATTGAAGCACACAGAAAAAGCAAGGGATGAACAATGAAGAGGGTGACGAGGGGGGGGGGGGCTGGTTTAACCACAAGAGGATGGTGGCGAACACAAAAGACAAAAATCAAAGATGGGGGGAATTGTCGGAGGAAAAAATATCATAATTAGTGAATGACCAGGCAGACTAACAAGGGGAAACTTTGCAGTAAAACGGAGAAGGAAAGGGGAAAACAGGTCATTAATCATTTCCTTCTTGGATGTTCAGACCATAGAGAACTTTCTCTATGTTCAGACAAACGGGGGTTGACCGCCGGGTCAGTGGAGGCGCCTATATAGGTATTCACAATTCTCAATCTCTCTGTGGTTACCAGGCGCGCGATAGCGATTGACGGTCATGTGCTGCATTTGACAAAGACTCAAATTTAGAGGTAGGGCTCAATTTCCGTGTGCAATTTTCCACTCGCTTTATTTGCCTGCAGGGTTGGTGTGCATGCGTGGTTGTCGAAAGAAAGGTGAAGCACATTAAAAAAAGAGGCTCTCAAAAAACGTAGAGGAAATGTCATCTCTGCAGTGCACCAATCCAAGTCTCTGGATGGGAGACGTAAGTTTCTGATTTGTAACCCGTATTTTTTAAAGTCTAATTACGGTAAACCCGTGCACAGCTATAGTATAAACTGCATCTAAAATTTGAGGTGGGGAACTGGAGTACTGTAGTCCCGTAGAGTGTAGGATTACCTAGTCCTAGAGTACTCCTACTAGAACTATTCGGTTCGTTCCGCTATCGTCTCGATAGCGGAACGAACCGAATAGTTCTAGGAGTAGTCCTAGAGTAGGGCGCAAAAACGTGTGTCTCTAGGTTGTCTGTCGCCCTCAGCTCTCTAAACAACACTCAAGAAGCTAGCCCCCAAAGTCGCCTCACCATAATTCCTCCCACGAGCATATCAATTTACGTGTTAATTTTACAAACTCGCTCGTAGCAAACTCGTCCACAAAAAATGTTGAACTACTTAGTTATACCATGGAACCTTCCTCCATGGTTTTACTCTGTGTGTTATAGGCCCCCAACTGGAATTGGAACTTGAATGAACTATGAAGAAAAGAAACTAACGGGAATTAATTTGTGTTTGTTTAGTTTAGTGTTTTTTGGGGGGTTTATGTTTTTTGTTCTTTATTTATTTTTTGTAATCACTTGGTCAATGATGGTCAAGAACTAGAACTTAAGAAGAGCTCATCATATCATACTGACTCATGACTGAGTATGTGGGAATGTGGTGGTAATGTTGTGACTTGTTTTGGGGATGAATGGTTGAATCAAATGTTATGCCTTCACCAGCAAAAATATTTTGTTCCCTCAAACAAAATGTTTTTGTTGCCAGACGCAATCTTTGAAGATGACCTTTTTAAAGATTCGGCCTAGCCAATTTTACAATTTTTGATCTGAGCGACCAATTTTTGATCTAAATTCAGCGCACACAATAAAAATTGCATGGCTGAGGCACGCAATTGACACGAGCTACGCGATTTGCATGAATAATTCTCCTAGGGAAACAGGTTGTTGTCATTGCAAGACTAGAAACAAAAACGATGTGCATTTGTCTGTCAAAGGAATTGTCAAATTTGTTTTTCTTTTTTAACAGAAAGATTATCAACAAGTTGCAGCGCGGTTTATTTATCACACAGGAATCTGCCAGCGCAATTGTCCCGTGCTTTGAACTTTACAGTTCATCAGACGACATTCTTTTATAGTTCATGAACAAAAGTATCATTTCAGACTTTAAGTTAAGATCTAGCAGAACACTACTTCTCCCTTTAACCTCTGGACGTAAATTCCCTTCATACAGCGTATACTTTACGACAAATGGTTAGAATTATGGTTGAACAACAAAAATCGTGCGATGTTCAAAGTTTGAGCCCGAGTATCCTGTGCAAATTTTGTAATCATGCAAGGAAACAAAGTTTGCACCATCACAAAATGGCACACCGCACCAATTTCTAAAAAGGATAACTTCAAAGATTGTGCCCAACATTATTGCATTCTAACGATATTGTTTGTTTTGTTCCCCCTGCCACAGTCTGACAGTGACATTGTTTTGAACAATAAACTCTTCAAGGGCGTCGATCGCTACTGAAAAGTAGGGGGGACGGGCGAGCAAGTCTTGAAAAAATACATCTTACATAATAGGCCCAAAATACCATTATGATTCTGCGCATGGTCCATCATAAAAAAAAAGATGAAAATGAAAAAAAAACATTTCACCAGTTGTTCGCTATTCTTTTATTTGAACAAAAATTGTAATGAAATATTAAATCAAGAAAATGGTGAAAATTTTGTTGCATATTTCTAATGAACAGTCAATCAAAAAGTGGGGGGGACATCTGATATGCTGTCCCCTCCAGTCTAAAAAGTGAGGGGGACATGTCCCCCCCCCCCCCCCCCCCCCCCGTCCCCCACCCATCGACGCCCATGAAACTCTTCATCAAATACATGTGTACCATCAAATTTAATAATAAGTTGCTCAACCATTTAGTTCAGTAATAATTGTCAAATTTTATTTGTTTCCTATTGTTGAATCTCTGCATATTTATAAGCTGCTTTCATCATAAACAATCATGTAACCACTGGTTGTTTGGGAAGCATTCATCATAAACAATCATGTAACCACTGGTTGTTTGGGAAGCATTCATCATAAACAATCATGTAACCACTGGTTGTTTGGGAATTGTAGAGAAGCCATACAGCCATTAACTTTAATTTCAAGAAACTTTTTTCTGTTTTTATCTTTTCCAGCTGGATCCATTCATGGATGAGGGAGTGATCCGAAACGCATTTGCCCAGATGGGTCACACGGTGCAATATATTAAATTTCTTATAGACAAGAAAACTAGGTTAGTGAATTGCTAAAAGTAGACTGGTCCCCTGTCTTTATCCGTAAAATGCCAGTCTCGAGTCCATTTTTTGTGTACTCGGACTCGGTCTCAGAACACCATCACTCGGACTTGGACAAAAGGGGACTCAAACTTGGTGTGAGGACTCAGTCTCAGACTTTGACAACAGGGACTCAAACTCAGACTTGTACCACAGGACTGGGACTACAGCACTGACTTGTACAAATGTTATAACTGCGATCAGTGTTGTTTTTGTTTGTTCTTTGTGGTGATTTAATGTATTGTGGTAATAATGATTGTATTCAGTAAGTTTTGTTGTTGTATTCAAGGCAATCCACTATTGCCTCCGCTCTAACATTTTTCTTAAATTATAGAAATAAATGTTAAGCTTTATGTAACTTCAAACAAGGAAGATCTTCTTCACAGTTAAACATAAAGCAAATTGTGCACCTACAATATGTACAATTGAATTCATGATTTTTTATTTGTGTCATACATTACAGTCTACCTGCTGCTTACTGCTTTGTGGACTTTGGTGAAATTCAGTTAGCTAAGAATGCATATCATGGCTGCAACGGAATTAAAATGCCAGGTGTTTTTCCAGTGGTAAGTTGCAATTGCTAACTGCTTAAAAATGCAAACAAATGCTTAATTTTTGTAGATTCTATGATGGAGTTTGGTTCTCTCTTAACCCGCAATATGGTTCTGCCTTAATTTGATTGATTCAGTGCCTCTTAGCTCATGTGACAATGCTAATTGTATGTATAAAGTGCATGCAATGTATATTGAGCATTTGTCCGATATTCACCATTCGGCCCTTTCTCTTGTTGCGATCCATCTTTATCACAGAAAAAGTTCAAGCTCAACTTTGCATTTTCTGGTGGCTGGGCAACAAAAGAAGGCAGCTCTCCACTAGCGTGAGTATTAATACTGGGTTCTTATAAAGCACTTTATCACAATCTCATAGCGCTCATTGTTTTTCTCAACAGAATAAGCCGAGCTATGTTTTGAATTACCGTATGAGACCCATTTTTGTTGCAACTTTGAATGGTTTACAAGGTGCTGCTGCAGCGCATTCAGCAGCCACTGGCAGAAACACAGGGGCAAACCCCTTTTCTTCACGATAAGTGTAACTGGGTTCTTTTATGTGCATTACACGACACACGTGACCAACAGCTTTAGGTCCCATCCAAAGGACAAATCAATAATGTTAAGTGTCTTGCTTAAGGACACAAGTGTCAAGAGCAGGACTCAAACCCACACTCTGCTAATCAGAAACACCAGAGCTTGATTCCAGTGCACTTGACCACTCGGCCAGGACACCCCATTAAGTCTGATATGAGTTCCACTTCATTATTCGGATGAAAATAATTAACAGATTTTCTTCAAACAAATTTGATAACATTCAAAGCACTGACTGCTTGGCCTATCTCCTTACATTCATCCAGGATCTCGCTCAGCATTATCAACCCACACAAAATCTTCATTCTTCCTCTCTCAACTTTTTGTGAAAACCTTTACCACGTCCTAGGACATCATCTTATGGCTGTAGAACTTTCAATATTGTTGCCCCATCTCTGTGCATCAGCTTACCATCTCAATTTCAAGAGTTTGCAACATTGGATGTTTTTAAGTGTAATATTTCAGTGTCATCTTCCTGGACAGTATTTCTTGTAAATGATGTTGCTCTTGAATGTTTTTATTCTTAATATTGCCAAAGGTTGGCAGGACCAGTGAGCAATGCTTTTTATTATCTATTCTCTTGTAGTAATTTCTAACTTGTTAACAATTTTCTACTGATGACTAATGTCTTTTTACCTAGTTTTGTTTTGTGTACATACATGTAGCACTTTGAGGCTGTTTTGTGGCAATACTGTGCTTTACAAGTTTCATTTTAATATTATCATTATTATTGTTATTATTATTATTATTATTATTATTAAGTTTTCAACCTTTGAATTTCAGATCGCATGGTGACTTTTCTATTCACGTTTCCAACCTCTCTCCGGACGTTACAGATGAACAACTTCACGACTACTTCAGCGGATCAGGGAGATTCAAATCAGTTAAAAACTCCACTGGTAAAAAAAAGAACACTTTTTTGCATAACACAATATTTCTTTTGAAGTCCAATGATCCACAGTCCCAGTTTCAGTAAACTGTTAAGCAGAAACTATTGTCAATAAATTTATTTTGCTAAGCAAAATAATATTACAGGGCACCAGTCATTACAATGTGAGTGACATGCCTTTTGGCTGGTAACCCATTTGTATTAAGCAAAAGTTTGCTTAGCACATTTTTTGTGCTTTATGAAATTGTAAGGGAAACTGACTGGGAAAGATTTAAATAATTGGGCTGAAGAAAGACAAATTTACTAGAACGAGACTTGAACCTGTGACCACTGGGTTAACATGCCGGCGCTCTACCAACTGAGCCATCTAGCCCTAATGTGGGCAGTCTCCCTATTTTGTCAGTGTCTTTGTTCTCTGGTGGTTTATTATTTGAGTTTTTAAATGGTAAGTTGCATCCCCTTAGGGTGATTTCTCCGCAGCTGCTTCCCAGGTTGTATCGTTAACTTAGGTGTGATCCTTGGCTATACGGCAGTTACAGCTTGAATTGCTTCTGACTGGCACCCCCAAACAAAGGAATTGACAAAATTGGGAGACAGCCAAAATAGGGCTAGATAGTTCAGTTGGTAGAGCGCTGGCACATTAATCCGGAGGTCGCAGGTTCAAGTCCCGCTCTAGTCAATTTTTCTCATTTAATTTTGCCACGGTTATTGTTGGATTTTATGATGAAATGGGTTTTGCAAGTAGTATTTAATAATTAGGACTATTTTTTATTTGTTGTCTTTCTAATACTACATATTTATCACTTGTATCTTGTATTTTAATCAGTGACTTGATTGAACATCTCTTATCCCCATGATGACACTTGTTTTTGCATGTGTACGTTGTTTAAGTGTGGTACACATTAATATTGTGTAAGTGTTGGTCTGTGCAGCACCCTGGAATCTCTGATGAAATGGGCATCGCAAGAAGGAGTCGATAATATCAGTCATAGAACTGGTGTTATTTTTATTGATTTAGGCCTCAAAATTGATTTCAAACTTAAAAATCATATAAGGGAACAAATTTGTCAAGCAATTTTAGGACTGAACAGGTTTAGGACTGAACAGGTTTAGGACTGAACAGGTTTAGGACTGAACAGGTTTAGGACTGAACAGGGTTAGGACTGAACAGGTTTAGGACTGGACAGGGTTAGGACTGAACAGGTTTAGGACTGAACAGGGTTAGGACTGAACAGGTTTAGGACTGAACAGGTTTAGGACTGAACAGGGTTAGGACTGAACAGGGTTAGGACTGAACAGGTTTAGGACTGAACAGGTTTAGGACTGGACAGGGTTAGGACTGAAGAGGGTTAGCCCTTAACTGTTTCAGTGACTAGCCAGCAGGACCAGTCAGTCCATTTCACTGGTCAGTCAGCTTTTTTACTAGTCCATAATTCATATGAAATAGGGATGCTTTTCAAGACTGAACTATCTAGCCAGACCACTCGGTTGTATTTCGACAGGTCCTGTGGTGCAGGCCTGCCAGCGGACCACTGTTAAGGGAGACTGCTGCCTAACATCTGTTGTGTGCACTCAATGCTAGTATTGAGTAACAACTGATACATTTTGTGTAGCATTTTGCTCTAATATATAAAGGAATTTATCACTGTTCAATACTAAATTTAATCTCACTTTTTATTTTTTTTTTAGATGTGTGTATTGGAAAAAGGTACAATGCTAAGTAGATTTAAAACAATTCCCCCCCCCTTCTTTTGTCAGTTGTTAGGGACGGGTCAGTTTCTCGAGGGTATGGGTTTGTGCGATTCCAGTTCGAGAGTGATGTCCTTGAGGCTATCAGATTATTCAACGGAGCAGTAGGTTTGGGGACAAAAGCAATCCGGGTCGGCCGAGCAACACCATTTATGCCAAAAGGGTAAGAATTAAATCTTACTTTTGGGTTCTGAGATGCTTGATTATTTTTAATTCATATCTTATATTCTAGTTTTGATTTTTCAGAACGATTATTTTAAAATGGTTCTTAACATTCGATAGGCATAGCCACCATGGCTTACATGACCTCCTGGTTTCTAACCCTCTCATGATACTATCATAGTATCATGATGGAGCATCCACGGTTAGAAGCAAGGCAGAGTTACATCAGTTTATTAGGAAGGGTGTCATGAGCATTATGATACTTGATCGTCCCCGCTTAGAAACCATGGTGGCTAGACGATTCGGGTGTTCTTAAAAGAACCATGTACAACTGTAAATCTTCTGAGTATTAAGTTTCTTCATAAGACTCTGAAGGGGAGATGGCTTGCACAATGGGCTGATGGGGCGGTCGAGTCGGTGTAGTGGTTTCTTTCCTCGCCTACTACCTTGGGACCCTAGTTTGAATCTATGTGGATTGGGTTTTCAGTCCCTACCTGATTTGGTGGGTTTTACCTGTGGTTTTTCCTCCCACATCGAAACCTGAAACTTCCGTCTTTGTCTTCTTTGGGTTAGTTGCTAGTATAGTGATGAAGTTCGCTTTCTGAGAATCCTTGGCTCTGCAACCAGAATAAATAAATAAATAAATAAATTAAATAAAATCAGCCCTTGGAGTAAATGATTTATGTAGCCTTCTCAGAATCTCGGGGGTGAATATGATCAATCATAAACAATTTAAGTGTGTCTTCCCGTGTCATGCCTGTGCTATTTTCCTTCTCATTATAATAGCCAACCACCCTATCAGCAGCAGCAGCAGCAGCAGCAGCAGCAGCAGCAGCATGCAAGCTACCCACCACATCAGCAGTACTACCAAACACCACAGCAGCAGTCTGCACACCTTTCAGCTCAGTATGATTCTGGGTATGGAGCTAGTTATCACCAGTATAAAGAGTCGTCAACCACTGAAACCACGAAGGTAGGAGTGACAACTGTTTGTTTGTATGCAACATGTCCAGTTTGGATCAATTTTGTTTTAAGTGATCAAGGTTGAACCTTTTGTTTTTTAGGAAATTTGTTTTTCCTCCTCGACCTCAGTCTTCCACATGATGCCATTGTTCCTGTATATTTTGTCTTGTGCGATGCATTTTTCATTTTTTATTTTAACTGTTTGTATGTTTGAGAGTTGGTGTAAAATATGTATACTCAGCTTTGGTAGTTCACCATGTGTAAGCATCTACTTTGCTGTGTAGTTCTTGAGAACTTGTCTTGCTGTTTATTCTACTGCCTAATTCCATTTGAATAAAAAATGGTTCTATATTTAATCTGTTCAAATCCATGCACTGTTTACTAAAACTAGTAAAAAACATTCAGCAGGACATAGTGTTGTAGCACATAGGAAATATCACTTACTGTATTGTGTTGTTTATAATGCCACTGATAATATACTTCTTGCCACAATTGTTTTAATTTAATTTTGTTTTGTTTTTTATAAAAAATACCTAATAGCCTGATGTTTCGACCCAAGAAGGGTCTTTCTCAAAGGATAAAGACTCTGCAAGGGTCAAAACGTTAGGCCATTAAAACATTTTTTGCATTTGTACCATTGGTACCATTAAATTGGTGATATAAAAATGCTTTCTGGTCAAGCTTTCGCTGAGAAATTTATCCCTTGCATCTGATGTCTCAAGCTCGAATAGCGCCCTCACTGAGGTCAAATGAAGACCAATCATTGGCTGAGAGTTTTGTGTGCGATGCGTACACATGCGTGCACCTTACCATTGTTGACCTCAGCGATGGCAACTTATGAAAGGCCGGGTCTCTTTAATGCATGCACCTTTTATCCATGTAATAAGGGAATCAAAGTGCGTGAAGAGGTTTTAAACTAGTGGTTGAAAGACACTGAGGCCTGGTTCTTGATCAATTTAATGAGGCAAAAATGCAACCTACCAACTTTAATAGGACTGTGTTTTAAATGCAATCATCTGATAGTGCCCTCTTGTGACTCAATCAGGTCAGGTCATGTTTATACACTTCTGACTGTGTTTATATCGCACGTTTAAACATGGCCTTATGTGATCTCCTGTGAGAGTGGATAAACTGTCTCAGGTATTTAGGAATGTGCTCTAAATGAGCACAAATGCTGTACTGCTAACTTATAAAATGAACCATGGCCACTTTTCCTTATTTTCCTTCAAGGTGGTGAAGGAATCTGGGGATGCTCCAGCCAGCGCTACTGATGAAGATGAAGATGATCCATTAGTGGGTATGTATTTTCTATCAATGAATAGAATTAATACTGACAAATGGTATGTTTTTAGATTTTTTGTGAAACTGTTGAAAATTTTTCACTTAACACCTGAAATGAAAAGGAAGGCTGCACTCTCAAGGAAATTTGGGAGGATTGATTAATAAAGCATCAGCTTTTGTGTGAAAAGGTAGTTGTGTCTTGGACTAGCAATATTGAAAATGTTGTTAGTGCATTGATCCTTGTTCTTGAAGGGACAGGTTTTCATGGATGCCTGGGGAAAACTATAGTGTGGTTTCAAGAGGCACAAGGCTAAACATGGAGGCAGGTTTTCATGGATGCCTGGGGAAAACTATAGTGTGGTTTCAAGAGGCACAAGGCTAAACATGGAGGCAGGTTTTCATGGATGCCTGGGGAAAACTATAGTGTGGTTTCAAGAGGCACAAGGCTAAACATGGAGGCAGGTTTTCATGGATGCCTGGGGAAAACTATAGTGTGGTTTCAAGAGGCACAAGGCTAAACATGGAGGCAGGTTTTCATGGATGCCTGGGGAAAACTATAGTGTGGTTTCAAGAGGCACAAGGCTAAACATGGAGACAGGTTTTCATGGATGCCTGGGGAAAACTATAGTGTGGTTTCAAGAGGCACAAGGCTAAACATGGAGGCAGGTTTTCATGGATGCCTGGGGAAAACTATAGTGTGGTTTCAAGAGGCACAAGGCTAAACATGGAGACAGGTTTTCATGGATGCCTGGGGAAAACTATAGTGTGGTTTCAAGAGGCACAAGGCTAAACATGGAGGCAGGTTTTCATGGATGCCTGGGGAAAACTATAGTGTGGTTTCAAGAGGCACAAGACTAAACATGGAGACAGGTTTTCATGGATGCCTGGGGAAAACTATAGTGTGGTTTCAAGAGGCACAAGGCTAAACATGGAGACAGGTTTTCATGGATGCCTGGGGAAAACTATAGTGTGGTTTCAAGAGGCACAAGGCTAAACATGGAGACAGATTTTTCTGTTTGCCCAAGAGAAGTTCATTGTCTTACAATTTAGTGTTAAATGTTTCAAACTGTTTGCATCATTTGTACTGTTTGTATTGGTGGTGCACTTGTAAGAAAACGAACACTTATTGAGGAAGAGTAGGGGTTACCCCTGGTGTTTCTGGTGACATAGCAAGCACGCTTGTATAAAGGTTTCCTCAGGCTTGCTAGCTACAGTGATTAAAGCTCACTATTATCGTGGAAGAGTAGGGGTTACCCCTGGTGTTTCTGGTGACATAGCAAGTACGCTTGAATAAAGGTTTCCTCAGGCTTGCGAGCTACAGTGATTAAAGCTCACTATTAATGAGGTGCTGCGGTATCGTTACCAGAATTTCAGAAATATACAATAATAATAATGACATCACTTTTGTACATTTGAAATTTACTTTGATTATAAAAAGTGACATTGGCAACTTAACTAAGCCGCGTCTGAATCAAGTGACTTTGGCTGTGGCTCTGGCTGTGGGCTGCAAGGACAAGATTGAAGGGTTGGCATCCCAGCTAATAACTCAAACATGGCCTTTTTGATGTTTGACCCCATTCCTTTCTCTTCCATTGCATCGACTGTGTTATCATGTTGTTAAATTTAATTTGTAATAAATATTTGTGCAATGAGTTGTATTTTTAACATTTTCAATGTTTAACCCCATTCTTTTCTATTCCATTGCAATGGTTTATAATTTGTCAGAATGTCATTGATTGTGTTGAATTTTGTTTTTGTTGCTTTTTTCATACGATTATTTTGTGCAATGAGTTGTATTTTTAACTTGTGTAATGTTTAACCCCTCTCTTTTTCATTCTTATGCCTTTGCGTTTTACTTGCCAGAATTTCAATTGATTGTTTTCTTTTGTTCAAACTATACAATGATTTATATTTGAACTTGTACGTGTGTGCTAATTTGAGTTGATCAGTGAGTTTCTGTATTTAGATGCAATGTGCCTACTGTACATGTACTTTTTTATATGTGCAATGAAGACTGATACACTATGCATCCAAATTGTATTACCCTAAATGCTACCATTGTTTTTGAAATGTTTTGTGTAACTTTTATTTTTCAGTGTGTTTTATCACATGCCCTGTTTGCTTTGCTAGAGGGCAATTATGACATGGTTTGGTTGTACTATAATTTGTAGTATATACATACAGCACACACAGATCTGTTATTTGATTGGTGGAATAGGCATTATGTGTCATCCTTTATTTTGCCATGTACAGTCTATACTGGGGCGAGGCTCTAGAGTTTAATATAGGAGTCCTATGTGGACAATTAAAGAGCATTTTGCAGCTTCGTTTCCAAAATAATTGATCCTGCCTGTTCATGAAATTTGGCTTTTCCATTTCACTCAGCTTCAGCTTGTGAAATGGAATAGACCAGATCTCACCATGGTAGTATATTCTGCAACATTACACTTTAACTCAAATGCATCCAATATTTGTATATAGTGATTGATTTATCATGGACTTTATATACATACCTTTTTATTATAGTTGATGTTAACCTATTCATGAGTATTTTAAGAAAGTATGTTCTTTCTATATAAAAAGTGCAACAGTTTTAAGGTTCACGATAGACTGCATGTACACTGATTTTTGTTATTGTTTGACCACCTACAGATCCAGAAATAACAATTGATGTTGAAAAATCCAATCGACTCATCTTGGAGAGAAGTGAAGAATTTTACCAAGCCTTGGACGAATCGAGATGGCAGGTTGTTGACAGCATCACAATGACATATGATGATCTCTGTAAAGCATAACTCGTCAATATTAGGGTTGTCAGTTGCCATTGTTTCCAAATGTTTGTTCAACTTGTTTATTGTGTTGAATCTAAGAGGTTGTTCAACATTTCCACAAGCAGGTTTATACCCAATGTACAAGTTTCCAGGTTGAATGAAGATGTCGATCATTATTTTGGCATTAGTTTTGGTTTGCCCAGGATACACTTTTTTGTAAAGCGCATTAACCACTTCACGTGAAAATATCGTTGCCAGAATGAAACTGCGACTTGACAAAAATCGACAGCAAGGGTTCTCATCATTCGCAGAACCTCGAGCCTAGAGTCTCAGCTGAAAATTTGCGAAGGTATGCCGGAAACTCGGAATGCTCCCACTTACCTCCTATTGTGCCAAATATAATGATGAACAACGGTGGCAGCCTGTCCAGGCTTGTATGCAACATTTGTGTATAAATGGGACAAAGGTTTGGAATCCCCAAGAAAAGGATTTTACAAAGCAATGTTTTCCAGAACCTACTTGTACAGATGAAATGAAGTGTATCATGGTAGGTGCCTGTCTATGCACACTACTTAATGAAGTGTATCATGGTAGGTGCCTGTCTATGCACACTACTTAATGAAGTGTATCATGGTAGGTGCCTGTCTATGCACACTACTTAATAAAGTGTATCATGGTAGGTGCCTGTCTATGCACACTACTTAATGAAGTGTATCATGGTAGGTGCCTGTCTATGCACACTACTTAATAAAGAGTCTGGGCGGATAAAAATGCTCTGATTTATCTGTCATTGAACAGGTGTTTAATGCTAGTAGTAAGCAGCATTCTCTCCACTGGCAGAATGCCAGTTAAAACTCATAAGGACCATTCAAACTTTACTCTACGTAATCTAGTGTTGAAAAGTACCTCTATTGAGTATGAACATTGAGTATTGACATATGGACTAGTGAAAAAGCTGATGGGCTAGTGAAATGACAAACTAGCTTGTCCTGCTTGCTAGTCACTGAAACAGTACAGCAAATCTTGAGTAAGTAAACAATTTGGGATTTTTTAACAACAAATGTTGGCACACGTCCAATTTCTGGCTAAAACCAGGAAAGCCTTGGGGTGGGTTTTTTTTGCATGCAGTAACACTAAGCATGTGAATCATTAAACCAAAAATGTACCAGATGTTTTGTTCTGCCATCCTCTGTCTAATTTCAATGGAAGAGCAATATATGGCGTTACCTTGCTGAGGATGTACAGTTGTACTGCACTGTAGACTATTGCTTTGTGATACAATGTTGGAGTTCATTTTATTTAATAGCATTTCATTAAACATTTTTTTAAATAAAACACACAAAAATACATGTTCTCTTCCACCTGAGGTTTTTATTTAAAAATGTAACCATTGTCTCATTATCCACAATATGCAAACGCACACTAAATGAAATTAAAATTCACAAACATACTATATTGCTAAAAAAAAATTATAAGACACTCTACACAATTTAATTAATAAATAATAAAAACGGATATTTTATATAGAGCCGTTATCCATCAGTTTTGATGCTTTTCACTGGGCCATTTATTTTTTTATTTTCTAAAACCATTTCGGCTTCACAGTATACAGCCTGCTTTGCAAGTAAGTAGGACATAAAGGTAAATGAATCATAAGAACCATCTCTGTCCTCACAGGTACCTGCATGTATACTCCTAAGGTTGGAGAAGCAATTATAGGTAATTGTCTCGCTCATCTAGGGTCATAACGAGGAATTGAACCCACACCCCATTGACTTAGCCACACCAGAACTTGCGTCCAGCGCAAAATAGACTGCTCTGCTATAAAACACTATAAAAAACACATAGGCCTATTCAAAGCACAAGTACAAGTATCTCACCCAGAAATTTAAACATTTGCCGCATGAGTGGGTGAAGCTTGGCAATTTTTGTATTGTCGTCTGTTCTCATTCATACTCTAAAGAATTGGTTCAGAGTTTTCTGTCCTTTAACGAGGGCGACTTGTTTCTTCTTGACCCCTCCTGTGCCTTTCTTTGCTTTCTTGCTTGGTTGACTACTCCCTGTATCTTCCATTAAAACTCGTTTGACCCTTCTCTTGACCTCGCCCCCTTTCTTGGTAGTGCGTTCCGTGCATAGATTCTCCTTATCCATTGCAGCCTCAGTTGTTTTCCTACCGCACCCTTTCGGTCTCTTAGGAGTGTGGTCTGTAACAGACAGTGACTGCTGCCTGACACTTTGTGGTTTGGTTGTTGGACTCGTCGGTGAATTGAATTCATGGGTAATGACTCGGGCTTGTCGGTGTTTCTCTGGTGGTGTCACAGCCCACAGCTTGATGTATTGGTCTGTAGATGCAGTTTGGTTGATCTGGTTCATATCCTTGTCCCCGAGGGGATTTCTTTCGGTTGGCTCAGCCCACGCCATGTCGGATTGGTTACCAAAGCGTTTGGATTGTTTCACCTCCTGTGTAGAAAGAAACACTTTGACTTATTTACAGGAGTCTTACATGTAGGTGGCACTTGACATACCTGGGGCCAAATCATCTGAGGATTCATCTTATTAAAGACGAGTTGTCAGTATGGCCATAGTGATATGTATTGTGAGCAATTAAGAGTGATTTGCAGTTAAGAGCATCTTTGTGAACTTGAGCCTGGTAATATTCCAATACTGACATAACTCTTAGAATCATGGGTACTTGCCAAACACCCAGGTGCAAATGAAATGAAGTTTTAAAAGGGGACTAGCATCATGATCTTACATTTAGCAGGCCTGTGGCTGTACATGGAATTATGAATACACATGTACAAGTATTCGGCCAATTACTGCATGCACGCTGGCCAGCGATCTGACACAGAGGGTGCAAGCGAGCAGTAACTGGGTGGAGGTTCATAATTCCATGTACAGCTGCAGGCTGCTTCATGCACATGTCATAGTAAGGACACCCACCCTATTATAAACTGTGCAGGCCTTGAGTTTTATCTTTGAGATGGAAATGCCATTCTCATTTGCAAAGGACACTTCCATTGGAAAATCTTCAAGTCTATGGGACACTTTTGAAGGGGCACCAAGGCCAAGGACAGGGGCAACAGAGGGCATGGCCTGTGTGCAATGGCTCTTTGTTTTTTTGCAGTTGACCACCCTTGCTTAAGCTAATCAGATGATTTTTTAAATTAACAATTTTGCCAAACCTGCTCCCAAAACTTTGTCATAGTGCACTTACACTTGGAATTGTTGTTTACAGTACATTTTAGAGTTTGTCACTGTGAGTTTTCATCGTCTTACCTGATTGGGAACAACTATTCGGTCTCTAAGTGCTTGGTTTTCAGGTGATTCTTTCTTAATCACCTCCGGAGATCTGTGGAAAAAATAAATAATTAAATGATATTTTAATACACATGTTAAAAGTGGTCACTCCTTGGCATTGTGTACATGTCTTGTGCTTAATCTTTTTGTAACTTACATGTAGCCCATCAAGCTAATAAACTACGCTTTACTTTCCCCCTGGAAGTTTAAGTAACCCAGATTTTAAACCTGTATTATCATCTATATGTATGTACATTTCTGATGTATGAATGCTAACGATCACAACTAGTTTAATGGTCAAATGAAGTTACATTCACTCACTTAAAAAAGAAATTAAAACATTTCAAAAATGTGTTAATCACATCTGAAAAGGAAGAAATATCAGCATTTTAAAAACAAGTAGCATTATAAACAAGTAGGGCGCACAGTTTTTAGTAGCCCACAGGGAAAGTTGAGAAGTGGTGTTATCAGCCTGTAGCAGTTTTTACTAGACAATCTATGCTGGGCTAGTGTTGGGGTAAAGCCCTGGTGTATCTCCAAAGTCAAACTGTTATGTACATGTACTTTGAAAAGCTTGTCATTGGGAAATATAAATGATGTTAAGGTCATTTAGTTTGCAGGGCATTGAGTGCTTCATATTGATGGCATGGTGTACCCCTCCCCCTCCTATTGTGTATTTTATTGTGTTTTGGGAATCTCAGGAATTCTTTAGAGGATTTTAGGGGGGACTTCTGTACAAAAGGAAAAGAGTGTGTTGAAGTATGGGAACATACTGGCCTGGTCTGTTTGCCTTACCTGAACTGAGCCAACAGTGATGGCATTCTTATGGGTGTAGCTTGCGTCAGTATACAGTCACTGAGGGTGGTGACAGCGCTATGGGATGTTGGCCTCGTTGCTTCCTGATCAAGAAAAATCTGGATCACCTTGAGGGTCTTGCGTCCCAAAACACTACCCCCTTGGTTCGCAGTCTGTTGAGGTGATAGATTGAAAGAATGTTTAGAGATGGTTAAGGATATGATACAGTTTTGTTAAAAGGCCAATATGCTGTAATTTTCTATTTCATTTTTTCTTAAAAGCAGGCCACTAGAGTCTGCTTCTTCTTATCATGTCCATACATGCTAGATATATCATCCTTACAGGCAGGGTATACCCTTAGTAGTTACTCAAAAAATTAATGACCTTAAATACCTACTTGGTCACAAAGAGCACTGGAGAGCTGTTAATGCTATAAAACATTGTTAGAAACACACAAACGCTGTTAGCGCCTAACTACTAGAAAACTCTCAGCTGTACAGATTTGTGTCAAAATACATATCACATTAAAGAGAATTATGTGCTCTTTTCAATGGTATAGGGCCTACAGTTTGTTGGGATATACAAGGCAGTAAATAATGAATGTTTATTGTAATGCAGAAATAAATGGTAATGGGCTTAGGCAAGAACAGTGTTAATGCACAATTACAGTCGGGCAGACATGGGTTTTAAAAACAAAAACAAACCATTTGACTTTATGTGGTTGACCTCAGTCACAGCTTCGGCTGTTGGTGATAGTAAACAACAAGTACACAACATCGTTACCTTTGGTGGGCTCGCTTCACTACCCTGGTTGTAAGTCGTCATTAGGATATCAAATTTACACTTGAAGTTCTGACAGACTTTTTCCACGGCGGCTGGCTTGAATACACTCCCTCGGCATTTACACAGAAGGGTTTTGATTGACACCAAAATTTTTGTTATAGAAAGTCTGAATCAGGAAAGAAATAAATATTACATGAGATGGGTTTATTCTATTGGTGGCAAGTGTTTTAAAGATAAAAGTGAAAACAGCAACTTAGACACGGATTCCTCGTAGCCAAATAAACCATTTAATAGAGAACCCAATGATTGAATAGTGTCTCACCATCTGACTTGAGATGGCAGTTCACTCCAAAGTTTCTATGTTCAGCAAGAACAGTGCACTGTAAATTCTGCTGGAGACAAAGATTTCCCTAATGCAGATCCCAGACTTTGAAATGAACTACCATCTCAAGTCAGATTGCTAGACACTATTCCATTATTTAGGAAGCACTTAAAGACGAATTTAGTTTCAACTTTGTACTATTCATAGAGAATGTATTCCTGATTATCTCTATTGTTGAAAAAAAAGGAACAGGCGCAGTATTTGAATGTACATGTATACATGTATTACAATAACATACCTAGTATCTGGCACTTCCTCGAGCAGAACTTGCAATTTCTGAACATTAGTGACAAATTCACTCAGACTCTTTACATTGTCTCCCAGAAAAGCGCCCTCGTTGCCAGGCGCATAACTTCTGCCTCCGAGCCTCAGTCTGGTAATGTATGACACTGCTGTCTGTAGATCCATCAGTAATAAAATATGTCATTTGAAGGCAGTGTTAGAAAACTCGTCTAAATTAGTCAGTCAGCATTCAGCTGCCACTGCCAGAAACACCGGGCCAAACCCCTTTTTTTGAATTCTTTTATGTGCAATACACAACATACTGGACATACGGCTTTACGTCCCATCTGAAGGACAAAGCTATAATGGTTAAATGTCTTGCTGAAGGACACAGGTGTCAAGACCGGGACTCGAACCCACACCCTGCCGATCAGAAACACCAAAGCTTGAGTTCGGTGCTCTTATCCCCTTGGCCATGACACGTCATAATGGTTTAAAAGTGAAACAAAGCTTCAGTTTAAGATAACATTTACACAAGGACTATGCCTCGTTTTTTACAATGCACATGTTTTCTTAGATAGTCATATGTCATCAAAGTGGTGGTGAGATCTAGAGTTGTTTTAAGTGGTTCATTTTATCTACTCTGATAAAACGAATACAGCGGTGGTAAGCTTTGCAATTGTCTTTTTCCTTTTTGTAATTATTTTCTAACGTATTGTGACTATTGATTCACTGCTTTTGGGGTTTTGGTTTCGGCCATTTCAAACTGTTTTACGTGTTCTAACACTGAGGAATCAGCAATTATCATACACTGGTGTTGTACAGCAACAAGTTTTGAAAATCATAATGACCTGTATCCTGTGATGCAATTAATTTATGGCTTTAAAACATATGGATTTCACTGCTTAATCATTTATATTTACCAGTCCAGTACAATGCCTAATAAGGGAAAAAATGTCCTGTTTTGGCAGCAAGCACCCTGATCAGGAAACATTCACAGTCCAGCACAATTGTCTCTAATTATTGAAACATTATACCGTTTCAGCTGCTGATCAGGAAACGTTGGTCAAAGTGTACAGTGTCTCCAAAATAGGAAACACTACCAACATATCCAAACTAGGAAACATTCTTGAAATTGTTTAATGTTTCTAAATCAGGAAACAGTATCCTTATTATTAGGAAACATTGTGCCTAGTATAATATCAGAATTGTTCTTTTATTTACCTGATACATAGACATGTTCTTGAGCTTAGCTAGATTCTTGAGTGCTGTGAATCCCTTGTGGTCCAGTCCTGTAGGAGAATAACTCAAACATCTTGCTAAGGATAATTCATCGCGAGAGTTAACAAGGAGCCCAAGAAATGAGAGAAAAACTTGACGCACCAGAACCTGTAATTCAAGGATGAGAAATGTCAGACTCTTACTGACTTCAGACCTTTCTATGTCTGCTTTGGGAATAAAGTAACGACATTGTTTTCTTCTTAGACAAAGTAATCATTCTATTTGATCTACATTGTACTGCTTTAGCACCGTGGATAATCTCAAAAGCCCCTTGAAATCAATAACTCTAGGGGTAACCAAAAGGTGATAGTATTTTCAGACTTCAAAAGACCATTTCAGCACCATTTATTATTATTTCATAACCAATTATTATTTTTATCATAAAATGTTTTTTCAAGCCCTTGGTCATAATTTGAAGTCAAGAACCAGAACCTACTTCTGTGGTTGAAACAGGCGATCTTGGCATCTTGGGTGATGAAACCGAGCATGACTTACTGCCTCCCGTGTCTTGGAGTGTATCCCAGTCTCTCTGTGTAACATGTAGTTCGATGTTGTCATCACAAACTTCCTCCAGAGTATCACTGAGAATGTCTACGTTGATTTCTGTGACTGTCCCCGGCTGGCCACAAAGAAGTCTTAGAATGTTTTTCTTAAAACACAAAAAGTGAAGATGAAATGTGAAAATGATATCAAATATTTCAGTATTTCCAAACTGTTACGAATAATAATACCAAGGATAAATTGTAACACAAATTTTTCATCACAGTTGTTTGTTTACACATTTATATTGACTTCAATGGATGGAAAAACCTTTGTTTTGAGGTGAGTCAGAGTGACAAAGACAGATAATGTGGAGCACAACGTGTGTACAACAGGTATTTTTACAGTGTTTTTTTCTTTTAGAAGACAAAGAGGCAAACAGCTGAGAAGACAAAATAACTGCTGCCAAATATCTGCAGAAACATTGCTGTAAATACTATGTGTACATAAAAGCAGACGAGCAATTTGGGTTTTGGGGGGTTTTTTTGGGGGGGGGAAATTTTGTGTTCAAAAAATTCAACAGAGGAATCAATTGATTTGATATAATTTTCCAGCTAATCCTTTTATTGAGGGTTGGGATCGGCAGGAATCAATTCTGGGGGAAAATCCACAAGACTACAGGGCTTAGAGCTGAAAAGTTTCACTGGACTACAATTTATTTTACAAGACCAGAATCAAAACGAGTTGAACAAGCACTAACAGCTGATCTAGCTAACTTGTCTCATGAGTAAGTGTACTTTGATACTAAAGAGATTAGAAAGGTATTTGTAAAACTCGTGGTGAACCTTTGTTCACAAAGATAATACACAAAGAGGTAGCCTATTATTATTCAATTGAAATCCATGAGACCACTGGGCTTGTCCAGTCATGAGTTCACTGACCTCCGGCCTGCAGACCAGTGTTTATTTTGAGCCATGATTGGGAAGTGCAATTGTCTGTTGATTTACCTCAAGGACTTCATGGGGCCACTGCAACACTATCAACCCATGTTTTGCTCTGAAAAGTTTGAGCCACTCCTCATCAGTCTCAGTCAGTGTCTTCACTTCAAGATAAACATCCATCATGTCCACCATATTGCAGGTCTTGAGAAATGCCTCATACAAACATCTCACAGGTTCGTCTGATAGCGGCAAACTCTCGGGGTTGTCTTGTAATGAAACGTCATCGGTGAAAGTTGTTGAAAGTTTTTGATTGTTCAGCTTTTTTAACATCTGCAGAACTTCACTTGCATCCGAGTCATAATCACCATACTTCTGAAAAATAAGTCATGAAATTTACAAAGTGAGTAACTCTTGGTCAAGAACAAAAAAATGCATGGTGGTGACATCGTAAATTTAGGGATTGAAATTATAAATGTTCAGTATTGAGCGACAGGGACTACTCATGCTATCAGTTTGTGTATAACTGTAACTACAATTAGTAACCTTCTAAAATAAACCTTCACACTACTCTGAGGTTATTACAATATTATTTATTATTATACATTTCTGATGTTATGAGACCAAGGATGCCTCATAAGTGAACATAATCACTGTAGCTCGCTAGCCTGAGAAAACCTGTGACTGAGGGTGCTTGCTGAAAACCAGAAACACCACAATTAACCCCTACTCTCCCACGATAAGTGTTTTTGGCTCCTATACGTGCATTAGGCCTACCAATCCTAGTACACAGGACAACAAAACAATTATTTCCTCAAGGACACGAGGGACTTCAACCCACACTCTGCTGATCAGAAATGCCAGCGCTTGAGTCGGGTGGACTCTTAACTGCCCAACCACAACACGCCATGATTAATTCAGCAGTAAAATTCTTTCGAATAAAAACAATAACATGCTTCCCAGTTACCCAAAGGGATGAACAGAGAGTTGAGAGTCACAAAAATTTCAAAATTTAACAAAGTTTTAAAAAAGGACAAGTTTAAATACTCCCTCCCTTTTCCCATGCTTTAACTAAGATCCATCTACAAATTCAAACCTGTTTGTTGTGTTCAGCAAGGCAGAGCTGTAGAATGGCCATCTGAGATTCAACAGACAGTATGCTGTTACCCCCTGTACCTAATGGTTTTAAACGACGCCTATACAGCTCAACTAAAAGCTGTGATGGTGATTTGATGACTGGCGATGCACACTCATGAGGCCTCGCTGTTCCAATGTACGTAAACTCTGAGGGTTGGTCTCGCAAACACAGCAGCTTCTTAATGGAGTGGGTTATTGAGGGTAGATGTAGGTGTGTCTCGCTATGACCAGTCACAAAGAAAACTGAATTTTGGTATGTGGTCAAAGTGCACTCAGCGGCTGCCATCTTGAATGTGATTCCTTGACCAGATGATGCGCACTCTGAAATGATTAATAATAAAGATTAAGTATATTTTTACACTACAGGTCGTTCAATCCATTCCAAGTCAACACAATTTCTGAAAAGTTCACAGATTTTTATGAAACGGTGTCAACCTGTTCCACATGGCTAAAATGAACACAAAATAAATTCCATACTCAATATCATTTCCGACTTATGGTCTCTTGAAATTTGCTCAAATTCCTTTTTTTTTTGAGTCACGAAAATGTCATGCTTTTCTTCAACTTTAAGAGCCCATTATTTGATAGCTGTAACAATTCTAGACCTACAGGGTTGAAATTGTGTAGGCTGAATACTTTTTGGCCCCAAATTCATTATCTGGCCTTAAAAAGATTTGGATGTCTCATCTAACATTTAAAGAAAAAATAGTATTTAGCTGTCGCAAACTGCTTACCAACTAGTTGCGATGATCGTAACCCTCCATCCTCCCGTCTGCGACCGTCGGGAGGATGGAGGGTTACGATCATCGCAACTACTTACTATTTAGTACTAAACCAGAATGGCCTATGGTATAATTTGCAAAACAAATAGTTAGTGGCCTGACGTTTCGACCCTAAAATAGCAGAGTCTTTCTCGAAGGCTAACAATTAGATTACAACACAATTTTTACTTAATAGTTGCCCTCGAAGTAGGCACTTTTACTTTAGTAAACAAAGGAGTGATTTTGATGCTTTTTTAAGGGGTGTTTCACTGTTTGGGGGTAACCCCGTGTCAGTGTGTAAGTAGCAGTGGTTTTTTACCGGATGGGAGTGTTCTTATTAAGTTTTTTTAGGGCTATAAATAGGCCGAAGTTTCACGATGTAAATACAGGATTACACAACTTTATTGTAATCTTAGGACAGATTATTTACACCGCTCTATTGCGTTGTGCAATTGACGAGGAGTCCGTCTGGGCTAGATCGTAAGTCGTCCCTCCCCAACGAACAGTCCCTGACCATGCTGACGTTTAGACGACCGCTACCACAGTATCGTACTTACCCCGTGCTGATATTTTGTGTGGTAAAACTAAAATAAAAGCCTCTTAATTATGCTTATAATATATAGTTACTATTTATTATTAAAATAAAAATGTGCTTACACAAACTTGTACTCGTCGTACCCGTAGACTTCCCGGCAAATGCCAATCAGTACTTTGTTTTGAAGACCCCACGGTTTTCGTGTTTGATAGGCATTTAATCAATGGACCAATCAGAAACAGGCATTATTGGGTGACTACATTTTCTAATGGGGGACTTATTATGGTAGACATTTTAAAACATGAGAAAGATTGTTCAACTTAGATCGATTTACATTTATAAATAAGCTGGCTGCTATCTTAATTATTGAATTTTTGAAACATTGATATCATGCTGTTTTACTACATTTAAAAAAGAGTATTGTTTGTTTGGCTAATCAAGAGAGAAGATCTTAAAACCCTGGGCTACAGAGGGCGCTATTTGTTTACACTTGTCGCAGGATAGTATTAGGCAATGGGGAGAACGAAGTTATTTCTCCAACTTCAATTCAACTTCAAATTAATTTTCCGAAATACAAAATGTCAATTACAATTTTATAGAAGAATAAACAGAATAGAACATTTACAATGGATCCCTTCAATTAAAGTATACGAGTTGAAAATGTGTGGTATTGTGAAGGGCCAAGCCACTAAACCATTGTCAATATGAGATAAGCGCAAATAATAATACTGAGTCGGGGTGGGGGTGGGGTGCACGGGATCAAAGACATCAAGATGGTCCATGTACTATTAGTTTGTCCGCGTGTGGGCGAGTTTGGAGAGTCCAGGGGACTGGGAGCTTCTCTACAAATAGAAGCAATGGTTGTTGTTCTATTAGACAGACAATTACTTCGCAATTTGCTCCAACTGGACAACTGTTGGCGATGGATTGTATCCCTTTTTGACATATTTTTTTTTTTAAACTACATCAGAAAGTCAGTTGATTGTCGAAATGGGAATCCGTATTTTAATGTTGGGTGTAAACGCGAGTTTTATGCCCAGATGAGGAATTATATAGAGCTAGTTTAAACTGTGGTAATAACCGCATGCAAGCCTCCTTGTTATAAAGATGGCAATGGTAGTAAGCATTCTGTGAATGTATTTCGTCAGGAATGCCCCTGTTGAAGTCAATAAAAACATTTGAATCAGACGAACAATTCGTGCTTAAATCGTCTCTTAAATTTCTGAGGGCTGGTGTCCGTTCGCGAATGGTTAGGCTAGAGATGCAGTTGGTACCCGCTGTCACCTCAATAAACGTTGATGGATTCGACGATTGCGTGAAATAATGTGACAGTTTTTGCTGTATTCTCATTAAGTTAAACAACTTATTCAACTGAAACTTTTACATGTGACATATAATTATTGTATCTTTTTTTATATTTTAGGGCCCCCCAAAAAAAATTTAAAGTTTTTTTTTTTAAATTAGCATTATACGTGGACTAAAACCGTCGAGTCTATGACCCTATATCTTACACATCAGCGCCCTGCCGAACCCCCTCCGCTCCTCCACTCCGAGTCGCTCTTCCAGTGAGAAGTGATAGTTTTATGTGAGTTCCCTTCGTCTGTTTACATTTTTTGTTTTCCTTTGTCTTTTACCTTAAGTTAGCCAATCTTGACCCGCCCTAACTTAAGGTTACATCCTGTCAGATTTCGATTCTGTGTGAGCGATATCGTCGTTATCATTGAAGCGAAACCAAAAGAAGTCTATCAAAAACAAACACCGAACTAAAGTGAAAAGCATAAACAGGTTAACTGTGTCGAGTTAAATGACGTCATGGATGCAAGGCCATGTATGTGTCTTTAGATAAGTTGAGATCAGTTTTATGACGTAAGTGTTTATGGGATTATTAGCTCATCAGGATCGCTAGTCTCGGCTTCGGTCCAATTAGTAAGCCATTTTGAGATATGGTGGACACAATATGACTCTATTAGGTTTGGGTAAATTTGTCTGTCTACACCCAAACCAAACAGTGCACTCCCATAGTGTCCACCATATCTCAAAAAGGCTAATTGCTAACTGTTGCGTGACTATAGACCGTGCAAGTCTCGCGCGTATTCGAACATTTTTGGGACCACTGTGGTCCCACGTACATTGCTTTAACGCGTTAAAGAAACAAACTCACGCGCTTTAACGGATCCCAATGTTCGAATACGCGCGAGACTTGCACAGTCTATTGTGGATGGGGCACCCGGCCCACTTCCTTTGGACTTATACCCTCCAAGGCATGCCCCCACGCATTCAGAATTATCCCAAACCGTCAACAAAAAGCTTCAGATTGCAGATAATACAGACTTGAAAGCAGGGCACTGTTGGTATTATTGCCGACGACCAGTATCCTTACTTGTTGTATTCTAACACATTATGCATAAAGCAACAAACCTGTGAAAATTTGGGCTTAATCGGTCATCAAAGTTGCAAAGAAATAATGAAACAAAAAACAAAAAAACCCAAACAGCCTTGTTGCACAGAATTGGGTGCTTTAAGATCAGATGCCTGAAAAATGTCACATTGTCTGAAGCTTTTCTCAGATTCAATTTGTTAGGTGATTTTTTTTTATTGGTAAGCATTGACGGACAATAGCTAATTCAATTTTTCGTCTTTATAATCGATCAGACACGATGGTTTGAATTTCTCTGCGATCGGCCTGCAGCTGTAGTTTCGCCTCATCAGTGTACGCAGATGATGATGCACAGAGCTAATAAGAAATTTACCCCAAGCTCCCATGATTTCTTTGAAATACTAGACACCATACTACTAGTTCAGCGGTCCGTAACCTTTTAGTCCGGCGACCCACAACTAACATTTCAGGGGCTCGATCGCTTCGTCCCTACCACCGATCGCAGGCTGATCGAACCCCTGCTGCGGAGGTAACAGTCATAACAAATAGACTTATCTTAAAATACGCAAATTTTTGAAGCAGCTTATTTTGTATTTAAGTACTGCAACTTACTGAAAAACTTTAACACCCTGGACAAAATTGGAGAAACAAAAGTTAAGTTTTTTTTATTTACTTCTTTGCTTAAAAACTGAGCTAATTAGGCTATTTGATAATTAATGAAAGTAATAAACCTGATTAGCTTCTAAAAAAATATCAGATGAAAACTAAAGCAAGGCACAGAAAACATATTTGTTGTGAAACCATAGAAAACGTATTAATTTGTTTGGTTGAAATTACTATCCATAGCAAATAATAGCTGCAGACATAATCAGAAAAACTAAAGACTAGTGTGGGCTGTGGAGGTACACCCACATCGAACCAGCATGATTACACGGAGTAAGGATTCATTACACAGATCTAGGTTTTCCTGAACAATTTCAGCAGAAGCAAATTCAGTTTCATTAGCACGCATGCAAATTCACACGAGTTTCTCTAATTCATTGAAACTATAGGTTTACTTTTTAACTATCAAACGATTTCGTTTTCGTGCACACATGATTTCGTTCTCATCCAGGCTCGTTTCAGACATTCTATTTCATTAATTTAATAATGAAAGAGGCATTCAAAACTACATTTTCACAATTCTTTAGCTGAGTTTCTCCTGCCTATTTACAACACAGATAAAATTTAACGGCTGACCAACCTCTTGCTAGCTGCTGGCCTATGGTGAAATTAAGTGATCTTTGCGATCTAATGAATTTGATTGATCTTATTTGACCAGTAAAATGCTAATGTGTCGAAATTTAATTACTCATCTGACTGCTGAATACTGATCCAACGGAGTATTAATAGTAAATCGAAGTTGAATGAGCCGGATGTTAAATTGGATGATTTTGTTGTTGAAAATTTGTCAAAAAAAACCTATGTTAACGAACTGTTGGTGTTTCATTTTGAGAGTAAAAAGCAACAACAAACAAACAAACAAACACCCCAACATACAAAGCGTAGCATCAGTGCACATTTTAGGTGACGGGAGTGGTAATGCCATATCTTTACAATCCATACATTTTGACTCCCTAAATGACAGACTAAAACATAGGACGGCAGTAGTGTGTGACGTCACAGCGAAGAGTCTATAATTATTAATAATATTTGTATGATCTATCTGGCATTTGGTTTTGAAAATCCACGTCTGCAAACTCAAGAGGTCCATTTACTGAAAGGTGTCTCAATTGCCTCAATTTCAAATCATTTTCTGTAAATCAAATACTTGAGTGTTCTTTCGTTGGGAAATTGTTGAAAATAAATATTACACCCTGAGCTGATTGTTGACTTTGCATTTTGTGTATTAGAAAAAAATAGTAGTCTATTTCCACCTGACTGCTTTTGTTACATCAGTATACCTGTTTATGTTTGTAGTCTTGTCATTTAGCCTTCGAGAAAGACTCTGCTAGGGTCGAAACGTCAGGCACTAACTATTTTGTTTTTGCAATAAAAATAATAATAATAATAATTTACGAGAACAATTGTGCGACTTTGCTCACAAGACTGAGGGCTGACCTGTTTGGATATTTCTCATAGTATTGTAATGTTTTTTATTGGGAATGGACGTAGCTCGATAGGCAATACTGCAACCTCTATGGTTGAGTTGGGTTGTTACGGAATAACAGTTTGTGTGTTTCTATTCAATAGGCTGTGTATATGTAATACGTACTTCAGAAGTATGTTTTTACGCTTTTGCTCTCCTTTAGCAATATTGTTGCAACATCAGACTTGATCAATTCAGTGGGCTGAAAGTTTTTTTACCGACACAGATACCAAAGTCTAGTGGTCATATTCACGTAAAAACGTAATCACGAGCCTCAATTACCTCTCACATTTTTATACAACTTTTCTTCTACTGAGAGTTAAACTCAAACCCCAATATATGTAACTTAACTTGCCACTATACATGTAAATCATGTGTATAGGAAGATAGTATATGGTCAATCGAAACTGTTTTGATCATCCTGCGAAACAAAAAGACTATAAGCTCGTCGTGTGCCGGAAGAATGGCGCAAGGCTCTACGCCCTCCAGGCACACAAAATACTTTTTCCCCAGTAACAATAGGCCGTTAGCAATAAAATGGCTCCTGGGGAAAAAAAATACAAAAATGGCATTACTGTTACATTTTTGTTGCAAGAATTATCCCCCAAAAGATGTTTTCCCATTCCCATGCAGAATTTAACCTTCCTATGGTGACTAATGAAGGTTAGAAAACCGATCGAACTCTCACACGCGGTTTTCTTCAAACGCAAATTTTGCATATTATCGATTACGCCGTTTCTCCAGTAACTGTTTGTTACGTCCTTTTTCCATACACGCACACGACGACAATCTAACAATTCTGTCGAAATAGATTTCAAACGGAAACGAGACAGGAAACTCTAACAAAGAAGAATGACTTCATAAATACCCGGATTAAATTAGAATGATATAATATATAAATGTAATTTATATGATCTAATTATAATTAGAAGTTATCAGGAACTTCTCCATCTTGGAAGGATAATTATATCACAAAAGCAAAATTTGTAGTTAATGGCCTCACGATTTGACCCTGGCAGAGTCTTTCTCGAAGACTAAATGACAACTCAACTCACATAAAGACATGTATACTGGTCTAACAGAGGCAGGTCAAGTGGAAAGAAATGAAGAGAGAGGGGGCGAGGATAGGGAGAGAGGCAAAACATGCCGGAAAAGGAGACAGATGGTGGTAGGGGGGTTGAGGGAAGGTGCTAGTTTGACCAAAAGAGAATAGAAACACAAAGGACGAAATCAAAGGTGGGAAGAAGAATAGCATTACTTAAAAAAAAAAATTATTTGTATTCACAGATAAAATGACCAGCAGCAGTAGCTGAAAGGGTCACTTAACAATGATACAAATATAATCACAGGTAAAAATAGAAACAAACACATAACAAAAGTGTAAAAAGTACAGTATGTTTTCAAAATCATTAAAACAAACTATTACATTTGGGCAAGTTGTGGAATGGTAGACTCCCTGAGATCGTTATGTGTTGCATTTAATTAAGTTTAAACCAGATATGTTAGGCAAGACCCTAGAATTAGTGTTAGATTTTGAAGGTGGAAGCAACTGTCTGTAACGGTCCGTTTTCAAAAGTTTAGTCCCAAAATTGTGAAGTAAATTATGTCTGCGTTCAGCCAAAGATGGAAGTTATTGATTAAATCAAAAGCTATTATTGTAATGGTATTTCTTTTCAAGCATAATTTATCTTCTGGATAAATTTTATTTTTATTGACTGGGATTGAGTAATGGCTGTATGCTGAACTGGCGAGGCATATTCTAAAATGGGCCTGATGTAGGATTTGTAAATAGCCACATATTCAACAATTCGATACTACATTTAATGGAACAACATTGAGAATAAAAATCAGTTTTGTGTGTTATCTGTCTCAAAAAGGAGATATTCAGTACATTGCCCTTAACAGGTTTGTGAAGAACACCATTAATAGGTCTACCCAAATTTGAAATACTGTTGAGGCAATTTTAAAAGAAAAGGTTGATGATTTTGGTTTTTGCTCACGACTTCACCCAGGGTTAAATCATCGACATATTTCCATCTGTGAGGACATTCATTGGCCACATCATTGACTAGGATTAAGAAGAAAATTGGCCCAAGTGTAGTGCCCTGTGGTACTCCGCACGATACGGTACATAGTGGTGATAGGTTCAGTACACTGAGTACGTTGTGTTAGGAAACTACAAATAGCTGGAACAATTGACGGCTCAAACTTATATGGGAATTAATTTGTGATTAAAGAGACATACTAAGAAGGGGCTATCTATGGAAAAAGGATCGCGAATGTAACGACAATAAGTTGTTACTCATTATCTATTTACAGATCTCAGACATGCATAATGTAAAACTCAGGAGATAAACCCCCATGGAGGGCTGTAAACAAAGGACAATGTTATTATTCTCACGGCATCTAAATTAAGTTGAAACACTATGAACAACTATATATTTTATAAGTTGTTTAGAAAAGAAGGTCAACTCTTACGTCCAAACCTCTAAATTTCCAAGATTAAGTGTAAGTGGTGCAACTACTTGGGCCTATACCTATTTTAAAACATTGCATAGAGAAGTTTGATTTATTTTTGTTGGTTTGTGTATTGAAACTATAAACAAATAAATAAAATGTGTTAATACTATTTCGATCATTTGGCAATTTACAAAACAATAAGCACTAGACGACGCAAGACGTCCCAAACAAAACTTATGGGTTACGGTCGAAGGACCACACAAAACAAACATTTTGCAATTACTCTATACATTAATAGACGGTTTTGTTTAAACAGCTATTGAGCGAAAAATTGTTTACGGGGATGCTATTTAAACTTGTTTATAATAACGTTTTTGTTTATCATTTAATTGCAAAGTCCAGATGTTTGTTAGATTTTCAGCGCGGAGCAGTTTCCATGGTTCTGTTTTTCACGTGAGGATTTTGCTGCGCATGGTTGTTTAGGTTTTGGTTTGACACCCAGTGCCCAGCTTATACAGCCAGGGCTCGATTTCACAAAAAGTTAAGGTTCAAAACAATTAAAAACACTGTTTCCACTCAGTGTATCAACAATACATATAGGGATAAAGAATAGAGGTTGATAAGTGGCGGGGGTCTACAAAAAGCAGTGTTTGTCGGGTACAGACCCCCCCCCCACCCCATGACGTGTGTAGCTTAATAGTTGTATAGACACAATTATCGAATACAGCCTAGTTAAGTTACACAAGCAACCATATGCCCGACTACACATCAGTAAACTTTGTACACGAAGATCAATACTATAATAGGGGATTATAATAATACTAGACCTATAGCATATAGTAGAAATTACTTGAATTAAATTAATCAGAAGTTCAACTCGTTGGAGAAGCATTTTTATACAGTTCGTTTTGACGTGCAGTATTAGAGCTGAATTTAATTCCGGAAAGGACATTTTCGAACTAAATCTACAGTTCGGTATTTTGGGGTCTTCTTTTTCATATTTTTTGGCGGGTGTCAGATTGTGTACCCGTTTTTGCTTCGTCTTTTTCTGGACATTTGTCGGAGTGAAGTTGCCCCGTGGTAGCTAATAGTCACATCTCCAGAGAACTGTTTTCAACCCTGGAGTTGATCGGTTGCCAGAGTGTATTTGATCCTTGCTGTATCATCTGTTGCTGGTGTCCTCGCCCGTTCCCCCTATTGACTTATTCGCCCGTAAGGTATACTTATTGGATATAAGCTTATCTGATCTAAATATACATTTGTTTAACTTAATCATTGCACTTTTGTTAAACCCAATCAATATTTGAAGTGGTTGATAGTTTCATCATTAAATCACTTTGATTCTGTGTTCTTTACATCAGTGCCACCTTGTTTGATTTGAGTGATTTATATTCACGGATAGTTTGGAGATGTTTGGATCGTAACATAACTAGACATTGGGTGTTTGTCCAATGCTGTTCCGTTTTTCCTTTGATTAAACGCTCCATACCTTTAAAATTTAGTCTGACTTTGAGAGCGATGACTAAAATCGTGACTAAAATCCTAAACCTGATCTTTATTCTGATACTGACTCTAAAACTAATTTTAAACCTGACCCTGAACCTGATCTTAACTTTTACAGTCATTGCCATTGAACATTGTGCTAAAGGACGCTTATTCGTCCACTCACCCCACCTGGTTCAGAAGTTGTAATTGTTTAATTTGTACTTCCTGTTTGGACCGGAAGAAAGGTCAAATTGAAGTCGTGTTGTTGAATAAATTGTTAAATGTGTCATCAGGTACAATATGCCACAAAAATTTTGGTTTGATGACATATGGTTCAAGAATGTGATTATTTACATTTGAACTTCCTGTTTGGACCGGAAGGAAAGGTCAAAGTAGGGTCACGTTTGTCACTAACATTTCAAATGTGTCACAATTCACAAGACGGCGTAAAGATAATGAATTTATGACATTCGTTTTAGGAAATGTGATTTTTTTTTTAAATGTACTTTCTGTTTGTACCGGAAGCAAAGGTCAAATGGGGTCATTGTTCTAAAGAAAATATAACAAGTGCTGTAAGCTACCATTCAACACAAACATTCCGACTTTATGACATTTTGTTCAGGAGATATGGTTTTTTGGTTTTTTTTTAGCTTCCTGTTTGTACCGGAAGTAAAGGTCAAAGTGAGGTCATCTAATGCATCTTTAACAAAAACCCTAAACGTAGGTAGGAATTACACGTGTTGCTCATGCACAAATAGAATGGGCTGTGTACAAAGCAATTGGTCCTCTATCGGTTAGGAATCGAATACCAAGGTAATCTGCCACGCCTTGCCGTGATTGCGCAATCAGCAAGCTAGCCATGGTGTCCGATTTGTTACTTAATCGTTAAATTTTGTTCTTTGATTAGTTTGATTGGCCTGAAATAACTTTTAGTAAAAACATTTGTGTTTTTAAAATGATTTGTAGATTATGGGTAACTAAAATTGAACTTATTTTAAAAATTTCTGACTTTTGACCAACAAAATACTTAGGCCCTACACCTTTCAGAGCCATTGGTTTTGTACACAGATACAAAACGCGCAATAAATGATGTCATGGTGAAGTTGTCCGGCATTTTAGGCCAGCAAACAGCTATACAGTATAAAATCGAAACACGTTTGACGATCGGACATATACTTTTTGAGATATGGTGGTCTCAAGGTTGGCTAATTAAATATTCTTGTCATTATAACTAAGTGAACTAGTTAATTAATTTAAGCTAATTACATTTAACTATAACTTCATTACCTAAGCATTAAATATGATATACTATCGGACTCTTTTATACTGAGCCAAGTTTGTTTTTTTAGCACACAAGTGCGTGTACAAAACCTATGGATTTTTGACAGATGGAAAGAATAATAAGGAAAACAAATAAAAATCCTGACGAAAACAATAGCTGTGCCGACTACCATGTCGGAACAGCTAATAACGAATACGCGCACTTCCCCATAGGAGTAACTTGTTTCGAACAGTTGTTTGAGTCTTGGTAAATGTTATTATTGCTTGTCCATCAGATGCTAAAATTCAAGTGAACTAAAAATAGATATTCCACCCACTACATGCAGAACTCGGCCCTGAAACTCAACAGCATAGTAATTCAATAACGTACTTACATATTTTTAATTAATACATGCCATTCCTAAAATAACCATTGTATTTATATTTTTATTATTATTACTCATCGTTAGCTTATTATGATTTAAAACTAGTGAAAGCTCTCAGCAGCTTCAACAACAAATAATGTAACCTGTGCACGATACCAAAATATCATATAACCAATTACCACCCAGCCTTCGTATATGCACGAAACGAAACCAATGTTTTCTCCGTATGCTGAAGTTATCCACAAGTTGCTATTGCCTGTATAACACTTCCCACCTTAGTGTTTTCGACAACAATAAACTTACAAAGTCGACAAAAGGTACATTGTATTCCGTCCATTCGGGGATTTCCACCTTCGTGGGCTGTTCATTCCTAGCAACGCTATCGGTAACTACCTGAAGCAATCATTGCTAAGAATTGATCAATTTCATACTTATGACGAAAACGCTTACAAAACGCTTAAAAAAACCAAATTAGATTGAAATCTTTTGCTGCTCGATTGACTATAAATACTTGCACATTTTGAATAATGTCAGAACAAAAAAGGCTCTCAGTCTTACACTAGTGCATCCGAATAAAAAGACATTCAAAAGTTAAGTAATTCCATCGAAGAGAACGCTAGCGACAAAGAACGAAAAATATGGTGAGTAGTATAGTGGCTGGTCAACTAATTTTGATATTACGTTCTGAGGTTTTGATCTGTATATAGTGCCCAGTATGAACACAATCTAGCTGAGGTTTAGTGACATTTAAAATGGTAAGAGACTGTGTGATGTGAAGATTTTACATTCCAAGCCAAATTTGACGTCTCAAGCATTATAGCGCGAGATTCTTCACCATCAGAAGCCAAAGCAGACCGTCAAGTCATACTGACCAAAATGTCGATTTGGCGTACACAGAACCTATTCTATCAAGTGTTGGGGAAAATGTCATTAATTCATCAAAAAGCTTATCCTTCTAACTCAGAAAAAATCAGATAAAGAACTTGGTATAGGCCTACACCCATGAAGTTACAAAGCAAAACTATAACGCTGAGTGTTACAAAACAAAGGCTGAACGCTAAATTGGATCATTAAAATAATGTGTTAACAAACCAAGACCGAACACGAAAATGGAACATTCTACGAGTTTACAAGTTAATGGCCGAATAGTGAAATTAAAAAATTGCTACTTTTTTTGTAATGGGAATCAGTACTGGTTTAGCACACATGCGACGCAACATTTTCCGAACGCAAAACTAACTCTCTAAACAACTTCACAAAACAAGGCTAAAATGGAAAAAAAAGACTTCTTGTACGTAACTCTACCATGCACTGGTACCACAGTCTGCCACAAAATGATGATATCTTCCAGGCTAGCATTGGGGCATGGGCTTCTTCTATTTGTACATCAGCTGAAACTGGAACCATATTGACTGCCACAAAGTATTTTACATTTCAGGCTAGCATTTGATGCACGGGTTTCCTCTGTTTTACCTGGCATTATGTGGAAACCCCACGACTTGTGAACTGTGGACTAGTCTCCACAGTCTCCAGTGGAAGTTTTGGCACGGGCCAGTTGGCCAGATAACGATTGCTATTAAACATGGAACGCGACGAAGATGGTGACTGATGGGGGGGGGGGGGTGCAACAAAAAGTCAGTGAATATTTGCGCATCAAATTGCCAAGTATAGACCCACATAAGGATGGCAATAATGAACACCGTTTCCCATGTTACCAACAAAAAAATAATAATAGGGCAAGATTACTTTGCCCCTCCTGCCTCAGTTGCGATTGATAGTAAAGCAAGATGACTGCACCACGGTAAGGTCAATGAGAGATACTACCAATGCTTTCAAATAATGAACAAACTTGAAACTTACACCGGCTTCCAAATCCAACAATACAGCGCTCGTCGAGCCTAAAAGCTCCTATAGCACGGTGGTATTGTTCACACATGCTCAAGAATGACGTACTTGAAACAAGATTGAATCTAGAAAAGAAAGACAAACAAACGTAGCTAAAACTGTGCGTCTCGGTGTTTCATTCTCGAACCTGAAGTCTCGACCACATAGTATACAGAGTGAGCAATCTCAGAGTGAGCAATCTTAATGTTTGGTGTCTAGGAATATAGTAATCGGCCTACAGGGCTATTTAACTCTGCCTTACTTTTTGAGTAACAGTTTGATTTTAGTGTGTAATACATTCCTGTGAAGAACCAAATCACTTTTAAATCACCCAATCACTTTTAAATCACCCAAAGCATTAGATACAGCCCCTTTTGACTAAATACAATCAATCCAAGCAAAATTGTATTTTGAGATGAACCCACATGTCTCTTTCTGCTTAGTCAACCATTTCTTTGAACAACACCCTTTGTTTACACCGTTTAATTAAAAACTGTTACTCAATGAGCGATAGTGTCACTGAGTGTTAAGGTCCAAGGTGAATAAACTTGAGACAAATTAAGTCGTTTGTTTTGTTTCTTGAGACAAATTAAGTCGTTTGTTTTGTTTCTTGTAATTGCCTCAGAATTTAACCGGCATCAGCACACTACTAAGTATATGCATGATTGTCCTCGCCACGCCCTCACTGGCTAGCCATCATCGAGAGAGGAGTAGCAGCCGAACGAAGCCCTCATCGAGACGACAAGATTGCCCCAAGAACAAATCACAATCAGACCGACCGACGAAGAGGCATACAGACGATGAATCCATCAGGTTAGTGACACCCGGCCAGCCTTCTGCCCCTCCAGAGACCTGCAGTGATTGCAAATGTGCGTGGACATTCTACATAGACCAGGACGACAATCGGATACCACGGGAGATGTTCTTCGCGAACTGCTCCAACACCGACTGCGGGGATGGGTTTGAAGATACTTGCCGCAAGACGTACTACACCATGATGGTACTTCGGCGAAGCGCGCCACCTGCAGACGTGTGGGAGATGGCTGAGGAGAGTGTACCGACGGCTTGCGTCTGCCGACAGCCCGGCCGGTCGACTACAGACGCGAACTAGAGCCACGATGGCTGTTGTATCACTGTGTACATAGTGGCATACCTGATTCGGCGTGGCTGAACGCGAACCTGCTAAGGGAAAAAAACACAAACAGATCACCACAATTGTGATCATTGTGTAAATGCCCCTCTGTTTAGCCTGAGAATTAACAAGCAATTCTCGCTGAAAAGAATCCATGCAATACGGGATTAAGTCCTTTGACAAAGAAGCATATTTTAAGGTTATTTAAATTAGTTATTTTTAATCTATAATATGAGAAGGGGCTGATGCAGTAGACATCTTACCGGTTTATTATTATGATAGGGGTAATCACGGAATTACTCATAACGATTTGAATGTATTCTTTCTGTATATGTGGAGACAGAAGAGAGTTCGTCTCAGTCAATCTGATCATATTTAGGGAGGTTTGATTGAGATGCATGGAAATATCCCACTTTAGGTTAGTTATTATTCATCCGGGGTATTTTACTTGCTTACCCCCTCAGATGGTGTAATTTTGAACTCATAAAGTGAACTACCCATACGTAATAACTTGCAATAAGAATTTTAGCCAATTGAAAGAAATACCTCCTTTTTAAAGCATTCACTTTTAACATTCAGAGACTTATTTATTTTTATACTTTACTATATTTATACATATACTAATAATATTTATACATATACTAATAATATACTAATAATAATGCAGCTTCCATATATATTTGATACCAACTATACGTTTATATATATATTTGTATATCATATTGGGGTTTCTTGTACAGCGCTTGAACCCGCCACACAGTGACTCTCGTGACATTGGAACATTAGCCTGGTCACTATATACCATTAGGTCATCTCAGCTCCCTGGAAGTCAAATTCTGTGCTGCCAAGTTTGCAGCTAAATCGAGCTAAATCAATCACAAGAACCATCTTTGCCCTCACAGGTACCCGTTTACTACTGGGTCAAGAAAAGCAATTACAGTAAAGCGTCTTTGCTCAAGAGATGACCGGGATTCGAACCTACACCTTGTTGACATAGCCATCTGAGCTTGAACCACGTGCAGATGAACAAATAATCATACCTTTTCCCCAAAGTCAAAGATGATATATCTCTCTTATAACTTCAGCTCACAGATATAGCTTCAGCGAGATTTAGAACAGACTCGAGATGCAATGGTGGGGTTCAACTTTTTCACAAAAAGTATTGAAAATGATTGCAGCTGAAACATCTTTGAGATGCTTGCGTAGAACATTATTTGATTTATATTTACTTCCCTTAGGAATGTTATTGTCAAAAGGGAACTAGATTGTTAATGGTGACATAGGGTAGGTTTTTATTTTATTTTAAAGCACACAAACATACTAACCGAGAAATTTAATTAAAGTATTATAAGCTAACTAACAACTTAAGTTGAAAAGGCTGACGACCAAACCAAATGCGGAAGATACATTTTTGAAACATTTGTGTAACCAAATTTCAGAAATGTCTCAGTTTGGTCTTAAACAGTGGAAGACGCATTGAACTTCTATTCAAGTGTTGAGTAGTGTAGAATTAAAAGCAGGGTATACTTTTGGTAATTGTCGAAGACCGGTATCCTCACTTGGCGTATCCCAACATTATGCATAAAATAACAAATCTGTGAAAGTTTGGGCTCGTCATCGAAGTTGCACAAAAACAATGGAAGACAACAAACCAGTGTGTGCTTTCAGATGCCTGAGAAAGGCTTCATGCTTGAAGCCTTTCTCAGATTCTAATTTGTTTGGTGAAAAATTACCTCTTTCTCTTACTCCAAAGGGTGTCGTTTCTAACAATGTTTTATAATACCAACAGCTCTCCATAGCTCTTTACCAAGTAGGTTTTTATGGTCACAAACTTGTGGAGTAATTACCAAAAGTACACCCTGCTTTTAATTCCATAGGTTTACTCTTTTTTCTAGTAATTATATTCGGTCCCTGTAATTTTCTTAAATATTTCAACATTTTGTGATGAAACATTAACTCTGTAATTGAGGCACTATCTTGGAACGGAAATGTATCCAGTTGCACAACATTTCTTTCCTGTTTAGTTTTTAGTCTGCCATAGAAAGATATTCTTCCATTTTAACACCTGAAGGTTTGGGATATTATTAGTATTACATGTATTTGGATAGTATTTCCTGTATGTCATTTTTTGATTTGTATGTATGTCAAATCAAGTGATGTGCTGTTGTTTTTTAGTACGTTTTAAGCTATCAATGTGTAATTTTTATCGTGAAAATTAATTGTACCACATATTGTGAATGAAGTAATGGTCGTTATATGATCAAAACAATTGAACGATATAAAACACTGTTAGTTTATATGGACGCACTCATGCCTTTTTCCCCCTTTTGTTTTGGAAGAGTCTTGTAAAAATAACACAATTTTCGGTCTTTGTTTCGGTGAAGGCTACGTCGTTGTAGAAATGAAATACGTTGCTTTTCGTTATCAATATCAATGGCCGGCATAGTGATTTGAAGATGGTCGTAAGAGTGAAAGTACAAAGCCAAAGTAATGCGGGACTGGCTCCAATAAAATATGCATACGTCTTTACATCATGGTTCCGGAAACCTGATTTCATAATTATGAGGATCGCTCCTTGTCGCCCAGCGCTAGAGCAACAAAATGTGGGAAGGCCTCGTGATAGCTGTATTTGAAGGTATTGGAATGCATCTCGCTTTGAGAAATAGACTATGTTCACATGTCGTCAACGGACGTCGATGATCACATTTCCACCTCATTATCCTTTCCTGAATGCACTTTTGCACTTTCAGATATTGTTATTCTAAGCAATAACGATCTATATTCCAAGCATTACATTCACATATTAATAATTGCACCATAATATCCCAGAGAAGTTCGCACAGAGTTTAAAAGCAGTGCTTCGTTGTTGGGAAAGCTGAAAGAATAGTCTGTTTGTGGATCGATCGTGGTAATAATTAATCAAACCCAGCCAGTGAAGAGGAAAGGATCGAGTTATTAAAATCGTTGAAGAATTGAAATAGTCAAATGCACACAACTGAACCGGAGTCCTGCATGGTCAGTGTGACCCGGAAAACGGGTTATGGTAAATGGATCAATCTGACCTTGGACCGTGAATGATAGAAATTTACTATATAGCATTAACTTGATTTGGGAGGAATATTGGCTCTGAAAAGAGCCGTTGTGGTCGAGACGTTTCGAGCAGGGTTCTCTGCTTGTCTTCATGAGTATGCTCGTCTTCAGAAGACAAGCAGAGTATTCTCTTTGAAACCTTACCGGCCCTTTTTAGAGCTCATTTTAATTCCAAAAGAGATTTATACATGGCTGCACTCAAGTCAACTAGTTGAAGTTGTTTCATTTTCGTACATGTATAAGTTGGCATGTTTTTACCAGTAGAGGTCTCATAACCGTTTGACAAAGCCGTATTACCAGTCCTACAAGCTGATTTACAAAAAGGTGTCTCACAAATCTTAGTCTGTCCCAACAACACTATAACTAAATGTTAGTCTTTTATACTAAAAAGTGACGCCGAACACGATGCAGCTTTACGAACCAAAACAGTACGAAACAAACGTTTTGCTGGAAAGAAAAGTGTTTGTTTATTGCCATGAGTTCGACATATAAAAGTTCATATAGATAGCAAAGGATGGGGGCGCACTGCATTTCTGCGTCCAACACAATCGCGTCTTGAAGTAATTAAATAAATAAATAAATAAAATTTCGGTTCAAATGACCGTCAACAGCAATGCACCGATTCTTTATTAGAACTAATTTAGCATCAAAAATTAAATAAAACAGATACATCGTAAACTTTGGTTTACAGATTGTTCTAGAAAGTGTTCATGTTGTGTGTGGTCTGCCACATACATGAAATAACAAACTATAACATTAACACGAGAAAATAGTGCAAACTGTGCCGATTTTCAGCATGTAAACACATTTTTGTCCTTAATTGTGGTTATAACAACTGAAATCAGCTGTTGCGTTTTGGGGGATTTCAAATACAGTTTTAAAACATTTGGCTTAATTTCAGAGAACAAATTCACAGAAAAAAATGGTTTTGTGAACTTCATAATCAGTCAACTTTCAGAATAAAATTAAACAATCTTCTGTTTTTTCCTTAGCAATCCTGTATAATACCTTAAGCACATGCACCTGCAATGGCGGAATTATTCTCTAATATACATTTTGTTTTTAATATGTCCCTCTTTTAGGCAATAATGTGTAAGTAATCATATTATTTTTGCCAAATTTTAGAAGATGCAACATGACTTGGCCAGGCAATAGATCCAGGAACTTTGCACGCATTTTTACTGACGCTCAAAGCAGTGACGTGTCGAGGAATTGTTCAATGGGGGGGGGGGGGGGGGCGGGGGAGTTTCCCCGAGCATTCAGATTGTGTCGTAAATGCGTTCATAATGACGTCACACGCACAAAATAGTCCCCTAACTGAGGTAAATGAATTAAGAGCTATCATTGGCTGAGAGTCGTGTACACGCGTGCGCGTGTGGCCATTGCAAGGGTTCTAAACTAGTATTATGAAACAGCATGGTGTTACTAAAAAAAATCGAGTTTTATAAAAGGGTGGAGATGTTTGATTGGGCATTCCCCACTCGAACCCCCTCCTAGGATGTTTCTTGCTCCTCCCCCCCCCCCCCCCGCCTCCCGCAGCAACGTTACTGGCTCAAAGGGAATTTCCCAAATCTGAGCCTATATAAAAGACTTGCTCTCCGTATGCGTTTGTGGAGGCGTCAGTGATGTGTATGAGTGGGGTGGGGGCATCCCCTTTGTGCCTGCTATAGGAAGCTTAGAGACATTACACAGGATTGATAAAAACATCATTGTTTTATTTTAGTCTGAAAGTTTACTGATTATGAACTTCATACTAAAAACAATATTTTTCTATGAAGTATTTCCCTCTGAAATAAAGTCATGTTTGAGAAAATTGTATCTGAAATCCTTAAATAAAAACTATTGAAAAAAAAAACACGCAACAGCTGATATTGATTGTTACAACCATAGAGACAATGTGTTTACTAGCTGAAAAGCTCTCAACTAGTCGCATGTTATGTGTGATCAACCACACACATAAAATAACAAAACTGTGAAAATTTGGGCTTGATTCGTTGTGTGCATGAGCCAGACGAAAATAGTGAATAGCCATGCACAGTTTTCAGCATCTAAACACAATGTGAACATTGTCCTTAATTTTGTTGAGTTGCATGTATCGGAGCTGGTTAACTTTGTTTGATATTCTTGCAGTATGCTGCTAACTGAAGTACCTAATAAAATGTTAACTTTAGATTGCTCAAGATACAACCAGTTTCCCAACATTTCAATGTTATTTTAGACAAATAAACCATGGTTCTTTTATGGAGAAAGCCTATAAACAACTCTTAAGGGAGTTTCATTTTGTTTCAGTTTGTTTATTGAAACAAAATGTTTTAAACATAACATAACTGCAACAAACTCAAATACTTCTGGACTTCGTTTCACATCAATGTTAGTTTTAAGACTATCAACCATCGCATAAAATATTAATAGATTCTTGCCAAGTTGTCAATTGCAAACGATAAACACACCTTGTTATCTATCAGAAAACGAAACTGTGATATTGTATTGTTTGCCCATGAGCTTATTACATAATACTGTGATATGATGTCAATTGTAGGCCTACTTCCTTTTTGTTCATAGGACAAATAACAGTAGAAAAGCATGCAACTATTTTACCTCTTTTTCCGGCGTGCCGAATTGAAGTTTGAAAAACTTTAACACATATTTGTACATATTTCTCCTACGGCGGATGATTTTTGCTTCATCTGGGCCCGTTCTCTACGATTACTTCACGGAACCCGTTTATCTATTATTATAAAACAACCACCAACTCTTCAATACCCAGCTCAACATTTTGTTTCATTCTGTAGGACTGGGGCCCATGCGCTTAGTATATTGATTATGCTTTTCATGGGATCGGGCATACCACCATAATCAGAGTCCAACAGTTTGGTATTGAGTAAATGCATGAAGTAGGACTGAGGACGGCACTAGTAAACTGATTATGATTCGGATGGGATCAGGCATACCACCATAATCAGAGTCCCAATAGTTTGGGTGTTAAGTTTGCTGTATGGTGTAGGAATGAGGATTACACTTTACATGGGATCAACAGGCATACCACTTTAATCAGAATTCAACAGTTTTTGGTGTTGAGTTACTGAATGTGTTGAAGGACTGCACTGTAAAGGATTATGCTTTACATGGGATCACTACATCATAATCAGAGGCCGACAGTATGGGTGCTGAGTTACCATAATGTTGTTGGAATATGTTGTTAGGATCCATTAAAAGTACACTCAAGTGCCAAATAGGGTTTCAAATGATCAACATACATTTTTTTGACAAGTAGGTCTGAATAATTTTGTGTAAGGCAGGGTATTATACTCTAGGTAATTGTCAAAGACCAGTATCCTCACTTGGTGTATCCCAACATATGCATAAAATAACAAACCTGTGAAGATTTGGGCTCAAATGGACATTGAAGTTGCAAGAAAATAATGAAAGAAAAAACTCCCATATTGCATAAAGTCGTGTACTTTCAGATGCTGCCTGAGAATGGCTTCAGGCATGAAGCCTTTCTCAGATTCAAATTTTGGGTGAAAATTTACCCCTTTCTTTAAAACTATATTACTTCAAAGAGTGTCTTTTCTAACAATATTCCGACCATTCGATATCATCCACTGTATTCTGTACCGAGTGAGTTTTCTAGTCATTAATGTTTGAAGTAATTACACAAAATAACACACTCCATTTAAAATCTCTATGACAGTTAATTAAGAGCAATAATACGATAGTTAGTCCACATTATCAAAACTAATAAAGCTTAGTCCGTTAGGAAATAAAACAATAAAGAGAAGGGGCTACATTAATTATGTCAAATGAAAACCAAAAACTTCAATTTATTGCATACATCAAAATACCTAACATTAGAACATCATTTATTTGCTCATCACTGTGGTTTTTTTTTAAGTTGTTTCCATTGAAAGTTTTAAATCTTCAATGTGGAACAGTTTATGTTATAATAACATGCTTAGGTCACTATACTTTTAACAACCGATGATTTTTGTAGTGAAGAATTATATGTTACATACTTAGGTGTGAGAAATTAATTTATAAACGCTTAGTTCTAATTCGGTTCCTCAAACCGGAAATACACACGAAAATAAAACATCCTTAACGGAAAAGTGAAAATCCATGACTACCTGTAATTACTTCTTCTTGATGAAACATTCTCTGGTGTTGTTTTTCTTGTGTATTTATTGACAACAAAGCTATTTGAATTAATGTGAATTTGAAACTCAATTGAATACAATTTTTAGTGGAGAACAGAATCCATAGGATTTACTTTTCAGAGATACGCTGTATCTTACTCATTAAATTGGCTTGAAATGTTTCTCCCTTGGGGAGAATGTTGTCGTTGATGCATATTAAAGCAAACTTCTGCACGACTTAAGCATGCAATAACTGCATTTTGTACAAATAAATATAGCAACTATAATCAAACTAAACATTTATATAACTATGAATAATACAGCAAAATAAGATTTTTACCTTAACATAAATAAAATGGTAGTTTAATTAGATGAACAACTTTAGGTTAACAAGGAACTCAGACTTATGACAAAATATAATTACTAAAATGTAGACTGTTCAGCCAATAATGTCTGGTGGTCGGATGGCAGAGCTAACCTTTCGCATACAGGTGCACGCTACTGGTACCTCATACCACTCAAAGTCATATTTCAAGACGCCTCCTACACAGCCGTTTTTCCTCAACACTCCCATATTGTACTTCACCTCTCTGCATTCTAAGTCAGGGGATGCTTTGCCAGTGTAGGGATCTAGACAACCCTGACACCGACACACAGCCCTGGCGATGAGGCTTGGGTACCGGTCTGCATCGTGATCATCAACGTATGTCCACGGGCAGGTTGCTGCCTCACTGGTGCTCCAATCTTCCTGTACCTCATGCTCGGCCGGACAGGTTGTCGTAGTTGCTACATCAGGGTAGGGTATGGCATCAGGGGTGATAGTCTGCCGTTGTTGGATAGTTTGGTTAAATGGAAGAACCCCAAAGGCGGGCTTGTTTGGGTAGAAGTGTTCCCCGTTGTTAACCTGATGGTTGAGTCCTGTCTTGGAACAGTCGGATGCCAAGATACCGCTTTGAGCTGCGTGGTCTTCGTCGGATGGAGCGGGCAGCGGGCTGGCCAGTGCCGGTGACGATACGGCAAGAATGAACGCGACAAACCCGCTTAGAGTTACGAGGGATTGCAACCCCAGAAACGAACATCTGACGATCATATAGCACTGAGACGACTGAAATGCCATGTTGCTGCTGCTGAAGGATTTCTTGAAATATAATATTTTTCTCAACTTTTTTCGTCACTTCACACTGTTCTTTCAGACCTTCTGGAATCAGTATTAGACCAGTTAAGTCTAAAATCAGTTGAGCTCGAATTGATTGTACTGTTCCTCGTTGCACCGACTGTCATTTTATGCTTTTTGTCGACCTCCAGGGAAGTCCGAAATCATGAAAATAGACCATGACGAATATTGTACCTCTACACAGGTCCCAACTCCTCCTCAACCGAAATCCGTGTTGAAAATCCACTTGTTTACTTTCAGACAAAATTACACAACAAACAAACAAAAATGATTTGCCCGAGTGGGGGAAAAGGCTTGACTTTACACTATTTACTTTCGATAAAATAATCAGGCGGCTAAAAACAATATAGGTTTGTATTTCCCTGTTTGCAATTCATGACGTCATTATGGGAGGAGTGGTGTAACCACCCAAAAGCCGTTTAAACAGTCAATAATCAAACCTTGATTAATACATATCGATTGCAAAAGATTGTACCGGACCATGTTAGGCGAAGGTGGCTAAATTGTAAAGACCTATATTAACGAACCTTTCTTACCCTTCTTACACACTATGACGGCCAATGTTTTCCAAATACGGTGGGAAAATGATGGAAGACCATTGGTTCCCATTTTTTTAAAATCGGAATGTATGAGCTAGAGTTAGTGATGTCACAAAGATTGCAGCTACGTTAACATATTTACATTAACATGATTATATAAACGGTATTAGAAAAGTCAGCCATGTTCACGTAGGACAGGGTCACTGTAGTATTTATAGGGAAGTGATTATAGCAGAACAAAATCAATGTACAGGATGAAATGTCCAAAATAAAAAATATCATGTAATAAACCACAAGGGAAACTGACTGGGTAAATTTTAAATAGCTCTGGGGTTTGAACAAAGAAAAATTGACCGGAGCTGAACCAACGACCTCCGGATTAACGTACCGGCGCTCTACCTACTGAGCTATCCAGCCCTATGTTGGCGGTCTCCCTATTAGTCAATATCTTTGTTCGGGGGTGCCAGTCAGAAGCCATTCAACCGTTAACTGCCGTGTAGCCAGGGATCACACCCAAGTTTAAGATACAACCTGGGAAGCGGCGGCCACGGAATCACCTTAAGGGGATGCGACTTTTAAATCATAAATATCAAGTAATAAACCACAAGGGAAACTGACTGGGTAAATTTTTAATAGTTTTGGGTTTGAAAAAAAAAAATTGAAAAAAACATTATTTGTTCAAACCCAAAACTAAAATAAAAAATAGGTGGAGGAACCTGTGTAGAGAGCGGTATTTAAAAACCTGTGAAAACTTATTGAGAAAAAGAAGGCAATTTTTTTTACTAGATGACTAAACCACAGACCTGAGATTCTTATCCACTGAAAACCACAATGAGATCCAAGTTAGGCTCTTTCATTAACTTCCCATCGAAGTATCAAGACTAAAGTGACTAAAGTTGACCAAAAGGCATGTCACAAGAACATTGCCAAATTGTATTTATGTTACATCAAACATGTAGAAATGAAAAGAGGGATATGGGAAGTTATTTAACACCAGTGTTTATTTAACACCAGTGTTTATGTTAAGTCCACAGGGTTGGACTGTCTTGAGTTGGTGAATCCAGTGTGATTCTCTGAGTTTGCGGTGTGTGTCTTCACCAATGCAAGCCTCAATCACAGTAATTTCAACAGTTTTGATACTGTGATTAGGGCTGTTGAAGTGGATGGAGATGGGGTACGGTTTCTTGGTCTTTATAGAAGAGACATGGTTCGCAAAGCGAAGACTCAGTTTGGTTTTAGTCTCTCCCACATACTGTAGTCCACACCTCTTACAGGATATAACACAGACTTAATTGATGGGGTGTGTTACATAGGGGGTCGGTCTTGATATTGTAAGAAGAGCCAGTGCTATGACTCTTTACTTTAAGTGCCGGGGTTTGATGTTGAGACACGTTTTACATCTAGAGCGGGTACAGTTGAGACAACCCTGTATTTTTGTTTGGGTGGTGTTTGGCCTGTACCTGGAGAGTTTGGCCCTGACTAAGATGTCTCCCAGGTTTTTAGGGCGGTGGAATGCAACCATAGGGTGCCCAGAGATTGCTGAGCGTAACCTGGGCCTATATGTATATATATTAATGGGCGCCTATGGAGAAATAACTACTGGTTAACATTATTTTTTGATGAAAATTTTATTATGGGTGAACGTTGACCTATGATATTTCAAATGTCACCTACTCACGACCCACAGGGAGTACCTGTAGGGTCGTTTGTTTAGCCTTTGCCTGGGTGCCTCGTGAGACTTAACCCGCGTATTGTCGGGGAAGCTATTAAAACGCACCCTTTCGACAACAAATTAATGCAACATTTTGTTTTTGTGGGGTTTTTTTTTACGTGTTAGCCGCAAGTTTTGCCAACCACTGTTTGGCAGAAGGGACCTGCAAACACATAGATGACTTGGGCACCTTCTCAGAACTGTTCCAGGACAAGTTGCAGGAATGTCTATCCACAAAGGATAAATCATTGATGATATGTTGGGGATAGATTTGTTTCCAGAATGAATTGCTTGCCAAAGATAAAGCTCATTTCACGCACAAGTAGCCTATTATGTTTACAGACTCACCACTTTGCAGTCTGCAGTTTGGCCAATTGGCCCGGTCCCATGGCCCTTGGCAATTGTGCATTTTGGTCAATGACACACTTTAGTCTTGGTACTCCATGGCGGGAAGTCAATGAAAGTGCCTAACCTGGACCGCCTTGTGGTTGTACTATAGATAAGAACCTCAAGGTCTGTGGAAAATTGCCTGGTCTTGTAATAACTTCCCCTCAAACTTACCCACAATAAAATTTGGATTTGGGGTTGGAAAATCAACTCTGGAGAAGTAATCATGTTAACATGGAGTAGTTTAGAGAAGGTGCCAAAATATTCAATACAGTAATGCTACCAGATTACCCTTAACTCATGCAAAATCATTTGTGCTACCCAAAACAATAGTACACATTATTTGCCATAAAAAAGTAACAAAAATGTTTTTCCAAAAATTTCAAACTTTTTGCCGGTTATGATTTGTGATACTCTATGCCGCGCATACAAAATGGTGATAAAAATGTATGTAAATAAAAGCAAGGTCTACAAACCCAAGCTGGGAAATATGGCGTGGCGAACTAGTATTCACCCGTGGGAACGAGGTTGCACAGACATTCATTGTGCCACGATTATATCAAGCTCACTGTGTGCAATGACATCATTAACGTTGTTGTTCTTATTTATACGTATTGAGATACATGGCGTTTACCCTTTCCGCTTCGAAATAGGACAAAAACATTAAAAAGAAAAAAACACACAAAGGATCAAACAAGACGGCCAAACCAAAGTGCAGTTCTGTCATCCGTGTAACATTTATTTGTTTAATCCATAGGATTTACATACTTAATGGCGATACACCAACACATATAACTTTTGCCGTTGAAATATATATCCCTTAAGAAGAGATGTTCATTAATTTCATTGGCAATTGGTTTTGTTTTCCCTGAATAAATAAACTATAATATATTTATTACAACATTTGCTTAGGTCTAATATAAATAGCTGGCCGAACGTGGATGCCTATAAATAGAAACTGTGTATCAAAACATTATATTAAATAAGATTTTTGTTAAAAAAGAAAAGGAAAAATAAACAATAAACACCTCAACGTAATGACTTTTCTATAAACGTCTTAAAATGTCTCGAAAAAAGATTAAGAGAAGAGATGAAAAAGTGCAAGAGATACATAAATTATATAAATATATTATTGAAAGAGTAAAACAATGATTTGAGGAAGGATTGCCTTTTCACCACAAAATACAATAGATGTACAATTGCATTAAAGCGCTTAACCACAGTAATTAGATTGTCATGTCTGGTGGTCGGATGGCAGAGCTAACCTTTCGCATACAGGTGCACGCTACTGGTACCTCATACCACTCAAAGTCATATTTCAAGACGCCTCCTACACAGCCGTTTTTCCTCAACACTCCCATATTGTACTTCACCTCTCTGCATTCTAAGTCAGGGGATGCTTTGCCAGTGTAGGGATCTAGACAGCCCTGACACCGACACACAGCCCTGGCGATGAGGCTTGGGTACCGGTCTGCATCGTGATCATCAACGTAGGTCCACGGGCAGGTTGCTGCCTCACTGGTGCTCCAATCTTCCTGTACCTCATGCTCGGCCGGACAGGTTGTCGTAGTTGCTACATCAGGGTAGGGTATGGCATCAGGGGTGATAGTCTGCCGTTGTTGGATAGTTTGGTTAAATGGAAGAACCCCAAAGGCGGGCTTGTTTGGGTAGAAGTGTTCCCCGTTGTTAACCTGATGGTTGAGTCCTGTCTTGGAACAGTCGGATGCCAAGATACCGCTTTGAGCTGCGTGGTCTTCGTCGGATGGAGCGGGCAGCGGGCTGGCCAGTGCCGGTGACGATACGGCAAGAATGAACGCGACAAACCCGCTTAGAGTTACGAGGGACTGCAACCCCAGAAACGAACATCTGACGATCATCTGACAGCATGGAGACGACTGAAATGCCATGTTTGCTGCTGCTGAAGGACTTCTTTGAAATATAATATTTGTCTCAACTTTTCTCGTCACTGTTCTTTCAGATTATCTGGAATCAGTATTAGACCAGTTAAGTCTAAAATCAGTTGAGCTCGAATTGAATGTACTGCTCCTCGTTGCACCGACTGTCGTTTTATGCTTTTTGTCGACCTCCAGGGAAGTCCGAAATCATGAAAATAGACCATGACGAATATTGTACCTCTACACAGGTCCCAACTCCTCCTCAACTAAAATCCGTGTTGAAATCCTGAACTGAATCCACTTGTTTACTTTCAGACAAAATAACAAAACAAACAAAAATGATTTTCCCGAGTGGGGGAAAAGGCTTGACTTTACACTATTTACTCTCGATAAAATAATCAGGCGGCTAAAAACAATATAGGTTTGTATTTCCCTGTTTGCAATTCATGACGTCATTAATCAAACCTTGAATAATAAACATCGATTGAAGAAGATCGGGGATTTTGTCGGACCCTTTTTCAATAAAGTTGGCGTACCTTTCAGGCCTGTTGAGAATAAGACTTTTGCCATTACCATGGTAACGTGAACTGTCTCGTGCTAGGTAGCTTTATATTATTTAGAGAGAGAGAGAGAGAGGAGGGGTGACCGGGTAGGTGGGATATATTGGTTCGTTCTTCTTACGTGTTCAGTTAGAGGGTAAAACAACAACTCACATTTAAAGGTTGTTTTCAGGGAAATTTGTAACAGCGTTCAAGTGCTGGATTGGATTAGGTTGTTTGTAGCCTTCTGTGCATTTAAATCCAAAGTGTCATCCAATAGGCCCCCCAAAAAATAAAAAAAAATAAATAAATAAGTAAATAAATAAATAAATACAAAAATGGAAAAAAATATTACTAATTACTAATTATATTAAATAATAATGAAAAATAAATAGATAAATACATACAAATAAATGAATAAAATAAATGAATAAATCAATCAATCAATCAAAACAATTATATCAATATTATGAGTACAAGTCATGCAAAGCAATGATTCCTCCTATTCATCACACATTGCTGTTGACTTCCAATACGCGCAAACAGCGTCCGTTTGGGATACATTAAATAATTGTACAGCCTACTCGTACACGTACAGATTGCTGAGGCGTTCGTTGTCCAAACATTAGATGGGTTCAAATTCCATAAAGGAAGTGTCTCCCGATGGGTTGCTGTTTTCGGAGTAAAACAATACGTCATCGGTCTGTTTACAAAACCTTCCCGTGTTGTGTAGACCGTAATTTTGATCCGGGTTTGTGTTCACTAATACGCCGCTTGAACTTAAAGAGAGAGAAAAAACACCTCTTCAAAATAAAACCCTTTTTGAGTTTTCGAAGACAAATCAAAGGCGTATTCTGACGTGCCGAAAGAAGATTCTGTATCGAGGTTTAAACAACTGCGTCAGTTGGTAAAGGGATGTAACACTTCAGGGACACTTAAGTTGAAGGGGCTGGCCCAGCTCTCCCCCGGATAGAGCAAAAACTCCCCGCCCCATTAAGTATAAGTTTACACTGTTAAATGATTTGAGCTAAGGACACAGTCACCAAGCATTACCGTGGTGCAGCCAATTTGTTCTGCATGTATCGAGGTGGGATGTAAACACTTCAGTGACATTTGAGTTGACCTGGTGCAACCATTTTGTTCTATCTTTCTACCAATTAATCAAATCCGGGTTTTAAGAAATCTAATGGTCTGGTCGCACTTTGTTATTTTGTTGTTGTTTCGCACACAGCGGACGCGACAAGTGGTGGTAGAGTATGATAGAAGTGTTTTCTGGAACATTCAGTCTTGACTAGTAATGTTTTTATATTGCAGGAGTTCATTCAAGTAATACACGGTATTAAATAATACTGTTTTACACTTCTCATAAACATAACATATATGCATGAACATAATTTACCTTTTGATTTAAAGACAAAGCGAAGGATTTGTATCATTTTATCGAAACCTAAAATAAATAAATAAATAGTAATAATAAATATTTTTAGAAATTGTTTCAATATTAAAGGTAGCGCCGCCGTTTGTTTTTTGTAAACGTAATGCTAGGTTATAGGCAAAATTATTAAGAAGGGTATAATAAAATTCACCTTCGAACGTTTCAGTTGAATGCATTGTCTGCTTGTTGACTAAAGCAGAACAACTGTCACAATGATTTTTATCAAGAACTTCGCATCCATCCGCGTTTGGTGGAGATTGGGAGCGATTACTGCCCGCATCTCTGGTCGTAATGAGGGCAGTATTCAAACGGATACCATGGACATTTCAAAAAGTCTACCGTGGGCGATCTTTGGAGATTCAAATACTTTTTATTTCTAATCAACGGAGTCATTTAAATAAGTAGGTTTTTGGATAAGGATTACCTTTAAATCGCAGTTATTAAGTTTAATATATAAATTCTGGCTGAATTACCGTCGACAAAAAAAAACATTGTTGGAAGAATTTCTTATTAATTTATTATCCATTTGTTAGAAAATATATCACAGACAGTAAACAATAACAAAAACATCAAAATCAAAGAAAGCATGGGGTAAACCAAAAGGAAAAACAGGAGAAGCTGGATAGGAGACAATACAATACCAACACAACAAAACACAGACGCAGCACTGTAACAGAGATACAGGCCAGAGGGATTGCCTAAAAAGCTTCTAGACCGAGGCTTTCCCACTGCACCTGCTCCATGGAGAAAAACAAACAAACACACAACAAGCTTCTAGACCGAGGCTTTCCCACTGCACCTGCTCCATGGAGAAAAACAAACAAACACACAACAAGACAGGAATCATAATTTTGGTGTTGCAAAGGGCAAGACAAAGCAAAAGTTGTCTATCGATTATAATGAATCACAACACATCAATCATGCTGTATATTGCACCTGTAAGTTGATTTTATAAAACTGTTTTTAAAATGTACTCTTTACGAAATAATATATGCCTACCACCCCTTAAGAAATGTTTCCTGAACACTATAGTTTGGAATCTCTGCAAAATTCCTGAAACCAACGGTGCACCATGCATCCCCCCCCCCTCCCCCGCAAAGAGAATAATATTTGCCTCCAATCTCTGAAGTGACGAATAGGCCTACGTCTTCACATCACAATACAGCTAATTTACCCACGGTCAAATCTGTTTTTTTATGTTTTTATTTATAAAACATTACTTATCATTCATTTACAAAAGTGTGTAAGGAGTTTGCTTGGGACGATATTCCGGATTTAAAATCTGACAAATCCGGATTGTGAAGTGCTTTCCAGACCCCTCTGATTCTTTTACGGCAATTTTATGGTCATAAAATAATGAAAATGTCTGGTGTGTTTCCCCCAATAGAAACTAGTGTGATAAGGGTACAATCTGTGTATGCACTGTAAGACATTCACTACGTCATGGACGTGCAACACAGGGAAGTTTAAACTAGTATAATATTACAGTTTCAGATTAGTTTTTATTGATAAAGATAATCAACTCAACAGATTTTACCCACGCCGTGCAACGTATGATTCTTACACTACAGTAGTGTCGGCAACAAGGTAGATTTTCAAAACACGGAATCGGGTGTACTTCAAAGACAAATATAAAAAAAACTCGTCATGGTCTATTTCCAAATGAGTTAACTTTTTCTTGGCTAACAACAAAAAGCATAAAACTACAGTCGGTGCAACTAGGAACAGCATGCACAATCAATTCGGGTTCAACTGATTTTAGACTTAACTGGTCTAATACTGATTCCAGAAAATCTGAAAGAACAGTGTGAAGTGACGAGAAAAATAGAGAAAAATACTATATTTCAGGAAGCAAACATGGGATTTCAGTCGTCTCCGTGCTGCCAGATGATCGTCAGATGTTCGTTTCTGGGGTTGCAGTCCCTCGTAACTCTAAGCGGGTTTGTCGCGTTCATTCTTGCCGTATCGTCACCGGCACTGGCCAGCCCACTGCCCGCTCCATCCGACGAAGACCACGCAGCTCAAAGCGGTATCTTGGCATCCGACTGTTCCAAGACAGGACTCGACCATCAACTTAACAACGGGGAACACTTCTACCCAAACAAGCCCGCCTTTGGGGTTCTTCCATTTAACCAAACTATCCAACTACGGCAGACTATCACCCCTGATGCCATACCCTACCCTGATGTAGCAACTACGACAACCTGTCCGGCAGAGCATGAGGTACAGGAAGATTGGAGCACCAGTGAGGCAGCAACCTGCCCGTGGACCTACGTTGATGATCACGATGCAGACCGGTACCCAAGCCTAATCGCCAGGGCTGTGTGTCGGTGTCAGGGTTGTCTAGATCCCTACACTGGCAAAGCATCCCCTGACTTAGAATGCAGAGAGGTGAAGTACAATATGGGAGTGTTGAGGAAAAACGGCTGTGTAGGAGGCGTCTTGAAATATGACTTTGAGTGGTATGAGGTACCAGTAGCGTGCACCTGTATGCGAAAGGTTAGCTCTGCCATCCGACCACCAGACATTATTGGCTGAACAGTCTACATTTTAGTAATTATATTTTGTCATAACTCTGAGTTCCTTGTTAACCTAAAGTTGTTCATCTAATTAAACTACCTATTTTATTTATGTTAAGGTAAAAATCTTATTTTGCTGTATTATTCATAGTTATATAAATGTTTAGTTTGATTATAGTTGCTATATTTATTTGTACAAAATGCAGTTATTGCATGCTTAAGTCGTTTTTATACAAATATTTAAAACAATTTTACTGAGAAAAATGTGTGTGCTTTTGTGGGTTGATAACACTAATGTATTGATTATTATGAAGCCACCTATGTGTTTGCAGACCCCCTGTACTTTCTACCAACCAGTGGTTGGCAAAACTTCGACGTCAAAAAAGAATCAACAGCTAGATTTGTGTTTGAAAGGGCGCGTTCGAATAGCTTCCCCGATATTATTTGGGTTGAGTCTCACGAGGCACCCCTGACAAGAGCAAAACAAACGACCCTACAGGTAACCCCCAGGGTCGTGAGTGTCGCACTGTGGAAATGTCATAGGTCAATTTTCATAAGTTATTACTTTTTTCATTGGAAATATTTTTAAACAGTGTTAACATTTCAAAAGGCGCCTAATATCTTTTGTTTTGAAATTGAGTGACTACGCCGACAACGGACGGCCGTTTAAAGTTAAATTTTGTATCCAATAATGACTATTACTATGGGTAAATATTTTAATTTAGCTGCACGTTCCTAACTTCCTTGACACCACTCATCAAGGTTTGCCCAGTACCCCGCTTCATGAAAAGCGCCCCCTCCCCCCAAAAAGGGGGGGGGATAATTAAGATCAGTTATGCTTGCACCTGCATTTTACAGTGACACCGCCCTCATCCGAAACTTTCTATATTCGATTGGCTACACATTCTCCCAGTGTTATTATCTTTATTACATAAACGGTGTTCAGAATAGTGAGGGCAATTTTGGTTTGTGGATAACTTTTGTTTTATTGTGATGTGACTATTGGTTTATCGCAGACAGTGCTCGTGTGTTTTTGTGATCATTCATAATATGAAATAAAAAACCTGTGATGAAACATTATAAACCTGTGAAAATTTGGTCTTAATCCGTTGTGTGAGTCAGGAGAAAATAATGAAAACTCATGCACAGTTTTCAGCATGTCAATACATTGTGCTTAATTTTGGTTGAACACCCGATATGAACTGTTGCGTTTTGTAAGGATTCTAGTTTTTCTTAATTTATATGACTTCATCAAAGGGAAATATTCACCGGAAAAAAAGTGGTTCCAGTATGAACTTCATAATGTAAGCTTTCAGGCTAAAATTCAACAATGATTTTTTTCCCCTTACCAATTCTGTCTACAAAATTATAATGTTGTTCACATAAAAATAGAATAAGAAACATTCAATGTATTTCCTATGGGGATTCATTGCTTGGGCCAATTTGAGTGAGATACACCAAGCTTTAGCAGCGTGTAGGTACGTCACGTGGGCTTCGTTGTACGAGGTTGCAAATCCTACATCGACCTCGCGGGACTTTACTGTGAGGACGTTCACGCACAAGGCAGTTCCTGCACGTGATGCCTGCACGGCTTGTTGTTGCACGATCTGACGCGCTGGTGCAAAAGAGCCTTGGGGAAATCAGTATGAACAGAAGTCAATGAAGGAAACAGGCGTGAGCATCCGTATAACACTGACAGCAGTCTCCTCGTATACCAACCAAACCGTAGATGAAGCAAACAGGCGTGAGCATCCGTTTAGCAGCACCGACAGCAGTCTCGTCATATACCACCAAACCGTGATCTTTACACAGCTAAAGAGTGGGGGTGTTGTTTGACGATATTCTTTGTTAAAAGGTTCTCCATTTTGACGTAAACAGACATTTCAAAGAAGAACATGACGGTAAGACGTGTTGGTTGATTGCGGTACAGTAAAACCTAATACTCATTGTGTCTATACACACGAACACACACATATGAAGCTTATAACCATTATCTATGTTATTCTGTGGGTATACATTAGACAATGTTCATTAAACTTTTTAGTGTAACAACTACATCGGAAAGTATACGTGTAGGTGCATTCCTTACGGAAACCATACAAAATGCCTAACTTGCAATTTATTTATAAACATTTGGACTTGATAGCGAACAACAAAACTAATTTATTCGTATACATGTACACTCTGATATGATCTGAAGTGAATTTTAAATAGTTGGAGGAACAATACAAAGACACGAACTGTTAAAAGGAGACCCGGTTTAATTCACGATGCAAGTTCGAGTATGAGTCGAATTATTCTCGACAAAAACATAAGTTACTTGAAAATTATATGCCACTTCATTATTTATAAAGTAATGATACCAACTTTCATGTGAAAAAAAAGGATACGACGGCATTAGGAATGTACCTGTTTATAAATGTGTAATGTTTTCCGTTGCGTTTCTTTGAAAGGCTCGTTGTGATGAACGCTGTCACAAGGGCGTCTTTTTTTAATCCGTCAGTGGTATCGTTAAAGGTAGGGTCGTGGATAAAAAAAACTCAAAAATTAATGACCATAAAAACTTTCTTTGCGAGAAGCGCTGCAGTTGTTGATAGTATAAACTGTTTAGATAAAGGATTGCCTTTAAATTAATATGGCTTGGATTATTGTTCACTTAAAAACATTTTGAACCCGAGAAACGACTCATGCATGAATCGTTCGGCATAATGTTTCTGAGGGTGTCCTTTCGCGAATGCTGCGGCCAGAGATGAAGTTGGTACCCGCTGTCACCTTGCTAAACGTGGATGGATTCGGCGTTCTTGTGAAAATTGAGTTTGTTGCTGTTTTCTCAGCAAGTTAGACACTGTACTCAGCTGAATCTTTCGTATGACTTATATTGTATATGTCTTTATACTTTTGCTAATAAATTACAATGACTAAAATCAATTTAGACCCAACCTGTTAGGATACATTACCCAATTTTCGCCGATATATATATAAACTATGGTAGGGGAGATGGCCTTAGCTTTCAATCCAAACCGGACCTTCGTCAGAGGCATAAACAAGCACAAAAAAAACACATATCCATATCTCTCTCTTATGAACGATTAAACCACGTCAACACATTCGCATATGCCATGGACAATGTGCAGTGTAACAGGCAAGATTGTTTGTATACATGTACATGGCTGATGATGAATCCCGACAGTCAGTCTTTTTTTCTTTCTTTTTAAACCAACCATTTACCGTTGGCGATTTGTTTTTTTCTTGCACTACTTTAAGCTTTACAGATTACCAGTACGTTAATCCCGAGATCACACGTTCAAGTCAAGTTCTAGTCAATTTGTCTTTGTTCAGCCCCTTCAGTGATTTTTTCAAATGAAACTGATCAAATTATTGTTGTGGTTTTTTTTACGGATCTGTACGCTATCCTTTAAGTTGCACCATCGCCGTATCTGTCCGTGGCATCGCGTGTACAAGGAACTCGCCATGTTCAACCGGAAATGCGGTGTCAAGTGTCAAACACAGCACAACACCCAGACTGAACATAAAAATGCGTAGAAATATCATTCCTGAAAGCCAATAGGTCCCGGAGATGTTTTATGCAAACACATTCTTTTGGGGCCTGAACCTGTGACCCCGGAATCAACGTGCCGGCGCTCTGATTCTAAATATAACAGCTTTCATTTTTTGAGGCGTTGCACGAAGAAGAAAATGTGGCTTGCCGGCCTAATAATGATAGGGGTCAGGTGTGCCCCAAGTGTTAATGTTTGTGTGACTGAATACGGGTCAGGTGTGCCCCAAGTGTTAATGTTTGTGTGACTGGATAGCCAAACACTTTTTCCGGCATCCGGCACGAAATAATTTTTATGTGGTTGTTGACAATAAAAACAGCTTTCAATACTGTGGCGTTCTGTCACAAGAATTTGTTTGCTTGTTTCCTTTTTGATATGAGTATAAGTGGTAGTTAATTCAAAACGTGAATCATTATTGTTGGGATCCAGACCTAATCTACCGTCCATCAGCCATGCCAAACAATTTGGCATGCTTCGTGTTTTTGTGCGTTGTCCATGGCATATACGAATAGTTTGGGTCGTGTTTTAGTTCTTTAGAAGGAAACGTGCACCATGCAAGGAGTTCCAAAGAGATCCCTTTGTAAAAAAGTAAATAATTAAATAAAATTAAAGAAAATTAAGAAAATTAAGTCAATAAATACAAATTCCCGAAACTACGCTGCAACATCAATTTAATATGAGCAGAAATATCACTTTAATTAAGTTTTCCTCGTCATTAAAAAATAAATAAAAAATCAACCACATAATGGCGCTTTGCAAATGAACATTCTTTTCGAAGAAAATTAAAAATCACAACACTCTTAAAACACATGCATGAAAGAGTACAAATTTACTTAATATTGACTATAAATTATTTGTATATGGAGTTTCCCCCTTAATATGCAATATAGGTACAGGTGGATACATATTACATAGTAGTCATATACATGTAAAAGAAATCTTGCAAAAGTTAGTTTTAATTCTTCCAATTTTCTACCAAGATCCGTTTAATAAGAGCCCTATGCAACTGTATGTTGTGTAATGCATTAAACTAAAAAAAACTGTCTACGTTATTCCCAAACAAACATCCCACATTCGAGTTCTTTTCACAACACACACAGTGTGTTTTCTTCAGGTTTAATTATGCTGATGAAAAAGCAAAAGACAAGCAAACAAACAAACAAACAAACAAACAAATTATTGTCTCTTTTCAGGGGTTCGTTAATCAACCATGTGCTTTATTTGTGGTCGCCATACTGTGTCTATCAACGGCAGGGTCCAAGTACACGACGGGAAGATGTGTCATCCCCGATGAACACGACCTCTTAACGCTCCTTCTTGAGAACGGCGGGGTGGTCTTTGCTTCTCCCCCGACAGAGGAGTCCGTCGATGTCAACCCAGACGACATGCACTGCCCAGTGGGCGAGAAACTATCTAAGGACGCGCCTCAAAACGAGAGAGCATTGTGTCCGTGGAAGATGGTTTCAACCCATGACGCAACACGCTACCCGGCGACGCTTTTCATGGCCGTACCTCTATGCGAGTCCTGTCTCAACGCGGATGGTTCTACGATGATGCCAGGAACAAGGTGCGAGGTGGTGGATTACCCGACAAAGATTCTGCGCCAGAAAGGGTGCGAACCGGGCGGTGTGATGCAGTATGGCATCGAGCCTTTCAAAATGCCTGTTGCTTCCCGATGCATATCAGACCCATCTCCAGTGGCTTGAATCTCAAATTGAGAACACAAAAAAAGGTCACCGTTCGTATGTATTTTGTAGGCATGTAATATACTTTGTGTTTGTCTCCAGCTTTTGTTTGCATTTTGAGCTGCTTTGTTATAGCGTGCATTACTTGAATAATAATGTCAGTTTTCTTAAAGGTTCGCTCATACTTTGGTATTATAACCCCGAAAAGAAACTGTAATTTTTATCCGAAAGGGTTACTTTGCTGAATTATAGAACCATCATCCATCTCTGATCCTCATTGTAGCGACTACTTTTGTCGTTTCAGTCTCAGTTTGATCACTTTGTTTGAATGGAAGAAATATAAGACGTTTGCACAAGGTCTATAAAACGCCATCAAAACAGATTCGGTTTTTTTCTGTCATAACATTTCAGTTGTTACCATCAGTCAGCGACGATAATGAGTTGTGATATTTAGAGAGTGTTTTGCATTCCAAAAGATTTAGAATGACATAAACACGCGGTTTCAGTGACATTGTAACGTTATGTTTGGAATACGCATGTCCAGACTTTAGAACGAAACTGTTGTTTACAATTTGTTTTACTCCAAAAAGGCATGATTTGTCGTGAATATTCTGAATTGCGTGCATGGGAGTACATGATATTCAGAGATTTATGATTCAGATTACGGTTGACCAAAAACCTAACACATTCAAGCTCATCCCAATGTTTCACATCTCGGGTAAAAGTGTGTGTGGGGGGAGGGGCGGAGAGATGGGAGTTGACGCTGTAACTTTCGGATCTTAATAAAAGAAGGGGTCAGCTTTACATCACCCACCCCCCCCCCCCCGCCACAGCCGAAGACAGAGACACTTATCTTTCAATAGAACAAACAAAAGTAATTGTGCCAAGCGCATTCCCATTGAACATTGTTTTCTTTATCTAAGTGTAAAGGCATTAAATACGATATTTGTATTTATTTTTAAAATTACTATTGGACCTATATGCCGTAGACATATTACAAACCGGGAGCCAAGGGGGTCAGCCCAGAAATTAACTAATTTTATTAAGCCATGGTACATGTACATACCTGTGTAAGGAAATGGCCGTCTACTGAGCACACTCTGGTGGGTGTAGTCTGTGGGCAATGAAAGAGGACCCCCAAAATGTGCTTAATCAGCTTGTGAGTTAAACTGATGATCAGCTTGTGAGTTAAACTGATGATCAGCTTGTGAGTTAAACTGATGATCAGCTTGTGAGTTAAACTGATGATCAGCTTGTGAGTTAACCTGATCACCAGCTTGTGAGTTAACCTGATCATCAGCTTGTGAGTTAACCTGCTCCTCAGCTTGTGAGTTAACCTGATGATCAGCTTGTGAGTTAACCTGACGATCAGCTTGTAAGTTAACCTGATCATCAGCTTGTAAGTTAACCTGACGATCAGCTTGTGAGTTAACCTGATGATCAGCTTGTGAGTTAACCTGATCAGACATTTCCAGTGCCGGGGTTGCCTGCCAGACTTACATAAACCGGCACTACATGATTTTTAAAGGTCGGCTGCTATTGCTTATTAAGACAGATAACAACGTAGTATAGTATTCAGTTTCCAAACACTTGCTTTCTTTTTCAGCAAAAGTTAAATTTGTCACTTGACTTATTGTCATTCTCGTTATCATATCCCAATTCCGTCAGCCATTCCGCTGCCAGAGGGTGCAAAAATACGCACATTAATCTGATTGTCTATAGTATTGTCTCTTATAGGTCTTTCAATTACTGTGGTTATTGTATAAATCCATATTTTAACAGCTGCATTGCGGTGAGCCACTGTATGTTTTTAAAAGGCCGGTCTGTAGTCGGTTCCGCAACTGAAAACTTGAAGTGATGCGATAGTAAAAAAACAAACGTATACAAACACACACACACACACACACAAGTGTGTAAACACCTCCAATCGGGGACCTCCTATTGTCCCTCTTTTGTTTGGACTTTAACTTTTTGGCAACAGCTCCCATTGGTTTTGTACACAATTTCCAACTGGGGACCTTTACCCAACCGGGGACCCTATTGTCCTCTTTTGTTATAGGTCCCCGGTTTGAATGTGAAAACAAACTCACACACCCAACCTTACGGATCCGGTTTGTGGGGTACTGCTATTGTTATTCTATTGTTCCCTTTTCTAAAGAATTCCCTTGTGGGGCCCTATTGTTCCTATTGAAATTGCCTTGTGGGGTCCATTGTTCCATTGTTAAAAGTACCCCGTAAGTTGGCATGTGTAAGGGCACCCACACCCACCCATGTTATAGCTGAAGCGTCAATGTCTAGTTGGTAAATAAGGGAAAGGTCGGGGAAACCACCTTGCTCTATATCAATCAACGATTGCAGACGTTTGCGATAAGCAGCCTTCGACAACTATCATCGCGACCGACCATAATCCGGCCTTGAATCACCCTGTTCATGTTTGTCCGGTCCTTTTATGCGTGTAAACCTATTATTTTGGGTTGACCAGCAAGTTACACTTCCTGCATGGTTATACCATACCCGATATGTGACGGGGGTGTTCTCCTCCCCCAAAATGTTCCCCTACTCTAAAACACTCTTTTCATCATGTACAGAGGTACACACCTTCCTAAAATCCTCTAAAGAATCCTCTAAAGAATTCTTGAGGAGGGTGGGGTTCGTTTTCCTTTGAATACTATACTATCAGTAATCGTGCGGACAGCTTCAAACACATGCAAAGATTGAAGCGAGTGTAAGATATACATTGTAATAGTTAATCTCAACGGATGTTGTTATATATATTTTTTTATATGACCAGTGTATAATACTCGTGTACACATGTAAATGGTTTTTTGATGTCAGACATGAAAAATAAACCTCTGAAAGTTGACATTTCTTATGGTATTCGTTGAATCTTTAATTGGACAAGTTACTATAGTTCTGACATTTTATGTGTGTACTTGTTATTTGGTTTCGACTGAAGCTAGTAAGTTCCCAACAAAAACTTATTTCTTTAACTAGTTTATACTAATGGGGCGGGGGGGGGGGGGGTCTTCACTCCACTAGCTTTCTTTTAGGATGAAATATAGCTGCGTAGCTGATAGGTGGTGACAGAAACGTGAGCATACTATCTACCCACTACCCGACTATAGGCTATATGGTTACCTATTAACCAACGTATTAACAAGTTACCTGTTTCTATATCAATGTGTTATGAATTTGGATCTTCATTATCTTTCTGATGACATTGTTTTTTACGATAACCGAAATGTTCATGATCACGCCTTCAGATCTCATACTAATTACACAATGTCCCAAAAGCTAGCCGCTCTTTTGGTGGCAAGTCCTTCTCTTTTGCGGGCCACGATTGTGGGACATTTTCCCCACCACAATAAGGGTGGCATCGTCTTTCATCATCTTCAAGAAATTGTTCAAAACTCATATTTGTTTGTATTACCGAATGTTTTGTTTTGTTTCATATATTGGCTTGTATTGTACGTGTAATTGTTTTGTAAAGCGCTTAGATCTATGAATAAGCGCTATATAAATATAGCATGGATTTAGGTGGCTATGCATTGTTTAACGTAGTACCGTAATGTTATGCTTTCAAAGCAAACGTATTGAGTGGAAATAAACCGAACTGTACTGAACTGGACATAACTTGAAGGGACTTGTATTATTTTGTGGGGGGGGGGGGGAGTAGCCATAACTCGTCAGCTTTTTTGCCAACCCCATGCAGTGTTTTGAAATATACTTCATATGCTACTTTAACATTGTTTTTATTCAAACGTTCTTGGAATGCTTCAGTTTAAAAATAATTGAAGTGCCCACATCATTGCAGTAGTATGCATTGTCTTTTTTAGTTTTGTGTGTGTATGACATTGTTCATTTCAAGTCCAATCAATTACAAGTGTTTTGTGCCGTAATGCTGTTTGATGTATTAGAAACGTAGGTCGAAATGAAGCTAAAATTATCGGATTTGATTGCTTTGTCCATGTAAGGTCTGATTCGTAACAAAGATTTATTTTAATTGTTTGCCCTCCCTCTCTTCTTTTTCTCATGTATTATGTGGGAAAAGAAAACCAAACCCAAACCTGTTAATTGTGCAGCATTTCAATTGGAGTTACAAGTCCTTCGACTTGTTTACAGGCAATTTATGCTCAACCATGCATTAAGGCATTAAGTGTAGCCACTCCGTAAGGGTGTATTTTACTAAAGGCCTTGTTTCGTTCAAAGCGGAACTTCCTGCGTGGGGAAATCCCATATTTGTTGGAACAGTGTCGAGCCTGCTCCACGATTCACCGACAGACAGTAACTGCTTATTTGGTCATGATAAGAAATGGAAAGGCCTATGTAATTAGTAAGAGCAGCTTCTAACCAAATTAAATGTATTGGTATGTATGCGGACTTATTTTGGACTTTTTCATTTTAAAGGTATTTTACAGTTATGATTGGTAGATGGTCTTCATGTTTTGTTTGATCAACCATAACACATGAAACAACAAACCAGTGAAAATTTGGGCTTAATCTGTTGCTGGGGTCAGAGAAAATAGTTTTAAAATATGCATAATGTTCAGCATGTAAACACATTGTCCGTAATTTGGGTTGTAAACAACCGAAATCAGCTGTTGCACTTTTTAGGCTTTCAGAATATTTGATAGAAAAATGGTTTTGATATGAGCTTTGTAATTAGTAAACTTTCTGACAAAAGTTAACAGTCATATAGTGTTATTCTACCACCCTTGTATAATACCTCTAAATCGAATGTGTTTAGAGTGTTTCCGAAGTTATAATATTTGGGTGTAGCACCGTGTGCTCGCCCCCCCCCCGACCCTCACCAATCCATTCTTTAAAATACCAGCTTTAGTCGTTTGTTCCTACCCGCTGCATAGTGACACCTCGCCCGACGAGTTTTTCTTTTACACCGCTTCGCATTAAATGCATGTCTACCATTTCCACCACTTTGGGAGTCAATTTCTTTGCGCACATTTTTGACTTCCGAAATTACGGACAGTGTAAGTGTGCTGCGCTTTGTGAAATGGGACGATAGACATGTGTCATGTTACGAACATCTTTGTTATGTTCTTTGCTTGCAAATGCGAAGCAATATTTCCGTTTCCATTGTTTAAAAAAACCCAAGATTGTTTTAGTTTTTGTCAATCCAGCTTCCATTTATACATCCCCCATAAGGGGTCACAGTAAAGCGTTCGGATTGGTCTGTTTTTTTGCAGAGGTCGTGCATTCTAAATAGATAAACTAATGCATGTATGTATACGTCGCATGTGTGCGCGGGTGTTAGTTTTATTACAGTGCTAGCTTGGTACACTGCATGTAAGATGGGGTGTGTGTTAGCTCCATGGTTTATCCGGGTTTGGAATAAGCCCATTGATGAAAAACAAGATGTCTGCACTGATACTTCGGCCTATAGCTAAAAGAGCACTCTAGTCCAGTTCAGAGCAAAATTTGAAACATGACGTCACCGGACAGCAACAAAAAATGGGTCTGTGCATTTTAAAGAGGAATTTTTGCACAGTCATTATTTGCTCGAATTCAATGCCGTTATGATTTAATATTATAATTCAGGAATGAACTGAAAATTGATGTACGGACGGATCGTACTAGAAAGGTGACGTCATCGAACCTTTTTTTTTCCAGGGGGGGGGGGTAAAGAAAATTGTTGCACTTGAAGGGTGTCAAACACAGTGGCATTTTACACCATTTTAACATGAGGTCATAGAGACGTAATTTCCCCCATTTTTATAAGGACTATATGTATTGAAAAATGAATTGATCACAAAACTGGAATTCGACCTGGAAGGCCCTCTTTAAAATGTCCTCTTTAAAAGAAATTATTTTTAGTATAAAACAAACCGTCATCCAAAGTTAGCTTGCCACGGTTGAGAGAAACTTAGTGGAGACTAAAGCTTCTTAAAAGAAAAAGATAATTGCAGGATCGCTTTTATTTCACTAATTCTTCTAACAAGCTACATCATAAAACCAATCTTACAAAAGTAAGCAACTAAGGTTAAACGATCAACACGACTTAGTTAATTAAACTGCGGGTCGTTCGATAAATAACTATTGCAAGTAAATATTTCCTCTTAGTGAATTCTGAGGTGGACCATTTAGGTCTCCAAACAGTAAATGAATTGAAAACTTAGTTAATTATAAAGACTTGCTCACTTAAGTTTGACCTCATTTAGTAAACGACAAGAGTATAATATTTGTGCTTAAGTCCTGTTTAACCATCAAATCTACACCAATCCTTCTTTAAGTTTACTCTACCATCAATACCGAGCACATAAATAATTAAAAACAATTCAGCTGACCAATTGAATTAAGAACAGCTGCATTTTTTTCTAAGTAAAAGAGCATGGTCTCTGCTTTGCTAATCAATGTTAAAATAAGTTTTACTCGAAGATAAACTCTCTTTTTTTAATTTGACAATAATGCAAACAACGATAAGCATAGTGACAATTAAAATATAACATCAAAACTAAAAGTAAACATTCAGTAATAAAATGGTAAAATTAAGCCAACTAACATTAACAATAAACTCTGTTGGAAATTAACGTGCAGTAACATTAGGCGTTTCAAAGAGTTACAAAAAAGTGATTTCAGCAATCTGGGTCCAGCCACAGAATTTTCTTTCCCTATTTTGTATATGCATTTACAAAACAAACTTTCTGTTCTATAACATGACCTTAATATAAGGTGAAATGAGTTCCACTTAGTGGATACAGTGATCTTTTTGATAACTTATTGTAATCAAGTTTAATGCACTCCTCTTACCGATTATGCTCAAGAGGTAAATCCGTGCGTGTCTCGGCCTGTATTCGAACCCGAAACCACCCTTTATTTTAGAAGGTGTCTTCATGAGGCGAAATTACCAATTTAGGTACAAAACCAAAGCTTTCACTCTGCTACATCGGTCAAACCAAACGTCAACATTCAATAAAACTGAAGTCAAAGTTACTCAATTTAGTTACCTGGACCTGGTCCGATTAATATCGTTTAACTAATCTAAACTTAGCTTTAAATGCAGGGTGTACTTTTGATAATTACTCCAAAAATTAACGACCATAAAAACCTACTTGCTAAAGAGCACTCGAGAGCTGTTGATATCATCAAACATTGTTAGAAATGGCATCATTTGAAGTAATGTAGTTTTAGAGAAAGAGGTAGTTTATTACCAAATAGTTTGAATCTGAGAAAGGCTTTAGACATGAAGCCTTCCTCAGGCATCTGAAAGCACACAATTCTGTGCAACACGGGATTGTTTTTTTCTGTCATTATTTTCTTGCAACTTCGATAACCAATTGAGCCCAAATGTTCACAGGTTTGTTATTTTATGCACATATATGTTGGGATAAACTGCCAAGTGAGGATACTTGTCTTTGACAATTACCAAAAGTATACCCTGCCTTTTATACCACAGTGCGTAATGTATATCCTGAATTTTTAAAAATAAATTAAGAGTTGTACTTTGTTTCTTCCCCCTTTTTTATTTTAATATGGACACTCTTTCCAAAATAAAGTGCCATGTTAAGATATTCTTAAATAAATGTAATGAAATATATTAGCTTTAAATATCTGTTTAAATAAATATTATTAAAATCAAATATAGTTAAAATTTCTTTGCGCGGCAGCAAAAAAGTATATTATCTACGTGAAAATCTGAGTATTTATCAGCAATGTTTTTATAAATAAATTCAAGAATAAGTTTTAATACTAATTTAATAAATCTATAAATAATTCCGTTAAATATAGAAAATTTAATGAATTAATAGTCATTATTTGTCATCGTGATCGTATTTCATTTCTTACCCATTTCTGAAACCAATCTACACTTTAAAGCACTTTTGGGATGAGGCTTTGATATTCCTGGCATATGATTCAATTAGTGAGAAAGTATACAAACGTCTGAAATTAACTTGAATTGAATATGCTGCGTCATTACCACCGGCCCTGTAATTTAAAGTCCTCGTTTATTAATATTATATTATATTTCATCGTACCAACAGTGGGAAAACCCACCAGTTACAGGCATGGCAATATACATTCGAAGTTAAAAGATAATACATGTTCAAATTTTCTACAAATGACTCCTTATCTGAACCTACAAGGGTCAGGCTTAAGTTAGTCAGGCACCTGTTGAGAAGTTAGTCAGGGACATTTCCCTTGGGTAATTAGACAGTGCTTAGAGTGTAGTCTTAATCTTATCACTGGGCCCGTCATCCTCCTTCGATCGTCAAGCTCCTAACGTATCCTATGATGGGGGTGGCGAATGCTAGATCTCTGACATGTACAGCCCACTTGAACGTTCTCGACACCTACTCGGTAGGTATACTCGCCATTTTCGCATTCACTCTCTGGGTTCCTCCACAGGACTTTCATCTGGTAATAGATTGGTTGACAAGTAGAGTCTGGGTGTTCCCGCCCTGCAGAGGGATTCATGAAAAAATCAATATTTTTTAATTAATTGTCTGTCCTCTCATCCCACTCAAGGTTCTGTGGTTCCCCTGACAGAAATGAAATAACGGCCTTTTTATTTTCCTTTGTTTGTGTGGACGCCCACCTCAAGGTGAGGGATACACTAATGTGGGCTGTCCACCCAAATCAACTGTCACCAGGGGCACGTTGCCACCTACTCCTGGGGCTGAAACAGGGCTACCCCTTTCACAGTCCGTAAGGGCAGCAGATAGCTTCTTTCTCTTTTATTGCTATTTCTTCATCTGTAACAATTCATTTATATTTGTACTCATATTTACTTTGTGGTTAACAAAATCATCTTGTTTTAGTGCAATTTTTATTATTTTATTTTCTTTTCTTTGTGATGTTGTGGCTTTGGGATTGGTCTTGACGGCTTTTGGGAAAAAAATATAGGCAGTAATTAAGTTTACTATTTGTTGTAATCCTTTATGTGTGCCATTGTCCTGTCTGTGGAACGCATTGTGTAATCTCCCGCCTATATTTTTTTTTCTCTTTCATTTGTAATAAAATTTTAAAGTTTTTACCCGTGATATTAATTAATGGAAAACTCATTACACGCAACTACCCCGTCCCAGCTATCCACCGTTCACACAGCCATTTCGTTTCATCTGAAGGGTGTATACACAATGAACTCATGCCAGTGTCAGAACCTTCAGCTTCGGTTATTGAGCGTTGCTTCCAAGTCTTAATTTTTGATTCACTGTTAAGTTTTATGTCCTGAACATTATAACGACCGCTTCTTCACAAAGTTTTTTTCCCTTATGCTGTCCCCCATCATCGTTTACCTTTTCATAAATATTTTGTAATGTCTATTTTAGTTATTTTAGTGGATTTGCTAGTTTGATTGTTTGTTTGGGTGTTGGGATGTTCGTTTATTTAGTTGTTTGTGTATTTATTTATTTTTTGGGGGGAGGGTCCATTGTTTGTTCTGTCTAGCTTACATTAGCTAATATACCATAATAAAACGCAAAGGTCGAATGAATAAAATAAGTAACAAATAAAAGCAAAACAAACAATCAATACACATACATATCATTTACAAAATGTGCTTGTAAGATTGTACTTAAACACTGTAGCTCGATCCAGTTGATCCAGTTACACAAGGAGAAAAAATCAATAAAATAAGTTTTCAAATAAAGGTATGTCCGTTTGTCAAGTTTTATCTTGTTTGTGGAGGTCCTGATTTACAAATCTCGGCTAATCAGCCTCCATACTGTTGTTCATTGGAAACATTTTCTTACCGGGAACGTGATCTATTAGTACCTTGCCGGTACCAAAAAATGATAAAGGAAATAGCGCCCTCTGTAGTACGTTATCAAACATTTGAGTTTGCTCGCCAAAGCCCACACATAGGTTGACACCAGTCTCAAGATAATCGTGTTTTTCTTTAAATGAAACATCCCCGTTTAAAAATAAACCTGAAAAGTTCCCCTAGAATATCCCTATCTGATGTACGACCTTCCTTGGTGGCAGTTCCTATTTCTCCCATTGTTATCGATGGTTTAATATCGAAGTACCACGGACGTTCAGTTTCAATTTTACTGGAGGAAGATTACCAACTTCAAGAGATTAAATCGACTGGTGACGTACTTCGCTAAAAAACAAGTGCGCGCAATGAGGGATCCTTGATTTATCGGCTGAACAATATGTTCCCCCATCGTCACGGTGTTCGATATGGGGCATGTACCCCCCCCCCCCCCCGATTGTGTCTTCAGTGTGTGCTTGAAATCTCAATGTTTTTTAGAGGATTATAGGGGGGTACTTCTTTACAAAATGAAAAAGTGAAAATAGTGTATTGAAGTACGGGAACATTGGGGGATATACCCATTGCCCCATATCGGGCATGGTGATGCATGGTTTGCAGGTGACAATCCTTGAGCCCAAATTGGCGGCAATGGGTACTCTTTCCAGGTGACATGGGCTAAATAAGCATGATGTCACCCTAACCCACCATGGGCTAAATGGGCATGATGTCACCCTAACCCACCACGCAAGTTGAAAGTAAGCACGCAGTACTTCGTATTGCTAAGTAATGTTTGCGTTGCACTAATGTGATGACATCTCTCCACAGTTGTGCATATTAAAGTCCACGTTTTTGTTTCGTCTTGTTGTTGTTGTTGGTTTTTGTTTTTGTCCTTTGTTTTTTGGTTTTTGATTTTTTTTTTTTTTTTTTTTTTTTTTTGGGGGGGGGGTCCTCTCTCCCTCCCTATTGGAATTTACCTGAACCTGAAACCGCAGAAGAGTGCCCCGGTTGGAGAAATACTAAATAACTAAATGAGTCACACTCCAGCCCCAACGTACTTTTTCTCTTTGTGCAGTGGAGCGGAAAATATTACACTGGTGACTTATCACGCACCATGACATAACGTACTTGACTTATCACGCACCATGACAGTACGTACTTTCCATGGCTTTACTCTCTTCTCCCAAAAACCTTCCATAAAAAAAGGCTTATTCTCTCAACGAGGTTGGAAAATAGTGATGGAACATGGAAAACAAAATGTAACCCATTTGTATATCAAAGTTCCACATGTCTTTAACAATATTTCTCTCGCAATGTGGGTTTATAACTAGTTTGTGCGTGCGTGTAGTTTATGTATATTTTGTGTTAGTACTATTGATCCCAGAGCGTATCACATGTATAGTTTGGAATTCGGTCCACGATTTGATATTTTATTTTTTAACAAAACTTTGGCCAAAATTTAGAACTGATAAATTGCGGAAAGAATTTCGAAAAAGCTTTGTAGTAAAAATAGTGCAACCATCGAAATAGTCAATCCAAACACGTTTACTTCAAGGGAAGTGCAACATTGCAGTTTGAAAAATGTACACACAATTAACACGTACAATAATCTAACCGCCCACAATTGCCTTTTAATTAATTTTACGAAGTTTTGTGAAGTACGTTTAGAGAAGTGAATACCCTTTCCTACTTGGAGTATGCTATGATTCTCGTACGAAGATATTTGTTGCACTGATATTAATTTAAAGACTGATTCGGAAAGATAACATACAATGAGACATAGCTTGTGAATATTTCAACGAAATAGCTTTGTACAAAATTAGCGGAAATACGTGTTATTTAGAACTATTTCCTCTTCAATACAGTGAACTTTAATCAGATTTAATACACTATATCCGTGAGTTCTGACGAAGTTGTCAGTTTTTTCAAGAAGAAGCCTATTGAGAGAGAAAAAGAAACGTAACCCCCAAAACTGGAACGCAAACTTACCGTTTGTACCTCTCAGGCACCCGGTACAATCGTAGCAGACAGCCTGTGTTATAGTCCTGGGGTATCGAGTTTCGTTGTGCTGCTCTACATACACCCAGGGGCAAGTTGCCCTCTGATTTAGCACTAGGTTGCTTCCTTGGAGGGCACCAGTTGGGCAACTCAGTGACGGCATCGAAGTGCTGACGGAGAAGTTCGGCTCAAACGATGTTAGACTTGAGCCCGTTGGATGGAGCAGAGAGCAGAGCTGATGACGGGTAGGGTCTTGGCATGTTGCGTCCCGCTTGACGACTGGGGAAGAGAGGACGGCGTTGATCATGTACACGGCGACAAGTAGCCGCATCTTTAATGTCTTGTTTGTGTTTGCCATCTGGTGCTGTTTTTACGGAGGATACTGCACTGGGGGTTCTACCACAGCCTCTGAAACGTCTGGTGTTAAGGTGTGATGTTTGATGCTTCAAATTGAGAAGTTTCACACTTTTATAAGAATCGTCACCGGAAAAGTAACAAGCTTTCCAAGAGAATTGTTTTTCGAGTTGGTGGTGTCCTTTTTCTCCCTTTTTGTTGTTCCTTTGATTCACATATTAAGGTAATTCCCCTATCTTGAAAGTAGTGGACAATAGGAACCCGGGACCGGTTTCAGACCCTGCATTGCAACACTCATTTTTGCATTATAGTCTGGAGTCGCCGTTTGCATTTAAATGTCAATCCTATAATACCATAATCCACGTCTGAAAGGACCAGTGCTCCGGCATATGACGTCACTTGAATATAATACCAAGGCGAGTGTAACAAATGGAATTTGTTTATACACAAAAAGCCGGAAAAGTACGCCTATTTGGGATCAATTTTTGTGGGAATGGAATTCCTAGCAATCACTGCTCATTTGTTTTTTGATAGCTCATAACAGAATTATGTTTAAAACAACTGAGCTGAACAAGTAGGCGGTCCCCTCGAGTTTGTTTTATTATTTATTTAATTTTGTTTTTATTCGATTTTTCATAAGGGGGGTCAATGTAAGGATTGCTGCGGCAGTGGCGGGGGGAGCTCCGTATATAGAACGAGGACGGAGGGCGTTGACGAAAACGAGAGGGTCAATGAGTAAGGTTTTATTTTTGGGTTGGTGTGGTGAAGTTTCGGGATTTATGTCACATGAAGAAAAACGCTCCTTAGAATTTTTCAGAAGGATGGGCATATTTCCCCGATCCTCCCGGATAGGTTCACCATAAGCTTTTTGAAGCTGTTCCTTTATGCCGGTCATTCACGGAGGCGAAATAATTTATTAGCTGAGTATAATCTAATCCGTCACAACACAGTCATGAGTTTTTAACCAGGTCAATGAGTGGGATTAGACACTGCTGTAAAGTGGGTGTACAAGCTGGGTTCCTTTATGGGTACTATAGGGTGAGTGGGTATACGGGCCATACATATAGAAAGGTTTTCCTTATCGCAATAATACGTTTCACGGGTTATTGATAACACATTTTAGGTTAACGATGTCATCAATAATAAGAACAATCAAATTTCTTTGTTTCAAGCGGAACCACATTGTAATAAAAACACAAAGTTTCTGTTGTTGTGATTTCGAATTGCACACCAACACAAACCAGTTCGTTTTCTTCAAATGTTTCTATTGCTTGCTTCTTTTTTTTCTTTTTCTTTTTTCTTCTTCTTGTTTTTAACTTAGTAGAGTGGGCGAAACGGCAGACACCTTGCTTACATATTGCGCAATTTATATTTTTAAAGGTACCAGTATCGTACGGGATTGGGTTAAAAACATTAGGCCTAATTGTTAAATTTTAGTCTGAAAGCTTACCGATTGAGACGCTCATACTAGAACCATTTTTTCTGTGAAATATTTCCCTCTGAATTGAGGTTATATTCGTTAAAACACTAGCTGAAACCTTATGTAAAATAACGCTAAAAAATGCAGAAAAACAAGTCAATTCACAGGTTTGTTATTTAAGAATACATATTATTGTTCACACAAAACACCAACACTATCTTCGAATGGTTTTGTCAGCTCTACTAATCCCGTACAACACCTTTTAAAGAATACATATTTAGATTGTTTCCCCAAATTCCTTGATCAAACATTCTTCAACTTCTAACCAGTTTGGTTTTCGTGCACTTTCTTCGCCCTCATCTTTCCTGTTCATTAGGGGGGCCTATTATCAAAACGTAGATCAATGGTCAAAATCCTTCCTCTTCTTCTTCTTCGTTTTTGGTGTCGGTGGAGTTTTACATTCCGCTGTCGCTGCTCCATAAGAGTGTTGGGTTCTAACCACTCGTGAAGCAATGCACGCATCCGGGTGATCGGCAACACTTTATAATAGACTATTATTAACCCATTAGTCCTATTATTGTAAAACTAAAGATCGTAAATCTCCCACTCAGTGATCCACAAAGCCAAATTATTGGTACAGGAACTCTCTTTATTTTACCCGTTCAAACGTCAATAACAAATCGATTGATTAAGTCAAATGAAATTCCTCTTTTTTGCTTATTCTGTTATAGGCAGCAACAATGCTTTTATAGAAAATGCCTACCACGTGGATAGGATTCCTTTTGCATAAAGCAATACCCGTGCGAAAGGATAAACCGGCCGCCAAAAAGAAAGTGAGACTCTCGCTGGACTTTTTGTTCGACTGGTAATTAAATCTCCTAGAAGGATTATAAGTTGATGTAATTTCTTGCTGTTGTTCGCAACCATAGTTTGAAAATGTGCCTTGATAAATTCCCCTCAACAAAAACAAAATTTTCAAATATTATTTTGTTTCAATCAACAGTGCATAATAAGGGCCGAAAATAACGTTATCAAATTATTGGTATTGGTTTGGTATTGGTTTATTCACATTCCACTCGTTGCCCACAGGCCGAATTACTAGAGTGTTTAAACAATATAAAAACATTGAAAAAGTATATTTAGAAATACATGTAAAACACTTAACACTGCTAAAATTTTAAAAACCCTTAAAAAGAGAATGTGGGAAAGTTATGGTTCTACCAGAACAAATGACCACGTTGAAATAAATTAAATAATAGGAAAGAGGCTGACACTAAAAATTTGGGAAAAGAACAACATTAATAAGCGTCTATTTAGCTGATATTTGCAATTGCAAACTGATAAATCAAGTATTTTTACAAGCATCATGACGTCGCTGAAACGCAGTAGCTTACAGTGTAAAGGTAAAAGGCACCTTCCAGGCAGAATCTTCACCAATGTGACTCACCACAATGGGTTTTCATGGGGGAAATGTAATATAGAAAAGGTTACATCCGAGAAATCCGTGACACACTGGGCTCCTAAAGGCATTATACAGGAATGGTAAGGACAAAAAGCACATCGTTGTTTAATTTCAGTTTGAAAGAGACTGGGTAAACTTTAAAAAAATTAGGTTTAACAAAGACACATTGACTGAAGCTCTGGTTAAATCTTTCTTTGCTCAAGCCCTAATTATTTTAGTATGAAAGCTTATACTGATTACGGAGTTGATACTAGAATTGGTTTTTCTGTGAAATGTTCCCCTCTGAAATGAAGTTGTATTCAATAAAACTATCTGGGAGTGAAAAATAGTACCTATAAAACACAACACTGATTTCGGTTGGTACAACCCAAACTAAGGACAATGCGTGTAGGAAACTTAAGACACACCATGACATATTTAAGTTCTGACAAGACATATCTATAAAGAACATGTAACTTCTTGTTTTGAATCATTTCACCTTCATTGTTTCTTTTTGTTTTCGCTTATTGCTGTTTGTACCCATTTTAATTTTGAATGTAAACTGTGTTCCACAATAATTGTCAAAGCGAACTTTGGTTCTTGTTAATACATACTGTAAATTAAATTGTGCATGTTTAAAATTTCACAGGTTAATGTATACGGTTGATCACGCAATCCATGAACATTGTCCTCGACTATTTTGTCAGCTCTACAATGATGTGTAATAACTCTTTAGAATGCTTGTACACCGGAACGGAAGCCTTAAGAAAAAGGGAATACTAACACAACATTGGGAAACCCCACAGACCGCATCCAAAAGTTCGTCTGGCTCTGTGTATGAAACAGTCTGGATGAAGTGGTAGGGCTCGGGGAAGTCTAAAGTTTGATTCCACCTGTGTAAATCGCAACTTTTTCTATAATAAATATGTTACTCCAAAGGGAATGCTTAATATTGTTTAAGGTTTTTGTTTTTAGACAAACCAGTCAACACTAGGGTGTTTGGCTCCCCTTGAACGGTAATAAACTTAATTTCAATACATACATGCCAAATAAGACATGAGACAAAAAGGGAACCTTGTAAGTCTTAAAAAGATAACTAAGTACATTAAAACAAAAATGTGCATCTAAAATAGAAAATCACGTGTAGGCCTACTTCATTTGAATCCATACCGGTTTTACAAACATTTTACAACAATACCAACTAATATATTAAAATAATAAAGAGGTTTAATTTGACAAAAGGAAATAACTCAAGTGTTTAAAACAAAAGCCATGCATGGCTTCGATTAATAATGGAATGCATTTTAAGGGTATGTTTTTCAAAACTTCCATAGAACAAGTTGGTTAGTTAGAACAAGTTGGTGAAACATAAAATAAAGCCCTTTACTTGTTCGCGGTTCTTTTAAACGTGCATAAATTCTAGTGCTTATTTTGACCCAAAAAATCTAAATAAAAAGTGAACAGCAGTAAACTCGGCATAATTATAGGAACTGTTTTTTTTCTGTTTTCATGGGAGTTTGTTTGACGGGGAGGGGAGGGGGGGGGGGTCAAACACAAGGGGTACAAGTTACGAAATTTTAGAATGTAGGCCTATCTTCAGAATGTATATTTATTTTATCTCCAGTGCTATACTCTCGCTCCTTGTGAGCTTGTTAAAGCGTTCATTTTGTCTAAGAACTGTGGTGAGAAGTAAAACAATACAAATAATAATATTAATGTTTTCAATATTTCATCCGTACATCAAACTTATGACAATTTGCAATGCTTTGTTATTACGGGTCTTACAAGCATGTAATCGCTTGAAACAAAGATATTTGCTTGGTAGTGGAAATTGTAAAGAGTTGCGCAACAGTTATGACCAATGACCAACAAACGGAACCTACCTAATAAAACCTCACGAATAGTTTAATTTGTAGACAAATAAATTGTTTCTCTTATTTACTTTCAATCTAGCAAATTAAGTTATGAAACTAACATCATGTTTAGATATTTGGGTTGAATTACATTCGAAGTTCCTTACGCAATAACTTTGGAAGATTTTAGTCTCAAGTTGAGTGGTCTACCAATCCCCCGACGAACAAAAACCTTGTTATATTGAAATAACAAACTCCGTCATATTCAATTTATTCCGTTAAAGTGTTTCATTTCAAAAGTTTGTAATAAGATATCCGGTTCAATTATCGAGATAAATTATCTGGAATTACTTGGGGTTTTTTTTTCGTTATGATGTTATAATTTAAAACAAACTATTTTAAATAATATTAAAACGATGCAAAGAAACACAACTTTTGAGTTTTAGGATCAACTCATGGTATTCTGGGGTTTCCTCTATCCCTTTTTTTTTTCTTCTTCTTGTTCTTCTTCTTTTTAAAGTTTATTCATAGAGAAAGGACAGATTATTATTTTACTTCTTATTATTAAGTTTATGATTTTTAACCGCAGCATTGTGTTAACTGAGTATACATGTTTTAGCTAATGTTACAATGAATAACTAATCAAAAATTTGGTTTTTGCTTTGCTCAAATGTTTAATTTTAATAAACTTGCTCCCTATACGAACTATACTTCAGTCAGAAATATTTCAGTTTGATTAACGTTATGACATTCAAGAAGTTTGTTTTACCGGCGTCATGTGATTTCCTCTTTTGTAATGTACAATTTTAGGTTTTTAAAGTACATTTAATATAAGACACCGATGACAAATAAAGGTATAATCTAAACAGTTTAATTTAGTTTAATTTTGTTGTTTTGTTTAGCATAAAACTTCTTGTTCTTGTCTGTCATTTTTGTTTTACCTTAGAGAACTCTAACAATCTCACATAGAGAGACAGTCGCAGTTGATCAATGAACAGTCTCACCAGCGATCTCTAGGGCTTCTTTTGTTGAGAGCTAAGCCTCTCTTTGTCAGCTTTGTTAACCTCGGCCGATCCGGAAGCGCATAAATACAATGTTCCTGGAAACCAAGCTATTTTTACATCAACGCGGGGTTGTCTGTAAATGTATTTTACATCAGCTTTGCGTAGAAATGGTTAAGGTTGACGTAAGCATAATGAATATTCATGGAGATTACACGAGCCCTAACAAAGTGGAAATATTCTAGTAATGAGGAAAGTTCCCTAAGGAAAAAAAATACAGACAAGAAGTATTGCGATAAAAAAATAATTAAAAAAGTGGCATCGAATAATTTGATAAACACTTTAGTAAACAAAATAGTTGTAACTCCATCACAAACGCAGAGTTGCGCGCACGTATGTTGCAAAGCCGTCAATTCGGACGCTGCTAAGCTTTGACTGCTTGGCAAAGCCGTCAATTCGGACGCTGCTAAGCATTGACTGCTTGGCAAAGCCGTCAATTCGGATGCTGCTAAGCTTTGACTGCTTGGCAAAGCCGTCAATTCGGACGCTGTTATAAACATTGACTGCTTGACAAAGCCGTCAATTCCGACGCTGCTATAAACATTGACTGCTTGGCAAAGCCGTCAATTCGGATGCTGCTAAGCATTGACTGCTTGGTAAAGCCGACAATTCGGACGCGGCAAAAACATTGTTTCTGTCCGGATCATTAAAAACGACTTTCTAGTCCAAAGTTATCGTTGCTGCTAACGTCGCCCAAGTCGCTTGATTCAGACGATGTCTTATTGTAAAATGCTCCTTGCCCTCCAATCACATGGGTCCTCTTAAATATGAATGAAACTAGTTAAATCCATACCGTGCTACAGTAGCACAACTGTGCTGACCTTCAAACACTGGCATAAGGGGCCCGTGGTCCGTGCCCCCCTCCACCACCGACCCCCCCCCCCATTTCCCTATATTTTATACACATATTTTTTGTAATTCCGTGGGGTTTTTTTTGCGATGCGGGGAAGATATCCTCAATACGGAACAGACCTGCTAAAAATTCATTTGGGATTACATAATTACCTTAAGTCTTGATTTGAGATTACTAGTGTGGCTAATTAGAGGCTACAAAAGAAATCATTACACAAAGAGAAATCAAACCAAAATGACGGGTAGTACGTCCGCTACTAATAAAGGTACCTGTCACATGTTTTGTCTTCGCCGAGAGGAACCAGTTTACAAAATGACGAAATTGCTTATACCGAGTTCCGATTATGTCAAGGTTACTTCTTACGTTTCGCATCAAGGAAAAACAAACTCAGTGGGCGTTGTTGAGCAGTGTCGACAAGAGCGCTCGTGATTTCATTTGCACCGGTGATGACATAATTCATTTACACAATCATTTCAAACTCGGTTATAATTTTATTTTTCCAAGCGAGGTCCCGGGACCATCCCCCGAGGCAGTCCCAATCGATTATGTGTTTGTTTGTTTTGGGGGTTGTTATTTATTTCAGTATTTTGATACTGATAGCCTCAGGTCCGTTTCTTTGTCTAACAAAAGAACAACGTGTAAATTTCAAATTTTTGAAACGATATAAAGTTTAGGCATATAGCTTGACACCGGCAGATCATCAATCGTCAATCTTTGAGCAACCAGAATTAGCTGACGAGACGAACAATTTGAGCAGCCAGAATTAGCTGACGAGACGAACAATTTTCTTAGTAGTCATCATTTTGAGAGCCCAAGTCTGAAAGACTGTTTCAAGTATCATGAGCTATGTAAGTGTATTAATTTATTAGTCAAACGTATCCCATATATTGTATACCGATTCTTGTTGTAAGATGGAGAGGATTCTAAGCTAAGGATGGTTAAAAGAAAAAAATCACAGAAAAAACTTGTGATTTAAATGATGAAATGCTTTTGCTGTAACAATCGTGTTAACTAAAAGGGATGTGCTTATTTTGTTTCGTTTCTATTTGGAACCATCATTGGCCTATTTTAATTTAGTCTTTGAAAATTAGTTGAAGTATTTTCCTAAAAGGGCTTAAAACTGTAGGTGGGTAATTTTTAATTGGTTAAAGGTAAACAAGATTGGTAAAGATAGAAAAAAAGCATCGTTTAATTTTAGTCTGAAAGCTTACTGATTATGAACTTCATACTAGAACAACTTTTTCTGTGAAATATTTCCATCTGAAATGAAGTCGTATTCGAGAAAACTGTGCGCAACAGCTTATTTCGGTAAAGTTTAAACCATAAATTAAGGACAATGTGTTTACATGCTGAAAATTGTGCGTGGTAAATCTCTATTTTCTTGACTCACATAAAGGGTTAATCCCTAATGTTCACAGGTTTGTTATTTCATGTATAAGGTTGATCACACAAAAAAACCGTGAACACTGTCTGGGGCTAAATTTGTCAGGTCTACCAATCCTGTATAATATCTTTGATATTTCACCACACCTGTGACATCTGACAGGTGCACAGCACAGAGCAAGGGTGCAACATTAACCTGATGCTATTTTATCAGCGTCAGCTGACGTGTTTACTGTGTCAGCCCATACGGTGCTCTTACAGCTCATACCAACCTTACCGACTAAGTTAGAAGTAATATAGCTAGGTCGTGTTTGACAAGATACTGTTACACTGGGAACATCCTGAAACCTATTATTTTTTCCCAAATCTGAATGATGTGCAATTTTTACAACTGACCCCAGCTGTTTTCAAATTAGCGCTAAATGTCTCTCGGCCTTAAAGTTCTTCCTCATTAAAAACACATTTTTAAACACATTTTTATTAAGTAATTCATTTATTTATCTATTCTTTTTTTTATTCATTTATTTATTCATTTATTTATTTACTTGTTACTTTATTTTTGTTTAATTTGTTTACTTATTTTGTCTATTTCTTTTTGCGGGGGTTAATGTATTTACTTTTTAAATTTTATTGATGAATATATTTATTCATTCTTATTTTTTTTTTAAATTCTTCTCGTTCAATGTGTGTAAAACTTTCCATTTTAGTAGGTATCTAAATGTTTTACTTGTCTTTGCATTCGTATTGATAAGAGCAGTTGGACAGGATTTAAACAGTCATTGTTCTTTCACAGTTGACAAATCTTCTCATCTTCGTTGCCGTGGTAATAAGCTGCACGCTAGCCAATCCAGTCATCACGGAACCGCCCTCCTGTGCCAACCCATCCCTATCCGAGTTGCAGAGTAAACTCAATGACGAGTACCTCTTCCGCAACCCTCCTTCCCCGGACACCGAGGAGACTAACTCGACCTGCCCCAGCGGTACATCAGTGCATGAGGATTGGCCAATAAGTCGGTCCTCCGTCTGCCCTTGGAGTTACGTCAGTCAGTATGATGCCGATAGGGTTCCGGCGGTCATTACCCAGGCCGTGTGCTCCTGCAGCGCCTGCCTGGACCAGTATACGTCGGAACCCCGGCCGGATCTGAGCTGTACTGCGATCAAGTACCAGCTAGCCGTACTGAGACGGGGGGAATGCGTCAATGGAGTCTCCAACTACAGCCAGGAGTATGAGAGCGTTACGGTAGGGTGTGTGTGCATGCGACCGGTCTTTCAAAGCAATCGTGCTCCTGATATCATCGGTTAGACCAAGCATAAAGTGAGGAAAAGGAACCAGACTGTAGTGTCCCTGCCTATCTCGTTTTTGTCACATCTAATAGAATGTGGGGGAGGAAGGGAGATGGCCAGAGAGTCATAAATGTCTGAAATCAACGATTATTGGTTGTAGTGTTAGATAATATCCTTATAGTTAAATAGCTTTTTCTAATGATATTTTTACATAAAGGTATGACACATTACCTGATTAATTTATCTTATTACTACCATTATCATTATTAGTATTATTTATATTTTGTTTGTTATTTTTTCCTAAAAGAGTATTTTAAGGACATGATTCTATTATATATTGGGATCTTGAAGAAAAACCTCCTCTACATGACTCAGTTCCTAAAAGCGAAATAATGACCCAATTGACCTGAAGTCATTAACGCGCTCACTGATCACTTGCTGCGTCATTTTTGGGGGAGACAGTTGATCCGTGTATGGTGTCCGGTTGGCAATGGCTGTACTACTGGAAAGCCGACATGTCCTGTTGTTCAATATTGTCGACGCCCGTAGCCGCAGCGGAAGTCTTTTGATACGAATGAAGCTTTCTATTAAGTAGTGTGAATAGAAGGATACTCGTGAATGCTGGGTTGGCTACCACCGTGGCCCAATTTCATAGAGCTGCTTAATGCTTAACGATTTTCTGCTTAAGAGCCGAAATGAACAGGATGTCCATCACAAACTGAAAATGTGACATGTGTTTTGGCTGGTCACCTAACTCTGGTTAGCATAATTACTTTTGTGCTTGGCAACTTATTCTGCTTAGGCAGCTCTATAAAATTGGGCTCACATCTTTGAAACCGTTTGAACCCCCAAAATGGACAGACAGCAGTAGCCACCTGTGACGTCAGAGCAACGGGTCTATATCATATGCAAACAATCATGTCGAGAACTTAGTAAAAAGTATTGGTCAATAATTTCTTGAAAACATGAAATGAAATACAATTTGTCTTATAGATTGGTCGTATGCTTAGAAGCTAGGAGGTTGAAACGGTTTTAACTCTTCCAAAATCTGATGACGAAAAGATAACTATGGAGTGTAACTTTTAATTGTTGTAAACTAGTATCTAGTTTTCTTAATAAAATGCTGACAACTTTCAATCCAGCGGCTGAAGTTTGGAATGAAGCTGATCCGAATAACGTGTATTGCAATCAAGTAGAAATCAATTCATTGTAATGAATCAGAACTAAATGTATTCCACTGTGTGGAAAGCGACGTTCCCTGTGGGAACCTGAAGGAATTCATTTTACTTCGTAGTGCTATTTTTTTTTTTTTATGTAGATTTTTCAAATCAGAATAACTATTTACAAGGCTTATATTTCTACGAAACAAAAGTTTTCCTTAGTAATAACATATTTATTTCAAAGTATTTAATTTTATTTTGTTTGGTTTTGTAGGTAGAAAGTATTGCTTAGTTAACATATTTACGGTTGTATAGTAAATCCTTGTAACATGATGGATCAATAACAGTTGACATCGTCTTGAAATCGCCGTTTTCTATACACGGGTGGGTAAAAGCATCTGCTGTTAACATTGGCTGCTCATTCAACAACGTATCAACTTCAAGATCGCCCCGTTTCGGCTCTTAATGGACTAGCACCATCCTACACCAAGGAACTCATCACACCCAAGCCGCAAACTTCCTCAATATATCTCAGCTGATCATCCACGCACCCTTGCAACTAGCTCCCGGTCTTCCCGTACCCAGACTCGCTTCTCCGCTTGTGCCCCCAAAGTTTGGAACAATTTTCCCATCTTAATGTATGATTCCCCGACTGAATAAACACTTCCAAAAAAAGATTAAAAACATACCAATTTTATATAACTTCTTGATTGCAATTTCTGTTGATGTTTAATCTTAGAACACTGTGTATGAAGCGCTTTTCTTTTTTCTTTTACATTCCCACATTCGACCTGCTGCATTAATTCACAAAATACATTTTTTGAGGATCTTACTTATTTATAAAGTAAGTATATTTTTCGATTTAATTTATACCGTTATTTGCAGAAAGACAACTTTAGTAATTCAATTATTTATTGGTCAGGTATCGCTTATAAGTTATAAGTAGTTGTTTAACAAACATTTAAAGCTGCACAATAAAGCAAATTGTACCTTTAAACCAACTGTTTGTTTTTCTTATTTCTGCAAGCTCCCCAAAAATGTTTTACATGGATCAGGCCCCACGAAACCCAGATCCGCTCAGTTCAGACCAGAACAAGCTGGGGTACCAATTGATGTAAGTGATTTTGAGTCGTCGATAATCAAGGTTTTTCCCCTGCATCTTCGTTGACTTATGCATGCTTTTCCATCCTAATACTTTTGAAATTTCCATGACATTTCGGATGGAAACAACTGTATCTTTACAACATTTTTATTTTTCAAATGTTCCCCTTTTGATTTATACTCGACGTGGTCATGATTTCGAACAGAGACAAAAACATCCTCAATTTGGAATGAGCTATAGGTGTGACTTTTCGCGATCCTCTCTCCGTTTTTGTGTTTAGTTTGTTGGGGTGTTGGGGTGTTGGGGTGTTTGTTTGTTTGTTTGTTTGTTTGTTTGTTTATTGGTAGGGTTTTTACGTCACGATTCACTGTGCACATCCTCAAACGGTGTAGACTTGCTTCTATCCTGACTGGTTTTTGACCTTAGGTTTTAACAATCGTCTAGCTCGATTTGACGTTATCACGATTCGTTGTCAAAGGTGTGGACTGCCTTCTTTCCTGATTTTCTTTCGACTTTTCGGCAATTGTCTAATTCCAATGTTAACGTCACGATTCGCTGCTTTTTGACTGGCGTTTGACCTCTGGTTTCAGAGATCGTCTAGTTCGATTTATTTTAATAGCGTCACGATTCGCTGCCCTTTGACTGGCGTTTGATCTCCTTGCTAACATGAATGGCATGCTGGATACTGTTGTTGTTCAAGCTGTTGCTAACTCTATCATTTGTACTATTTACAATATTGTTATATTAAACCATCATTCCTCATAGTGACGGAGAAGGTTCCTTTTGGAACAAAACAAGAAGTCTATCAATCAAATATGTTGTTATTACTACCTGTGTATGCAGAACAATGACGTAGGCCGTTGTCGTTGTCCTTTGTCCCTCGCCTCTCAAACGGCACTTGACCACCGAACTTCAGAACAAAGTTCCCCAGTTCCTGTTTTATTTCGCCATCATTGACATCATTTAACTTGCTATTGCAGTACGGATATCGGGTGATTATAGTATCACCTGTTAACCAGGTCCAAAAAGGGAGTTTGCTTTAAACTTTAAATGATGTAAATAAATAATAAGAATAATAAGGTGGGGTTTGTTTGATTTTAAAAGACACCTTCACTGATGGTATGACTCATAGACGAACTTCTGTCTTTTCCTCTTATCCCTAGGTGGAGACGTTCATTTAGTCACTTGGATCATAGTGAGGCCGGTACAGTACAATTCTGAAGCTGGCCCGTGCCATTTCATTAAGAGTGGCAATTCGACTCAGTGGCTGACATTGTTTGCCAAATATTTATCAGTTTTGCACCCAAGCGGCTGAAGAAATAAGCAATGATTCCACTGTCATTGATAATTGGCAAGCATTCTAAAGAAAACCATTCCCCAAGTAAGCATTTTATGGCATCAAAATCAATCTTCATCTATTTGAATTAAGATAAGCTGGATGGGCATTTGACCTTGTGGTATCGCCACAAACCATAATGACATCCCCTAATTGCAGAGGCGACATTATAAATGGCAATGCTAGTCTTTGATGGGTTTAGGGTTCACCTTTGTCGTGCGTAAGAGTGTTTGTTTACATCAACACTGCAGTAACACTAACAGGGGCCAGCGTTTCGGCCGAACCGGTTTTGGGCCATGCCGATCGTCCACAAGAACTACAGTTTTAAGAGGGACTCCAGTGTCAACTTCAGTTTTGTGATCCGCTCATTTCCCAATAGATAGAGTCCTTATGGAAATAGAAAAAACAATTTCAGGTCACTAACCTCACGTTAAACTGGGGTTAAACTAGTGTTAAAATGCCGCTGTGTTTGATACCATTTCGAGTGCATTTTTTGGGGGACAAAATTCAAAAACGTTCGATGGCGAAACATTTTAAATGTAATGGTCTGTAAATTTTGGTACTAGGAACTTTTATTTCATTTCTGAATTTGGTGATCATTGTCATTAAAACATACCCCAAGTCCTACGCATTTGTCACATTTCAAAGTGCTTGTCAAAGTATATATAATTGCAATCTAATTTTGGTGCGTGAAAATTGCTTCTTCTTTTTTTCGTATATTGCTATTACAAAATGTAAGTTTGCAAGGTTCGAGTGTTGTTTCCGTTCTCGAAACTGTTACACTAGTGAATAACTCAGGTTAGCCGCATTTATCATCGTGCTCATATCCCCTTTTCATAAGTATACACTACGATGGATGAAATACTATACAAATGTTGAGTTCAGCGCACTATGTTATGGTGTTTTCTCTGCCACAATAAACACAAACACATGCCCCGGCATCTGATTTTCTATTTCTTGCTGAGTGGCCATCTCAGAAAGATCAAGTTGAACAATATGAACTATAAAAATATCGAATGAACTATAAAACCACGAGTGAGTAGGGGAACTTAAGCGACGATGAGACAAACGTTCGTTGAAAAAAATGTCAACGAGAGTAGCGTGCGTGTGTATCACTGATCTATATCAGTGGTGTGTATACATGTACATGTATCAGCCCTTAATCCAAAAGTGCTAAAATAACCCTCCGTTGGAACGTAAAAATCCAGTCCGCGAGGGTCAATTTGACCTAGACAACTGGGCTAAACTAAACCTCAAAAAATGTTGGATTAGCGTAACTTAGCCAAGGAGGCCCGGGGTAACTCGACCAAGGAGTCCAGGGGTCGATTTCACAAAACCCTTCCTAACTTAGGACTAGTCCTAGGCAATGCTAGGAGATAGGACTAGTCCTAAGTTAAGACCAGTTACTGGTCCTAACTTCAGATAAGACTAGTCTTATCTCTTTGTGAAATCGACCCCAGGAATTGGACTCCTTGGCTGAGTTACCTCGGTTTGTAGACAAAGCTGAGGCTAGTCTACAGTTCGGTTTGTAGACTAGCCTCAGCTTTGTCTACAAACCGAACTGAAAGATTTCTGTAGTGATAACAAAAGTTTTACGGCCTTAAAAAAGTAAAAATTGAACTGAACACAAACATTTATAAAGAGCAGTGTCTTTGCTTTATTTGAAAAACTAGTGAATAAACTCTGATTAAATACTATTATCTGATTGCAATGGGAATTAAATACTAGAAAAATAAACTTTTCTTTCCCGAAAATAGTTTTGGTTGTACTTAAGCTGTAACGATCATAATACGAGACAAATTGTTTTAGTATAAAAATACTTTATGTAAAGTTTATGCAATTTTATACATAAATATTATTAAAAATACTATGTATATAAATAAATCACTTTAATCAAGACAAACGGTATAAACTGGCATGTAAAAATAAATGGTTTATAAAAGCTATAATTTAATTAATTCACAAATATATCGGAATAAATAACAAACGGCTTTGGTAAATCTGTGTACACAAATATTGCTGCATAAGTCTGAGTTCATATAAATAAAGCAATAGATCAAAACATTACCCAACAGAAACAGTGATGGAAATCTTTTTAAATACAAATTTGAACAAAACATAATAATATTTCAACAATGTGCGTCTCATTATTGACATAAAGAGAGTCAACGGAAAATGTGATGATCCAGCATACTCGTTTGGCGAGTTGTTTCGTCTTTTCAGTTAACTATAAGAGCTAGCTGACGTTTCGTTGCGATATCTTTTTTTTTCTCTCTCTCTCTTTCTTTTCATCTTTCTTTTTTTTCTTTTAACAGGATTGACAATTTTCAAAGCGTTAAACTATTTTTTATAAGCTCAAAAAGTTTGATCAAACATTAAAGTGAACCGTTGGAACCAGTTTCAGTTGACGGTACACTGATAACGTTGGGTTTAAATTTGTACAATCTACATAATGTTGATAATCAAAATAAATTAAATAAATATATTGCTCGACACTGATCGTGATCAATAACACCTGAATCTGAATTATACTTGATCATCAGACAAGTGTCGATCAGACAAGTGTCGATCATATTGATATGCCGTCATTTGATTGTTTACTTTTTTCTGTTCTTTTTTTTTTTAAGTCTATAGAAAAAGACAATTACAAAAACTGCAAACAAACACCCATTTTGGATCAAATTTTAAAACAATATTTGCGTCAATATTTTTGTCAAAGTTTTTCGAATTAAACTCGGACGTTTTACTTCCAGCAATCTTTTCATCAATATCCAAACAAATATATTAATACGTGGCATGCCTGCATATAAGACAACATTGTTATTACTGTTGTTGTTCTTATTGTGATTACTATTAGTAGTAGTAGTAAGACAGCATATCGCGTACATTAATTTATGTTCCTTAAACGGAACTACTTTTTTCATCAGCACATACTGAGGTTTTCAGAATTGGAGCAACGTGCTTACAACGCACTAAATAAATATAAAATAGCATACTTAAACTGTAAAAATATATCTTGGCAAATACTTCACTTGTCTCAACTAAATAAATAAACCCGAGTAAGAGTTATTACAATAAATATAACATGATATAAATATAAATGAACCCTTTTACAATAATATATTTCGTGTAGCTTCAAATAATTTTAATATATAATCGTGTAATCGTCTTTTAAGAAAGTAATGCACTGTGGAGGAATTAAATCGTATGTTTTGAGAAACATACTCATTTTGTTCGTTTGTCATTGTTAAGAATTAGGCAAAATGACCCTTTTTCGAAACGCATTGATCTTATCATCTCCAAAACGGTCTAGTATTGTCGTAACATTTTTAATCCTTTATCAATTTTGTCACAAGGGAGATTTTATTACTACTCAAAAATAACTAACAAAGTATGGTGTACATTTCATTTCTGTTTGAGAGTTACAATAAGAACTGGGGGCATGCACAGCCTACAGTGATTTCTTCATGGGCCAGCTCATACTTTACGAGACCCTGGGAGCAAGCGTTCTTCTTCCGGAGGACTGTCATTGGGTATTTCACCTCTTCGCAGCGGAGAAATGGGGATTCCTGACCGGTCGTGCAGTTAAGACAGCCTGTACAAAGACACCGGGCCTCCTGGATCGCAGCCGGTATCCTGTCCTGGTCGAAGTTTGTGACGAAGTCGACCGGGCATGTTTGACGCTTACTGAGAGGGGAGTCGCTGTTAGCTCTTAGGGCACCAGTAGGACATACGGGGTCGGTGACCAGGCCTGCGCCGCCAGTCAATTGGGTGTCATCCGTCGGGTGGAGGGCCAGAATCTCTGTGTTCGGGTAGAGGGTGTCCATTGAGATGAAAGGGTTGTTCGCACACGACAGGCTCTGGGAGTTGACCTCAACGATTGCCATCTGACTTAGGAGTGCCGTCAACAGAAGAAAGTAGCTGAGCATTATCTAAAATGAGCATTAAAATAAGACATATAAATATGCAAAACTTTGATCTCAACACGTTGTGGGACATGTTGTTAAAAGTTGAGAATACTGCTTGCCTTTACCCGAGTTATGTTATTTCAAACCGGCAGTTCAAACAGTCGTTTTCTCCGTGGATTAATTGTAATAACTGCATTGTTTCGTTGTCATGTTGCCCATTTCTGGTATTAGTTTATAATGGCTTTCAGAACGGTGTAATTAATTAAAAGTGTAAATTAGTGTCATCTTATCAATTGTTGTTGCTGTTGTTGTTGTGGTTGGTGGTGGTGTTTTTTAATTTTTTTATTTGTTGGTTATTAAATCACGCCTTACGTGACCAGCCGTGCGCCTAAGCCTGTAAGAGCACAATTCGAAAACATGGTTTCGGAAAGACATAAGAAAATCACTGGACAATGATAAAACGCTGTACTATACGGTGTCTCGCTTTGTGTTGAAAGCTTTGCATGCCATTTCAAGGTGGTAAGAATGGAGCGCTCAATTGAAACATTGCCAAAGGTGTTTTTGCATGATAATAGCTGGTATATATGTCTTTGCAAAGTGTGCATTGGACTACAACGATGTGTTATTGAAACCATAAACTGTCCGTGTAGTTTACCGAATAATGAACTGCTAGTTTTGAGTTGTCTGTCAGTTCCGTTATGAAGTTTTCCGACAGACAGCGTTCAATGTAGAAATATGAGAGGACCACAAGTCAACGCATCATCTGTCAGTTTAGTCAGCTGTCAACAAATCACTGTGTGTGATTATTACTGTTTTTTCTGAAGCATACAAGTCATCCTTAAAAAAATGTCCTATACAGTTGGAGTCTTCTAGATGATTCCAACTCAAAACTAACTTTTTCAATCTTGGACACTCTGTTCTTTTAAATAGTGATTCGGTTCGCTTTTAAACAATCCACATGCTTTCGTTTGTATTTGGTTGTCTTTTTGTTCTTCCTTGAAAACTTTTTTGAAACTGTCCATATATTTTTTAAGAGAGTTAACAACTAAACAAACAAATTGTAATAATGTGTTCTAGTGTGTTAGATCGATTGCACGAAGACTTCTCATCCACTGAACATGCTCATTTTCAACGATTACTACACTTTTTCCCGTAGATTTTCTGAAAGCTGTAGACCAGAGGATTATGATGTGTATGATTTTCGAATAGTACAGCCTTGAAAACACAAAAAAAGTTTATAAAAAGCAACCAGATTGAACTTTAATTAAGTTTACAGACAAAAACGTGTAGACGCATCTTTCATTGGTAGCGTTACATTTAAACCAATAGTTTTAAAAAGAGAAAAGGAGCAGTTGGGCAAACTTACCTTGATTGGTGCCATGGTTGAAATGGTGTGTGATTTGCGTTGTTGTAAGTGCAGTAATGGAGACTTCGACAGATACAATTTTCCTAAACCTGCAGCTCAACTTAATTGAATAATGTTCCTATGCTGAGATGCATGCTTTTATGTATAATCAAACAGAAAACAAAACAGGGGGGAAATACAGACAAAAATAGCAGACCGGCGTAATCATGCCGTAAAATTGTATGGTTCCGTATACGGTTTGTATCCGTTTCAGCTGAGTGTTCTGCCTGTGCTATGACTACCAGCCGAAAAAGGGGTACCAGCTGCATTATACTTGTCCGGTTTCAATTCGTTCATATTGTATACAATACCCATACAATTGGGGGCGTTTTTGGAGGGATCGTTGAAACTGTTGACCAGAATAAGCATCAGACGCTTCCGGTGTATCATTATGGACACGCTGTTGTAATGAGAACAGGTGTTTTTTCTGAAGATTCCATGATGTCATTTGGGTAATTCCCTCATTTCTCGTGACTCAGATTCAACATCAACGAGATGTTTTCGGTGTTTTATTTGCCATAGTCAAGAATCACGATCGGGAAGTCCTCTTTAGAACACCCCGATGACTCCTTGGTAAATCAGCCCAGTTCCCAAGTAAATCAGCCAAAGCCCCAGGGGATTGAGTCCTGGGGTAAGTCAGTCGAGGATTCCCGGGGTAACTTAGCCAAGGAGTCCCGGGGTAACTTAGCCAAGGAGTCCTGGGGTACAAAATTCAGCTACTTCTTCTGTTGTGCTTTCAGGAGACTTTTTAATTGGGGGCATTCGCCTGACCCCCCCCCCCCCGCACCCCATCGGTCCTGACATAATTCAAAGATTACCGGAAGCGTTAGCTTTGTCAATATTACAAATACTGTACATTCTATTGATTCAACACGGAAGAAGTAGACTAGCCTGGGGGCAAGACCAAGTAAACTTATCAAGTAGAGAATAGAGAACCGCGTTGTTTGGTTGACTGCATCCAGAACCAGTTTGCATGCCATCCTTGCAAGGTGACTCATCAGTTAGGCGGGTTTGCTAAACCGCTAAAACATAACGAGCATGCGCAAGCGAACACCCTGTTGAATAACATACTTTTTATTACAGGACCTCCGAGTAAAAGTACATTATTTCAATACATTTTGTGAAAGTAAGTGAAACATAAAAGCCATGACTAAACCAGGATTTGAATTAAATTTGACAAAAGAGCGACGTTTAGCGCAAACTTTTAATTTAAGTTCGACACTGCCGTGTAGCACGGCAAGCTTTGCCGTTCTTCACGGTACTTGCACGACGTGGTGATGTTTCGGTGACAAAAGTCGCGCTCTTGCCGTGTCGAATTGAATTGAATTCTCAGTCGGGTGATGCCCTTTGTGATTACCCATGCGCAAAGCTTTTGAAACGTGTTTTATGTGTACTCGCGAGGCTTTTGTGGTGATTGGTCGAGGTAATTGTTTGATCGACTCAGAAAATAAAAATAATAATGGAAATGTTGTATTTTCTATAGTACACAGAGATATACACACACAGACGTGTTGGCAGGAAATAATGAAAATGAGCCCAGATGTTGAACCATTTAATATAGGCGAATAATTTATGCATAATGAATGGTCTGTGTGCGAACTTGACCCAAATGGGAGAGCGGCCGGGTTTGCGGGTGAGTTGCGGGCCATGTTTTGGTGCCGCACGTCAACGTTGTTTTCGTTGCGCATGTTTTCGTAAATCATCAGCCGCGCTTTCATACCTTGCGTTCGTTCATCCTCTTTCAAAAAAAAGTGAAATAAATCAAATTTTGAAATACGAAGAAAATTAAAAAAATCGTACCCTCTTAGTATGATCACCGGACCGAAAAGAAGGTCGTACGGAAATTTGCAGCCCGATCTATACAGGTAACTGGAAGTTTTTCTTACACGAACAGACACGTTTAATACTTGCATTAGTATATGGATTGTTCTTAATGTGAACGTTCTCCTTGTCCGTACCGTAGCTGATACGGAGGGAATGGGAAACACTGAACAAACATAATATTCTGTAAATTTCGGAATTATACTCGATTTTGTTTGTCACTTTAAAATAAAATACGATGAACGCCACTCATCAACGGTTGTAATAGTAATGACGACATTTGTCATTAAAAAAACTACGATTGTCAGCTCGAATTGCCATTATGAAAAAAACTCTTTTGCAATTTTCTCCCGCGTCACCATTTTGAATTTCTTGAAGTGCAGCAAACTATTTTACTAAATTCGACGTTTTTCACCGATTTGAGTTTAGTGCCGAACTCTTACCATGCGAAAATCATTTGAGTTCGACACGCAAAAGTGTGACGATTAGCACAGGCCTTTAGATAGTTTGAATTAAACTTGGGGTTGGATTCTATCATATTCCCAACACAGCCTGTGGCAATGTTTAAGAGGGAACCCGTAGCCCATAGACAATGAGTAAGTTGGTTCAACAAGTTCTACATGATGACGTAAACAAAATACAAACATTTTCATAAAAGACATTTGTGGGGGGTTTGCCCATTTTTGTGTAAAAAGAAAAGTATTCTGCACATAATTGTTGTCCAAATGCCATACAACTTTGCAAACTTGTTAATTTAAACATAAACCATTCGCGATTTGTTTTTCTTTTTATTGTAGTCAGGTCAAGCCATTTTGTCAATTTTTGCGCTTATTATTATTTTTGGTAGAAGAAGTATTCTCATTATTCTCATTATTTTGCGCTCCACTTTTTAACATTTTTGGTGGCTACTTCTTCTGTTGTGCTTCCAGGAGACTTTTTAATTGGGGGGGGGGGGGGCATTCGCCTGACCCCCCCCCCCCCCGCACCCCACCGGTCCTGACATAATACAGAGATTACCGGAAGCGTAAGCTTTGTCAATATTACAAATACTGTACATTCTATTGATTCAACAAGGAAGAAGTAGACTAGCCTCAGCTTTGTCTACAAACCGAACTGAAAGATTTCTGTAGTGATAACAAAAGTTTTACGGCCTTTAAAAAGTAAAAAATTGAACTGTGGACACAAACATAATAAAGAGCAAGGTCTTTGTTTTATTTGCAAAACAAGTAAATAAACTCTGATTAAATACTATTATCTGATTGCAATAGGAATTAAATACTAGAAAAATAAACTTTTCTTTCCCGAAAATAGTTTTGGTTGTACTTAAGCTGTAACGATCATAATACGGGACAAATTGTTTTAGTTTAAAAATACTTTATGTAAAGTTTATGCAATTTTATACATAACTATGATTAAAACTACTATGTTTATAAATAAATCACTTTAATCAAGACAAACGGTATAAACTGGCATGTAAAAATAAACGGTTTATAAAAGCTATAACTTAATTAATTCACAAATATATCGGAATAAATAACAAACGGCTTTGGTAAATCTGTGTACACAAATATTGCTGCATAAGTCTGAGTTCATAAAAATAAAGCAATAGATCAAAAACATTACACAACAGAAACAGTGATGGAAATCTTTTTAAATACAAATTTGAACAAAACATAAAAGTATTTAAACAAATGTGCGTCTCATTATTGACATAAAGAGAGTCAACGGAAAATGGCATGATATGTTTCGTCTTTTCAGTATACTATAAGAGTTACCTGACTTTCGTTGCAATACCTTTTTTTTTCTTCTTCTTTTTCATTTTTCTTTTTATCTTCAACAGGATTGGCAATTTTCATAGCGATAAATTATTTTTCTGAACCAGTTTCAGTTGACGGTACACTGATAAAGTTGGGTATTAAATTTGTACAAACTCAAAATGTTGATCATCCAAATCAATTAAATAAATATATTACTTGCTAACAATTCGGGCTATTTTCGATGCACTACGTTGAAACTTGGAAGCAATAACCAATCAAAATAATACCATACAAAGACAAAAAGGAAAATCATTACCGGAAATAAAACTTGATTTGATATTCTGACGGGAGACTGATCGTGCTCAATAACACATGCATCTGAATTTTACTTGATCATCAGACAATTGTCGATCGGACAAGTGTCGATCATATTGATATACCGTCATTTGATTGTTTACTTTTTTCTGTTCTTTTTTTAAGTCTGTTGGAAAAAGACAATTACAAAAACTGCAAACAAACACCCATTTTGGATCAAATTTTAAAACAATATTTGCGTCAATATTTTTGTCAAAGTTTTTCGAATTAAACTCGGACGGTTTACTTCCAGCAATCTTTTCATCAATATCCAAACAAATATATTAATACGTGGCATGCCTGCATATAAGACAACATTGTTATTACTGTTGTTGTTCTTATTGTGATTACTATTAGTAGTAGTAGTAAGACAGCATATCGCGTACATTAATTTATGTTCCTTAAACGGAACTACTTTTTTCATCAGCACATACTGAGGTTTTCAGAATTGGAGCAACGTGCTTACAACGCACTTAATAAATATAAAATAGCATACTTAAACTGTAAAAATATATCTTGGCAAATACTTCACTTGTCTCAACTAAATAAATAAACCCGAGTAAGAGTTATTACAATAAATATAACATGACATAAATATAAATGAACCCTTTTACAATAATATATTTCGTGTAGCTTCAAATAATTTTAATATATAATCGTGTAATCGTCTTTTAAGAAAGAAATCCACTGTGGAGGAATCAAATCATATGTTTAGAGAAATATACTCATTTTGTGCGTTTGTCATTGTTAAGAATTAGGCAAAATGACCCTTTTTCGAAACGCATTGATCTTATCATCTCCAAAACGGTCTAGTATTGTCGTAACATTTTTAATCCTTTATCAATTTTGTCACGAGGGAGATTTTATTACTACTCAAAAATAACTAACAAAGTATGGTGTACATTTCATTTCTGTTTGAGAGTTACAATAAGAACTGGGGGCATGCACAGCCTACAGTGATTTCTTCATGGGCCAGCTCATACTTTACGAGACCCTGGGAGCAAGCGTTCTTCTTCCGGAGGACTGTCATTGGGTATTTCACCTCTTCGCAGCGGAGAAATGGGGATTCCTGACCGGTCGTGCAGTTAAGACAGCCTGTACAAAGACACCGGGCCTCCTGGATCGCAGCCGGTATCCTGTCCTGGTCGAAGTTTGTGACGAAGTCGACCGGGCATGTTTGACGCTTACTGAGAGGGGAGTCGCTGTTAGCTCTTTGGGCACCAGTAGGACATACGGGGTTGGTGACCAGGCCTGCGCCGCCAGTCAATGGGGTGTCATCCATCGGGTGGAGGGCCAGAATCTCTGTGTTCGGGTAGAGGGTGTCCATTGAGATGAAAGGGTTGTTTGCACACGACAGGCTCTTGGAGTTGACCTCATCGATTGCCATCTGACTTAGGAGTGCCGTCAACAGAAGAAAGTAGCTGAGCATTATCTAAAATGAGCAATCAAATAAGACAGATGTAAATATGCGAAACTTTGTTCTCAAACACGTTGTGGGACACGTTGTTAAAAGTTGATAATACTGCTTGCCTTTACCCGACGAATTATGTTATTTCAAACCGGCAGTTTAAACAGTCGTTTTCTCCGTGGATTTATTGTAATAACAGCATTGTTTCGTTGTCAAGTTGCCCACTTCTGGTATTAGTTTATTATGGCTTTCAGTACGGTGTAATTAATTAAAAGTGTAAATTAGTGTTATCTTATCAATTGTTGTTGCTGTTGTTGTTGTGGTTGGTGGTGGTGTTTATAATTTTTTTATTTGTTGGTTATTAAATCACGCCTTACGTGACCAGCCGTGCGCCTAAGCCTGTAAGAGCACAATTCGAAAACATGGTTTCGGAAAGACATATTACGAAAATCACTGGACAATGATAAAACGCTGTACTATACGGTGTCTCGCGTTGTGTTGAAAGCTTTGCATGCCATTTCAAGGTGGTAAGAATGGAGCGCTCAATTGAAAAATTGCCAAAGGTGTTTTTGCATGATAATAGCTGGTATATTTGTCTTTGCAAAGTGTGCATTGGACTACAACGATTTGCTATTGAAACCATAAACTGTCCGTGTAGTTTACCGAATAATGAACTGCTAGTTTTGAGTTGTCTGCCAGTTCCGTTATGAAGTTTTCCGACAGACAGCGTTCAATGTAGAAATATGAGAGGACCACAACGCATCATCTGTCAGTTTATGTCAGCTTTCAACAAATCACTGTGTGTGATTATTACTGGGTTTTTTTCTGAAGCATACAAGTCATCCTTAAAAAATGTCCTATACAGTTGAGTCTTCTAGATGATTCCAACCCAAAACTAACTTTTTTCAATCTTGGACACTCTGTTCTTTTAAATAGTGATTCGGTTCGCTTTTAAACAATCCACATGCTTTCGTTTGTATTTGGTTGTCTTTTTGTTCTTCCTTGAAAACTTTTTTGAAACTGTCCATATATTTTTTAAGCTAGAGTTAACAACTAAACAAAAAAATTGTAATAATGTGTTCTAGTGTGTTAGATCGATTGCACGAAGACTTCTCATCCACTGAACATGCTCATTTTCAACGATTACTACACTTTTTCCCGTAGATTTTCTGAAAGCTGTAGACTAGAGGATTATGATGTGTATGATTTTCGAATAGTACAGCCTTGTAAACACAAAAAAAGTTTATAAAAAGCAACCAGATTGAACTTTAATTAAGTTTACAGACAAAAACGTGTATACGCATCTTTCATTGGTAGCGTTACATTTAAACCAATAGTTTTAAAAAGAGAAAAGGAGCAGTTGGGCAAACTTACCTTGATTGGTGCCATGGTTGAAATGGTGTGTTATTTGCGTTGTTGTAAGTGCAGTAATGGAGACTTCGACAGATACAATTTTCCTAAACCTGCAGCTCAACTTAATTGAATAATGTTCCTATGCTGAGATGCATGCTTTTATGTATAATCAAACAGAAAACAAAACAGGGGGGAAATACAGACAAAAATAGCAGACCGGCGTAATCATGCCGTAAAATTGTATGGTTCCGTATACGGTTTGTATCCGTTTCAGCTGAGTGTTCTGCCTGTGCTATGCATACCAGCCGAAAAAGGGGTACCAGCTGCATTATACTTGTCCGGTTTCAATTCGTTCATATTGTATACAATACCCATACAATTGGGGGCGTTTTTGGAGGGATCGTTGAAGCTGTTGACCCGAATAAGCATCAGACGCTTCCGGTGTATCATTATGGACACGCTGTTGTAATGAGAACAGGTGTTTTTTCTGAAGATTCCATGATGTCATTTGGGTAATTCCCTCATTTCTCGTGACTCAGTTTCAACATCAATGAGAAGTTTTAGGTGTTTTATTTGCCAAAGTCAAGAATCACGATCGGGAAGTCCTCTTTAGAACACCCCGATGACTCCTTGGTAAATCAGCCCAGTTCCCAAGTAAATCAGCCAAAGCCCCAGGGGATTGAGTCCTGGGGTAAGTCAGTCGAGGATTCCCTGGGTAACTTAGCCAAGGAGTCCCGGGGTAACTTAGCCAAGGAGTCCCGGGGTAACTTAGCCAAGGAGTCCCGGGGTAACTTAGCCAAGGAGTCCCTGGGTAACTTAGCCAAGGAGTCCCGGGGTAACTTAGCCAAGGAGTCCCGGGGTAACTTAGGCAAGGAGTCCCAGGGTAACTTAGCCAAGGAGTCCTGGGGTAACTTAGCCAAGGAGTCCCCGGGTAACTTAGCCAAGGAGTCCCGGGGTAACTTAGCCAAGGAGTCCTGGGGTACAAAATTCAGCCAAGGAGTCCCGGAACTCAGCCAAAGAGTCCCGGGGTAACTTAGCTAAGGCGTCTCGGGGTATCTCAGTCAAGGAGTCCCAGGTATAACTTAGCCATTGAGTTCCGGGGTGTAAAACTCAGCCAAGGAGTCCCAGGGTAACTCGGCCAAGGAGTCCTGGGGTAACGTATCATAGGAGTTCCGGGTTGTGAAACTCAGCTAAGGAGTCCCAGGGTAACTCGGCCAAGGAGTCCTGGGGTAACGTATCCAAGGAGTCCCGGGGTGTGAAACTCAGCCAAGGAGTCCCGGGGTAACTCGGCCAAGGAGTCCTGGCGTAACTTAGCCAACGAGTCCCAGGGTAACTCGGCCAATGAGCCATGGGGTAACAATAGCCATGGAGTCCCGGGGTATAAAACTCAGCCAAGGATTCCCGTGTTAACTCAGCCAAGGAGTCAAGTGTTGAATCTGGTATTTGCTCTATACAATGTGCCAAGGAGTAGCCAAGTAATTCAGACAAGAAAATTTGGTAAATCTCTGAATGAATTTACCTTTCAATATAATCCAGTTCCTTTAACCTTGACCCAAGCTCAGCTTTTACAACTTGACATAGCAATATTCCTGGCGTTTTTGTTGATGTTATTGTTGTTGTCTTGGCGAATGTTTGTCTCGATAATTACCAAAACATTACTTTGATTAGATTCGGAATAAACTTTTACTTCAATTTTAGTTAAATTTGTAGGAGAAATTAAGTGTCAAACATTGGCTTGAGCCGTTCACTAGACCTTATGCACATGCCTTCAAAAGGTTTTCTCTTCTGAATAGTAAGTAACAAAATAACACAATGTCTCTTGTGCTGCACGAGTGTTCTTTTTGCATACATTGCAAGAGGTTGCCTCAAAGTTGTCTGTAAAAATTATCCTGTGTGACAAGACCAATGGGGGCAAGACATAGTAAACTTATCAAGTAGAGAATGAGAACCGCATTGTTTGGTTGACTGCATCCTGAACCAGTTTGCATGCCATCCTTGCAAGGTGACTCATCATTTAGGCGGGTTTGCTGAACCGCCAAAACATAACGAGCATGCGCAAGCGAACACCCTGTTGAATAACATTCTTTTTATTACAGGACCTCCGAGTAAAAGTACATTAGTTCTGCATTTTGTGAAAGTAAGTGAAACATAAAAGCCATGACTTAACCAGGATTTGAATTAAATTTGACAAAAGAGCGACGTTTAGCGCAAACTTTTAATTTAAGTTCGACACTGCCGTGTAGCACGCCAAGCTTTGTCGTACTTCACGGTAGTTGCACGACGTGGTGATGTTTCGGTGACAAAAGTCGCGCTCTTGCCGTGTCGAATCGAATTGAATTCTCAGTCGGGCGATGCCCTTTGTGATTACCCATGCGCAAAGCTTTAGAAACGTGTTTTATGTGTACTCGCGAAAAGGCTGCCTTCGAGGTAATTGTTTGATCGACTCAGAAAATAAAAATAATAATGGCAATGTTGTATTTTCTATAGTACACAGAGATATACACACACAGACGTGTTGGCAGGAAATAATGAAAATGAGCCCAGATGTTAAACCATTTAATATAGGCGAATAATTTATGCATAATGAATGGTCTGTGTGCGAACTTGACCTAAATGGGAGAGCGGCCGGGTTTGCGGGTGAGTTGCGGGCCATGTTTTGGTGCCGCACGTCAACGTTGTTTTCGTTGCGCATGTTTTCGTAAATCATCAGCCGCGCTTTCATACCTTGCGTTCGTTCATCCTCTTTCAAAAAAAAGTGAAATAAATCAAATTTTGAAATACGAAGAAAATAAAAAAAATCGTACCCTCTTAGTATGATCACCGGACCGAAAAGAAGGTCGTACGGAAATTTGCAGCCCGATCTATACAGGCAACTGGAAGTTTTCCTTACACGAACAGACACGTTTAATACTTGCATTAGTATATGGATTGTTCTTAATGTGAACGTTCTCCTTGTCCGTACCGTAGCTGATACGGAGGGAATGGGAAACACTGAACAAACATAATATTCTGTAAATTTCGGAATTATACTCGATTTTGTTTGTCACTTTAAAATAAAATACGATGAACGCCACTCATCAACGGTTGTAATAGTAATGACGACATTTGTCATTAAAAAAACTACGATTGTCAGCTCAACTTGCCATTATGAAAACAACTCTTTTGCAATTTTCTCCCGCGTCACCATTTTGAATTTCTTGAAGTGCGGCAAACTATTTTACTAAATTCGACGTTTTTCACCGATTTGAGTTTAGTGCCGAACTCTTACCATGCGAAAATCATTTGAGTTCGACACGGCAAAAGTGTGACGTTTAGCACAGGCCTTTAGATAGTTTGAATTAAACTTGGGGTTGGATTCTATCATATTCCCAACACAGCCTGTGGCAATGTTTAAGAGGGTACCCGTAGCCCATAGACAATGAGTAAGTTGGTTCAACAAGTTCTACATGATGACGTAAACAAGATACAAACATTTTCATAAAAGACATTTGTGGGGGGTTTGCCCATTTTTTGTAAAAAGAAAAGTATTCTGCACATAATTGTTGTCCAAATGCCATACAACTTTGCAAACTTGTTAATTTAAACATAAACCATTCGCGATTTGTTTTTCTTTTTATTGTAGTCAGGTCAAGCCATTTTGTCAATTTTTGCGCTTATTATTATTTTTGGTAGAAGAAGTATTCTCATTATTCTCATTATTTTGCGCTCCACTTTTTAACATTTTTGGTGGCTACTTCTTCTGTTGTGCTTCCAGGAGACTTTGTCAATATTACAAATACTGTACATTCTATTGATTCAACGAGGAAGAAGTAGACTAGCCTCAGCTTTGTCTACTAACCGAACTGAAAGATTTCTGTAGTGATAACAAAAGTTTTACGGCCTTTAAAAAGTAAAAAAATTGAACTGGACACAAACATAATAAAGAGCAAGGTATTTGTTTTATTTGCAAAACGAGTAAATAAACTCTGATTAAATATTATTATCTGATTGCAATAGGAATTAAATACTAGAAAAATAAACTTTTCTTTCCCGAAAATAGTTTTGGTTGTACTTAAACTGTAACGATCATAATACGAGACAAATTGTTTTAGTTGAAAAATACTTTATGTACAGTTTATGCAATTTGATACATAACTATGATTAAAACTACTATGTATATAAATAAATCACTTTAATCGAGACAAACGGTATAAACTGGCATATATAAATAAAAGGTTTATAAAAGCTATAATTTAATTAATTCACAAATATATCGGAATAAATAACAAACGGCTTTGGTAAATCTGTGTACACAAATATTGCTGCATAAGTCTGAGTTCATAAAAATAAAGCAATAGATCAAAAACATTACACAACAGAAACAGTGATGGAAATCTTTTTAAATACAAATTTGAACAAAACATAATCATATTTAAACAAATGTGCGTCTCATTATTGACATAAAGAGAGTCAACGGAAAATGGCATGATATGTTTCGTCTTTTCAGTATACTATAAGAGTTACCTGACTTTCGTTGCAATACCTATTTTTCTTCTCCTTTTTCATTTTTCTTTTATCTTCAACAGGATTGGCAATTTTCATAGCGATAAATTATTTTTCTATAAGCTCAAAAAGTGTTGATAAAACATTAAAGTGAACCGTTAGAACCAGTTTCAGTTGACGGTACACTGATAAAGTTGGGTATTAAATTTGTACAAACTCAAATGTTGATCATCCAAATCAATTAAATAAATATATTACTTGCTAACAATTCGGGCTATTTTCGATGCACTACGTTGAAACTTGGAAGCAATAACCAATCAAAATAATACTATACAAAGACAAAAAGGAAAATCATTACCGGAAATAAAACTTGATTTGATATTCAGACGGGAGACTGATCGTGCTCAATAACACATGCATCTGAATTTTACTTGATCATCAGACAATTGTCGATCGGACAAGTGTCAATCATATTGATACCGGTCATTTGATTGTTTACTTTTTTCTTTTCTTTTTTTAAGTCTGTTGGAAAAAGACAATTACAAAAACTGCAAACAAACACCCATTTTGGATCAAATTTTAAAACAATATTTGCGTCAATATTTTTCCGAATAAACGCGGACGTTTTACTTCCAGCAATCTTTTCATCAATATCCAAACAAATATATTAACACGTGGCATGCCTGCATATAAGACAACATTGTTATTACTGTCGTTGTTCTTATTATGATTACTATTAGTAGTAGTAGTAGTAGTAAGACAGCATATCGCGTACATGAATTTTTGTTCCTTAAACGGAACTACTTTTTTCATCAGCACATACTGAGGTTTTCAGAATTGGAGCAACGTGCTCACAACGTACTTAATAAATATTAAAACGAATATTTAAACTGTAAAAATATATCTTGGCAAATACTTCACTTGTCTCAACAAAATAAATAAACCCGAGTAAGAGTGATTACAATAAATAATAGATTACATAAGTATAAATCAGCCCTTTTACATTAATGTATTTCGTGTAGCTTCAAATAATTTTAATATATAAAATCTGAGTTGAACTGAAACATAAATGTTTAAAACCTGAAAATCTGCCTCATGTAATCGTCTTTTAAGAAAGTATTGTCTAGTATTGTCGTAACAGTTTTAATCCTTTATCAATTTTGTCACAAGGGAGATTTTACCACTACTCAAAAATAACTAACAAGTATGGTGTATATTTCATTTCTGTTTGAGAGTTACAATAAGAACTGGGGGCATGCACAGCCTACAGTGATTTCCTCACGGGCCAGCTCATACTTTACGAGACCCTGGGAGCAAGCGTTCTTCTTCCGGAGGACTGTCATTGGGTATTTCACCTCTTCGCAGCGGAGAAATGGGGATTCCTGACCGTTCATGGGGTCAAGACAGCCTGTACAAAGACACCGGGCCTCCTGGATCGCAGCCGGTATCCTGTCCTGGTCGAAGTTTGTGACGAAGTCGACCGGGCATGTTTGACGCTTACTGAGAGGGGAGTCGCTGTTAGCTCTTTGGGCACCAGTAGGACATACGGGGTCGGTGACCAGGCCTGCGCCGCCAGTCAATGGGGTGTCATCCATCGGGTGGAGGGCCAGAATCTCTGTGTTCGGGTAGAGGGTGTCCATTGAGATGAAAGGGTTGTTCGCACACGACAGGCTCTTGGAGTTGACCTCAACGATTGTCATCTGACTTAGGAGTGCCGTCAACAGAAGAAAGTAGCTGAGCATTATCTAAAATGAGCAATAAAATAAGACAGATGTAAATATGCAAAACTTTGTTCTCAAACACGTTGTGGGACACGTTGTTAAAAGTTGATGATACTGCTTGCATTTACCCGTGAACCTATAGCTGATTGTACCTGCTCGGTTTGAAGACTGGGCAGCGAAGGGAAACTCCCATTTCGAGGGTGAAACCTTTGTGCACCCTTATCAGGTATTGATAGTCCCTAGGAATACGCATAGATATCGTTGCGAACAAAGGCGTTGTCATTGTTCGGCCTTTTGTCAATGGAAAAAATATGTGGAATGCATTAAGTTCAGTAACTCTTGTTGGAATCAATGCACAGAAATTGAATAAACTTCAAGATGCATAAAGACAGTGTGCTGTGACCAATACACATACACACAAATCTGCCTTGAAGTTCTAAGAAACGTTTACCCTAATGGTTGGTTTGTCCCAGGAAAAGAAATTTCAGACAAATTGAAACTGCGGTTTCGATAAATCACTGGAGTTTCTTCATAAAGGTTCCTAAATATCCCGGATACAAGAGCTGATATTGAAAACAATACAATAAAAATGGTGAAGTTGTCCTTCTTAGAAAGGAGCATTTTGGCGGATGTTTTGTGTGAATCTGATTTACTCGTTACAATCATTTATTTCTCTGAAGGAATTTATTTTTAGCTCCAATGAAGCGATTCTTTAAAAACAAATAAGAATGCTCGATTAATATTAGTCTGTGAAATACATCAAAATGTTATTGTTATCAGTTTAAAATGACGCCACGGTGTCTCGGAATGTTCCGTTTTCGTAACGCAATTTCTCAAAACTGTTTTATTCTCGTCTGTCCCTTTCGTCTTTTTCCTCTCAGGCGAAAGTGAATTTGTCATAATATATGATCTTAGTTTGCGTTGTAATCTTCTATTTGTGTAGATCATGCTGCGGCCATTTCGAATTCTCTCCAATCCAAGTATAACCAAACCGTTAAAGGCAAAAATAGTCTGGTTAGGGTTATAGAAGATAGTTCATAAGAGCGTTGAAAGTGATGAGAATTAATTTATACGCAATACGTAATTTGATCGGGAGCCATGCCGCCTTTGCAAATGTACAAATGTGCGATGAACGGACGCCGTCGATTGTCATTGTGATTGGGTGACGGCGTTTGGGGGGAATACCCAAACAATAGGAGTTGCTCGATACGAAAGCGGAACAGAATTAGTTAAATGAAATGAATGACATTAAAGCGAAGTGTCAATATGGATGGTTTTGACGCAGAGGGGCCCTCAACGTTGTAGTTGTATGGGCGACACGCCTTGTCCGTGTGGAAATTCTTGTTTAAATGGACACCAGTGCATCAAGTGTAAAATCCATTCTTCTTCTTCTTCTTCTCCTTCTTTTCTTCTTCTTCTTCTTTTTTCGTATTTGTTTTCTAAAACGGCTTTAAACAACACCAAATTATGCTCCGAGATCAAAAACCAACACGTATTAACGTTGATTTCGTCTTGTTCTTTGAGTTGAGTAACGATATTCTATGAAAACTTGGTGCTCGGTTGTTTTGATTTGCAAGTAATTCCGATTCTTTTTCTCTCTATTTGAACTTTGGGCCCTTTCAAATGCTATGTCTGAATTTGGGCTGATTTAACTTAAAATGAAGATTTAAAATTAAAATAGTCGTTTTTATAGACTTGAGACTTATGTTCTGATTTAAGGTTAACTTGTAGTTAATCAACAACTGAAGACGAATTATTGTCGGGATCCTAACATAGAAACCATGGTTTCGGCTTGGGCTTTCTGTGCGAGGCTTCAAACAGGTGGGCCGTGCGCCTAAGCATGTAAGAGCACAATTCGAAAACATGGTTTCGGAAAGACGTGAAAATCACTGGACTATGATAAAACGCTGTACTATACGGTGTCTCGTTGTGTTGAAAGCTTTGCATGCCATTTCGAGGTGGTAAGAATGGAGCGCTCAATTGAAAAATTGCCAAAGGTGTTTTTGCATGATAACAGCTGGTATATATGTCTCTGCAAAGTGTGCATTGGACTACAACGATGTGTTATTGAAACCATAAACTGTCCTTGTAGTTTACCGAATAATGAACTGCTAGTTTTGAGTTGTCTGTCAGTTCCGTTATGAAGTTTTCCGACTGACAGCGTTTAATGTAGAAATATGAGAGGACCACAAGTCAACGCATCATCTGTCAGTTTAGTCAGCTGCAAAAATATAGTTAGTGGCCTGACGTTTCGACCCTATAGCAGAGTCTTTCCCGAAGGCTAAATGACAAGACTACAAACATAAACAGGTACATGTATACATTACTGATGTAACAAAGGCAGTCTAGGGTCGAAACGTCAGGCCACTAACTATTTTTTTGCATTTATACCATAGGTCCTTTTGGCTGGTAAGCAGTTTGCAACAGCTAATATTATTGTTCAGTTTAGTCAGCTTTCAACAAATCACTGTGTGTGATCAGTGATCGCAGTAGGTTGTCGAGTTTTAGTCTATTTACTTGTTTTTCTGAAGCATACAAGTCATCCTAAAAAAAAATGTCCGATACAGTTGGAGTCTTCTAGATGATTCAACCCAAACAAACTTTTTAAATCTTGGACACTCTGTTCTTTTAAATAGTGATTCAGTTCGCTTTCTGACAATCTACATGTTTCCTTTGTGTTTGTTGTCTTTTTTGTAACTGTCCATATATTTTTTTAAGCTAGAGTTAATAATTTTATAAAAGTTTATAAAAAGCAACCAGATTAAACTTTAATTAAGTTTACAGACAAAAACGTGTAGATGCATCTTTCATTGAAAGCGTTAAATTTAAACAAATAGTTTTAAAAAGAGAAAAGGAGCAGTTGGGCAAACTTACCTTGATTGGTGCCATGGTTGAAATGGTGTGTGATTTGCGTTGTTGTAAGTGCAGTATCGGAGACTTAATTGAATAATCTGTGCTGAATGCCTTTTTATCAAACCGAAAACAAAACAGGGAAGGGGGGGAAATACAGATAAAAATAGCAGACCGGCGTAATCATGCCGTAAAATTGTATGGTTCCGTATACGGTTTGTATCCGTTTCAGCTGAGTGCCTTCTGTGCTATGACTACCAGCCAAAAAAGGGTACCAGCTGCATAATATACTTGTCCGGTTTCATTTCTTTCATATTGTATACAATACCCATACAATTGGGGGCGTTTTTGGAGGGATCGTTGAAGCTGTAGACCCGAATAAGCATCAGACACTTCCGGTGTATCATTATGGACACGCTGTTGTAATGAATACAGGTATTTTTTCTGAAGCCTTCATGATGTCATTTGGGTAATTCCCTCATTTCTTGTGACTCAGATTCAACATCAACGAGATGTTTTCGGTGTTTTATTTGCCAAAGTCAAGAATCACGATCGGGAAGTCCTCTTTAGAACACCCCGATGACTCCTTGGTAAATCAGCCCAGTTCCCAAGTAAATCAGCCAAAGCCCCAGGGGATTGAGTCCTGGGGTAAGTCAGTCGAGGATTCCCTGGGTAACTTAGCCAAGGAGTCCCGGGGTAACTTAGCCAAGGAGTCCCTGGGTAACTTAGCCAAGGAGTCCCGGGGTAACTTAGCCAAGGAGTCCCGGGGTAACTTAGCCAAGGAGTCCCGGGGTAACTTAGCCAAGGAGTCCCGGGGTAACTTAGCCAAGGAGTCCTGGGGTAACTTAGCCAAGGAGTCCCGGGGTAACTTAGCCAAGGAGTCCTGGGGTAACTTAGCCAAGGAGTCCTGAAGGTAACTTAGCCAAGGAGTCCCGGGGTAACTTAGCCAAGGAGTCCCGGGGTAACTTAGCCAAGGAGTCCCGGGGTATCTCAGTCAATGAGTCCCAGGGTAACTTAGCCATGGAGTCCCGGGGTGTAAAACTCAGCCAAGGAGTCCCGGGGTAACTCGGCCAAGGAGTCCTGGGGTAACTTAGCCAACGAGTCCCAGGGTAATTCGGCCAATGAGTCCTGGGGTAACAATAGCCAAGGAGTCCCGGGGTATAAAACTCAGCCAAGGAGTCCCGGGGTATAAAACTCAGCCAAGGATTCCCGTGTTAACTCAGCCAAGGAGTCAAGTGTTGAATCTGGTCTTTGCTCTACAATGAGCCAAGGAGTAGCCAGGAGATTCAGACAAGAAAATTTGGTAAATCTCTGAATGAATTTACCTTTCAATATAATCCAGTTCCTTTAACCTTGACCCAAGCTCAGCTTTTACAACTTGACATAGCAATATTCCTGGCGTTTTGTTGATGTTATTGTTGTTGTCTTGGCGAATGTTTGTCTCGATAATTACCAAAACATTACTTTGATTAGATTCGGAATAAACTTTTACTTCAATTTTAGTTAAATTTGTAGGAGAAATTAAGTGTCAAACATTGGCTTGAGCCGTTCACTAGACCTATGCACGTGCCTTCAAAAGGTTTTCTCTTCTGAATAGTAGTTTGCAGACGTCTGTCGCGGACGACAATGTCAAGTTTAGATGCATCCATCAAGGACATCTTCCTCTCCTCATCTTGTTGTCAGTTTGTTGGTGATCATGTCTCAACCCATCATACAGCATAGACCTCCAGCTGGAGCGGTGGCTAGCCAACTGAGGCCATGACCTGGTGGGGATTTTAAAGTCTACAAAATCTCTCTTCAAGACATCTTTGAAACGTAGTTTGGGACGTCCAACTGGTCGGTCACCATTTTCGATGACTCCATAAAGTATGGAGCGGGGGATTCGGTGTGATTCCATACGGGTCACATGACCAGCGCAGCGGAGACGGATGAACTTGAGCCTTGATGACAATGGCTGAGACTTGGTTATCCTGAACAGTTCCTCATTGGGTAGTTTGTCCTTCCAGGTGACTTTCAGAATGGAGCGGAGACATCTTGGGTGGAACGCACTCAGTCTGCTTTCTTGTCTTCTGTATGTCGGCCAGGTTTCAGCACCGTAAAGCAGTACACTAAGCACACAGGCATCATAGATGCGGACTTTGGTGCAGATGGAAAGTTGTTGGTTGTTCCATACACGCTTAGAAAGGCGCCCAAATGTAGAAGCAGCCTTTCCAAGCCGAACAGAGAGTTCCGGGTCGAGAGTAGCGTTGGAGGTAATTGCAGAGCCGAGGTATACGAACTTGTTTACTCGGTCCAGTGTAGTGTCATTGACGGTGAACTGGTGGTTGTCAAATAGCACAGAGGACAGGGTCACAGTCTTCTTCAGGCTGATAGTTAATCCAAAGTCGGCACAGGACCGTGAGAACCAATCAAGCAGCTCCTGAAGTTGTCCGGGACTGTTTGCACATAGTGCTGCATCATCAGCATAAAGTAGTTCTCTAGTGACGAAATGTTGCACTCTGGTTTTTGCTTTGAAGCGAGATACACTGAAGAAATTACCGTCATCCCTTGTAAGAAGTGATACTCCAGTAGAGGCAGGTAGATTGATGAAGGCCCTCCGAAACACGAAGGAGAAGTATACACCAAACAGCGTCGGAGCCAATACGCACCCCTGCTTGACTCCTCTATTGATCGGAAATGAGTCAGATAGGTCGCCATCATACTGGACACAACCCTGCATCCCCTCATGAAAGGATCTTATCAGAGATAGTAGAGTTGGTGGGCAACCTGCCTTCTGAAGGACAACAAATAGAGATTGGCGATCGACAAGATCAAATGCCTTTGTTAGATCCACAAAAGCTAAGTGCAGTGGCTGTTGCTGTTCACAAGCTTTTTCCTGCAGTTGCCTCAGAGAGAATATCATGTCTGTTGTTGATCGACCTGCTCTGAAGCCGCATTGAGTTTCTGGGTAGATCTCCTCCGCAAGAACTTGTAAGCGGGCAAGAATCAGCCGAGCTAGCAGTTTCCCAGTGACACTCAGGAGAGAGATACCTCTGTAATTATTACAGTCTCCTCGATCTCCTTTTCGTTTGTACAACGTTGTTATTTTTGCATTCTTGAACTCCTGAGGTACACTTTTGGCAGACCAACAAAGGGAAACAAGGTGGTGTAGTTTCTCAGCTAAGGGTTCAATGCCAGCTTTCAGAAGTTCCGCAGAAATGGCATCTGTACCAGCAGCCTTACCAAGTGGCATTCGTTTGATGGCAGCCGTCACCTCTTTTAGATCAGGTTCTAAATCTAAGTCAATCTTTGGTGGTGCATTAGGGAGAGAGGCGATTGTATCGGATGAGACCCGACTCTGCCCTGTGTAGAGTTCACTGTAGTGCTTAATCCAGCGATTCAGTTTGTTGGATTTGTCTTTGATTACGGTACCGTCCTTCTGCTTGAGTACTCCACTGGACTGAGTAGTTGGTCCTGTGGCCCTCTTAATTTCTGCGTACATCCCTCTGGTGTCACCGCGGTCCCTTGCAGTTTGAATATCCAGGCAGATGGAATCCCAGTACTCACGAGCACAGGCGCGAACGGCTCTTTGGGCGTCGCCTCTTGCAATACGATGGGCAGTGCGAGCCTGTCTGGTTGGTCGAGCTTTCTCTTCTGAATAGTAAGTAACAAATAACACAATGTCTCTTGTGCTGTACGAGTGTTCTTTTTGCATACAGTGCAAGAGGTTGCCTCCAAGTTATCTGTAAAAATTATCCTGTGTGACAAGACCAATGGGGGCAAGACATAGTAAACTTATCAAGTAGAGAATAGAGAACCGCATTGTTTGGTTGACTGCAGCCTGAACCAGTTTGCATGCTATCCTTGCAAGGTGACCTAGTTAGGCGGGTTTGCTGAACCGCCAAAACATAACGAGCATGCGCAAGCGAACACCCTGTTGAATAACATACTTTTTGTTACAGGACCTCCGAGTAAAAGTACATTATTTCAATACATTTTGTGAAAGTAAGTGAAACATAAAAGCCATGACTAAACCAGGGTTGGGTGGGCGAGTGGAAAGGTAGCTAAGGCCTGCGCTAAACGTCGACCTTTTGCCGTGTCGAACTCAAACAATTAGAAAATGATGAACTAAATTCGACAAAAGAGCGACGTTAGCGACGGTTTAATTTAAGTTCGACACTGCCGTGATAGTTGCACGGCGTGGCGACAAAAGTCGCGCTCTTGTCGTGTCGAATCGAATTGAATTCTCAGTCGGGCGTCACCTTTGGGAATACGCATGCGCAAAGCTTTTGAAACGTGTTTTATGTGTATTGTTCTTAATGTGAACGTTTTCCTTGTCCGTACCGTAGCTGATACGGAGGGGATAGGAAACACTGAACAAACATAATACTCTGTAAATTTCGGAAGTATAATCGATTTTGTTTGTCACTTTCAAATAAAAAACGATGAACGCAACTCATCAACGGTTGTAATAGTAATGACGACATTTGTCATAACAAAAACTACGAGTGTCAGCTCAACTTGCCATTATGAAAACAACTCTTTTGCAATTTTCTCCCGCGTCACCATTTTGAATTTCTTGAAGTGCGGCAAACTATTTTACTAAATTCGACGTTTTTCACCGATTTGAGTTTAGTGCCGAACTCTTACCGTGCGAAAATCATTTGAGTTCGACACGGCAAAAGTGTGACGATTAGCACAGGCCTTTAGATAGTTTGAATTAAACTTGGGGTTGGATTCTATCATATTCCCAACACAGCCTGTGGCATTGTTTAAGAGGGTACCCGTAGCCCATAGAGAATGAGTAAGTTGGTTCAACAAGTTCTACATGATGACGTAAACAAAATACAAACATTTTCATAAAAGACATTTTTTGGGGGGGTTGCCCATTTTTTGTAAAAAGAAAAGTATTCTGCACATAATTTTTGTCCAAATGCCATACAACTTTGCAAACTTGTTGATTTTTTTAGTCAGGTCAAGCCGTTTTGTCAAATTTTGCGCTTATTATTATTATTATTTTTATCATTGTTATTCTCATTATTTTGCGCTCCACTTTTTAACATTTTTGGTGTCTACTTCTTTTGTTGTGCTTTCAGGAGACTTTTTAATTGGGGTGGGGGCATAATACAGAGATTACCGAAGCGTAAGCTTTGTCAATATTACAAATACTGTACATTCTATTGATTCAACGAGGAAGAAGTAGACTAGCCTCAGCTTTGTCTATAAACCGAACTGAAAGATTTCTGTAGTGATAACAAAATGTTTACGGCCTTTAAAAAGTAAAAAAATTGAACTGAACACAAACATAATAAAGAGCAGTGTCTTTGCTTTATTTGCAAAACAAGTAAATAAACTCTGATTAAATACTATTATCTGATTGCAATGGGAATTAAATACTAGACAAATAAATTTTTCTTTCCCGAAAATAGTTTTGGTTGTACTTAAGCTGCAACGATCAAAATACGAGACAAATTGTTTAAGTATAAAAATACTTTATGTAAAGTTTATGCAATTTTATACATAACTCTGATTAAAACTCGGCCTACTATGTAAATAAATAAATCACTTTAACCAAAACAAACGGTATAAACTGGCATATAAATAAAAGGTTTATAAAAGCTATAATTTAATTAATTCACAAATATATCGGAATAAATAACAAACGGCTTTGGTAAATCTGTGTACACAAATATTGCTGCATAAGTCTGAGTTCATAAAAATAAAGCAATAGATCAAAAACATTACACAACAGAAACAGTGATGGAAATCTTTTTAAATACAAATTTGAACAAAACATAATCATATTTAAACAAATGTGCGTCTCATTATTGACATAAAGAGAGTCAACGGAAAATGTCATGATATGTTTCGTCTTTTCAGTATACTATAAGAGTTACCTGACTTTCGTTGCAATACCTTTTTTTCTTCTTCTTTTTCATTTTTTTTTATATCTTCAACAGGATTGGCAATTTTCATAGCGATAAATTATTTTTCTATAAGCTCAAAAAGTGTTGATAAAACATTAAAGTGAACCGTTAGAACCAGTTTCAGTTGACGGTACACTGATAAAGTTGGGTATTAAATTTGTACAAACTCAAATGTTGATCATCCAAATCAATTAAATAAATATATTACTTGCTAACAATTCGGGCTATTTTCGATGCACTACGTTGAAACTTGGAAGCAATAACCAATCAAAATAATACTATACAAAGACAAAAAGGAAAATCATTACCGGAAATAAAACTTGATTTGATATTCAGACGGGAGACTGATCGTGCTCAATAACACATGCATCTGAATTTTACTTGATCATCAGACAAGTGTCGATCGGACAAGTGTCAATCATATTGATACCGGTCATTTGATTGTTTACTTTTTTCTTTTCTTTTTTTAAGTCTGTTGGAAAAAGACAATTACAAAAACTGCAAACAAACACCCATTTTGGATCAAATTTTAAAACAATATTTGCGTCAATATTTTTCCGAATAAACGCGGACGTTTTACTTCCAGCAATCTTTTCATCAATATCCAAACAAATATATTAATACGTGGCATGCCTGCATATAAGACAACATTGTTATTACTGTCGTTGTTCTTATTATGATTACTAGTAGTAGTAGTAGTAGTAGTAAGACAGCATATCGCGTACATGAATTTTTGTTCCTTAAACGGAACTACTTTTTTCATCAGCACATACTGAGGTTTTCAGAATTGGAGCAACGTGCTCACAACGTACTTAATAAATATTAAATAGAATATTTAAACTGTAAAAATATATCTTGGCAAATACTTCACTTGTCTCAACAAAATAAATAAACCCGAGTAAGAGTGATTACAATAAATAATAGATTACATAAGTATAAATCAGCCCTTTTACATTAATGTATTTCGTGTAGCTTCAAATAATTTTAATATATAAAATCTGAGTTGAACTGAAACATAAATGTTTAAAACCTGAAAATCTGCCTCATGTAATCGTCTTTTAAGAAAGTATTGTCTAGTATTGTCGTAACAGTTTTAATCCTTTATCAATTTTGTCACAAGGGAGATTTTACCACTACTCAAAAATAACTAACAAGTATGGTGTATATTTCATTTCTGTTTGAGAGTTACAATAAGAACTGGGGGCATGCACAGCCTACAGTGATTTCTTCATGGGCCAGCTCATACTTTACGAGACCCTGGGAGCAAGCGTTCTTCTTCCGGAGGACTGTCATTGGGTATTTCACCTCTTCGCAGCGGAGAAATGGGGATTCCTGACCGTTCATGGGGTCAAGACAGCCTGTACAAAGACACCGGGCCTCCTGGATCGCAGCCGGTATCCTGTCCTGGTCGAAGTTTGTGACGAAGTCGACCGGGCATGTTTGACGCTTACTGAGAGGGGAGTCGCTGTTAGCTCTTTGGGCACCAGTAGGACATACGGGGTCGGTGACCAGGTCTGCGCCGCCAGTCAATGGGGTGTCATCCATCGGGTGGAGGGCCAGAATCTCTGTGTTCGGGTAGAGAGTGTCCATTGAGATGAAAGGGTTGTTCGCACACGACAGGCTCTTGGAGTTGACCTGAACGATTGCCATCTGACTTAGGAGTGACGTCAACAGAAGAAAGTAGCTGAGCATTATCTAAAATGAGCAATAAAATAAGACAGATGTAAATATGCAAAACTTTGTTCTCAAACACGTTGTGGGACACGTTGTTAAACGTTGATGATACTGCTTGCCTTTACCCGAGTTATGTTATTTCAAACCGGCAGTTTAAACAGTCGTTTTCTCCGTGGATTAATTGTAATAACAGCATTGTTTCGTTGTCAAGTTGCCCATTTCTGGTATAAGTTTATTATGGCTTTCAGTACGATGTAATTAATTAAAAGTGGAAATTAGTGCCATCTTATCAATTGTTGTTGCTGTTGTTGCTGTGGTTGGTGGTGGTGTTTTTTATTTTTTTATTTGTTGGTTATTAAATCACGCCTTACGTTGTCGTGGCACTGTTGCCCGCAACAATGATCCTGATACTGTGTACGAAGGTCAACCTTCAACGTGAACCTATAGCTGAGTGTACCTGCTCGGTTTGAAGACTGAGCAGCGAAGGGAAACTCCCATTTCGAGGGTGAAACCTTTGTGCACCTTTATCAGGTATTGATAGTCCCTAGGAATACGCATAGATTTCGTTGCGAACAAAGGCGTTGTCATTGTTTGGCCTTTTGTCAATGGAAAAAATATGTGGAATGCATTAAGTTCAGTTACTCTTGTTGGAATCAATGCACAGAAATTGAATAAACTTCAAGATGCATAAAGACAGTGTACTGTGACCAATACACATACACACAAATCTGCCTTGAAGTTCTAAGAAACGTTTACCCTAATGGTTGGTTTGTCCCAGGAAAAGAAATTTCAGACAAATTGAAACTGCGGTTTCGATAAATCAATGGAGTTTCTTCATAAAGGTTCCTAAATATCCCGGATACAGTAGCCGATATTGAAAACAATACAATAAAATGGTCAAGTTATCCTTGTTAGAAAGGAGCATTTTGGCGGATGTTTTGTGTGAATCTGATTTACTCGTTACAATCATTTATTTCCCTGAAGGAATTTCTTTTTAGCTCTAATGTAGCGATTCTATAAAAACAAATAAGAATGCTCGATTCAAATTAGTCTGTGAATACATCAAAATGTTATTGATATCAGTTTAAAATGACGCCACGGTGTCTCGGAATGTTCCGTTTTCGTAACGCAATTTCTCAAAACTGTTTTATTCTCGTCTGTCCCTTTCGTCTTTTTCCTCTCAGGCGAAAGTGAATTTGTCATAATATATGAGCTTAGTTTGCGTTGTAATCTTCTATTTGTATAGATCATGCTGCGACCATCTCGAATTCTCTCCAATCCAAATAATTATAACCAAACCGATACTGGAAGGCAAAAATAGTTTGGTTCCAATTTTTGATGGGTACTATGCATTCAATATTGTTATTGGATATACAAGGAACATGACCAAAACAGTGACAGCATGTATGATACATGTCTACATAATAATACGAGACATTTATATGGAGCATAATGCAGGAGCTTCTATGCGCAACACATAACAGAAAACAATGAACAAATATACTAAAAGCAATCGTTACAAAAAGAAAGATTCAAACAAATGAGTCTTTAAAAGTCCATTGAAAATCTGAAGAGAGTCAGCTTGGCGAATATGAAGAGGTAAGTCGTTCCATAACGAAGGTGCAATGAAGTAGAAGGCTCTTTGACCATAGAATTTAGTGGGAAAAGTAGTTTGAGTCAGTAGGGATTGGCCAGCAGAGCGAAGAGACAGAACAGAAATGTATTTATGTAGAAGATCAGATTTATATACAGCAGATAGTTCATGAAGAGCTTTGAAAGTGATGAGAATTAATTTATACGCAATACGTAATTTGATCGGGAGCCATGCCGCCTTTGCAAATGTATCGATGTGCAATTGACCGGACGCCGTCGATTGTCATTGTGATTGGGTGACGGCGTTTGGGGGGAATACCCAAACAATAGGAGTTGCTCGATACGAAAGCGGAACAGAATTAGTTAAATGAAATGAATGACATTAAAGCGAAGTGTCAATATGGATGGTTTTGACGCAGAGGGGCCCTCAACGTTGTAGTTGCATGAGGCGACACGCCTTGTCCGTGTGGAAACTCTTGTTTAAATGGACACCAGTGCATCAAGTGTAAAATCCATTCTTCTTCTTCTTCTTATTCTTTTTTCGTGTTTGTTTTCTAACACGGCTTTAAACAACACCAAATTATGCTCCGAGATAAAAAACCAACACGTATTATAACGTTGATTTCGTCTTGTTCTTTGAGTTGAGTAACGATATTCTATGAAAACTTGGTGCTCGGTTGTTTTGATTTGCAAACAAGTAATTCCGATTCTTTTTCTCTCTTCTTTTCTTCTTTTTTTCAAAGAAAATATTGCACTGTAATTACAATTTCATATAAACTCGAGTTACTGAGTACGTCAAATCTTGTAAACTGTTTTAGTTATGTTATAAGTGGTTTTTATTTCTCGAGAGAACTGCAGTGTAGGCCTAATTCAAAAACCAATAATATTTTATTTCAAGTCAAATCCTTTTTCCCGTTAAGCGTCTTTATAAATTGACCAAAACGTATTAAGTATTTGCACAACAGAATCCGTTTTGATCGAGCTGTTTTCAGCACAAAACAACTTTTCCTACACCAAGACCAGCCAAAAAAACGTCCCACGTGTTCCCCGCTGCCTCGGTGTTCCATAGCATTCCCGCAAAATGGTGCGCAGCCTTCGCGCTTATTTGAACTTTGGGCCCTTTCAAATGCTAGGTCTGAATTTGGGTTGATTTGACTTAAAATGCAGATTTAAATTTAAAATAGTGTTTTTTATAGACTTGAGACTTGAGTTCTGATTTAAGAATAAGTTGTAGTTAATCACGGATTCGGCTTGGACTTTCTGTGCGAGGCTTCAAACAGTTGGGCCGTGGGCCTAAGCCTGTAAGAGCACAATTCGAAAACATGGTTTCGGAAAGACATATGAAAATCACTGGACAATGATAAAACGCTGTACTATACGGTGTCTCGCGTTGTGTTGAAAGCTTTGCATGCCATTTCAAGGTGGTAAGAATGGAGCGCTCAATTGAAAAATTGCCAAAGGTGTTTTTGCATGATAATAGCTGGTATATATGTCTTTGCAAAGTGTGCATTGGACTACAATGATGTGTTATTGAAACCATAAACTGTCCTTGTAGTTTACCGAATAATGAACTGCTAGTTTTGAGTTGTCTGTCAGTTCCGTTATGAAGTTTTCCGACAGACAGCGTTTAGGCCTAATGTAGAAATATGAGAGGACCACAAGTCAACGCATCATCTGTTTAGTCAGCTTTCAACAAATCACTGTGTGTGGTTATTACTGGTTTTTCTGAAGCATACAAGTCATCCTTAAAAAATGTCCTATACAGTTGGAGTCTTCTAGATGATTCCAACCCAAAATCAACTTTTAAAATCTTGGACACTCTGTTCGGTTCACTTTTCAACAATCCACATGCTTTCGTTTGTATTTGGTTGTCTTTTTGTTCTTCCTTTTTGAAACTGTCCATATATTTTTTAAGCTAGAGTTAACAGTTAAACAAATAGTAATAATGTGTTCTAGTGTGTTAGATCGATTGCACGAAGACTACTCATCCACTGAACATGCTCATTTTCAACGATTACTACACCTTTTTTCCAGTAGATTTTCTGAAAGCTGTAGACCAGAGGATTGTGAGGTGTGTGATTTTCGAAAAGTACAGCCTTGTAAACACAAAAAAGTTTATAAAAAGCAACCAGATTGAACTTTAATTAAGTTTACAGACAAAAACGTGTAGATGCATCTTTTATTGGTAGCGTTAAATTTAAACCAATAGTTTTAAAAAGAGAAAAGGAGCAGTTGGACAAACTTACCTTGATTGGTGCCATGGTTAAAATGGTGTGTGATTTGCGTTGTTGTAAGTGCAGTAATGGAGACTTCGACAGATACAATTTTCCTAAACCTGCAGCTCAACTTAATTGAATAATGTTCCTATGCTGAGATGCATGCTTTTATGTATAATCAAACCGAAAACAAAACAGGGGGGAAATACAGACAAAAATAGCAGACCGGCGTAATCATGCCGTAAAATTGTATGGTTCCGTATACGGTTTGTATCCGTTTCTGCTGAGTGTTCTGCCTGTGCTATGACTACCAGCCGAAAAAGGGTACCAGCTGCATTATACTTGTCCGGTTTCAATTCGTTCATATTGTATACAATACCCATACAATTGGGGGCGTTTTTGGAGGGGTCGTTGAAGCAGTTGACCCGAATAAGCATCAGACGCTTCCAGTGTATCATTATGGACACGCTGTTGTAATGAGAACAGGTGTTTTTTTCTGAAGATTACATGATGTCATTTGGGTAATTCCCTCATTTCTCGTGACTCAGATTCAACATCAAAGAGATGTTTTAAGTGTTTTATTTGCCAAAGTCAAGAGTCAGAGGGAGAAACGGACCCTGTGATTTTATTTATTATTTTTTGTATTAAAAACAAATTACGTTATCGTTATTTTAGTCCCCACAATAAAAAAAAAATCCGAAATTATGCCACCAAACTTTACTCCAATAATAATCTTATTTATTTTGTTTTACACATAAAATAACAGTACCTAATAACTGATTATGGTCGTTAATAGGCTAAATTTGAACGTAAACTCAAAGTTTAACTTTAAAAATTCTTATTTTTGTCTAAAACTGTAAAGGGGGAAATCAAGCTGAACATTCAGCGTTTGTGTGGAACATGATGTGATTCTCATGATTTATTTCTAAACATTTTTATTTATTTATTTATTTATTTATTTGTTTATTTTTTTTTTATTGTGTTTGTTGGTATGTTTTTTTGTTTGTTTATTTATTTATTTATTTATTTATTTATTTATTTATTTATTTATTTATTTGTTTGTTTATTTAAAGAATTTATTATAAATTGTTTAAATTTATTAATTGTTAAATTACATCCATCAAATGAAATGTTTATCTCGGAGCTTTTAAATCAATGCCTTTTCTACAAATCAACCGAATAAATATTTTGCCTTCGGTAACACTATCAATTGGATTTTGTTGTCTCTCCATGATATGATGCGTGTTAAACGCAAAGTTTCAACCCGCATTCACACGCGTGAATCGCTCCTTCCTTTTATCAGGGAGAATGTGTACTTGGTTTCTGGAAGACGAAATTGCTTCCCATTCTGTACTATCAAGAAAGCAAAACGTACGTCCAAGTGTACTCTAGTACTGTTTTGACGGTAATCATAATACTCACAAAATACTCGAACTCGAAGTACATACTCGAAACTCGACTGCAAAATAATATGTACTCAAATTCATGTACTCGATATTCGACTGAATAGACTGCACAAGTCTCGCGCGCATTCGAACTTCTGGGACCATTGCGGTCCCAACCATATGGAGTTTTACGTGGGCGGGAGTTTGTTTCGTCAATTATTTCAGTTAATGTAGTTTATGACAATGAACATTACATATTTGGGAATGTGATACTTAGTGATACAAAATATGAAAGTATCAATTCAACAATATAACAAAGAAAACCCGAGAAGTAATTTTGACCTCAACTTCCAGTTCTGCAAAAAAATCAGAATTTTGTGCTCACCTCCGATCACAAAACTATTGTAAACACTTGCGGGGTGATTAATCGCCAGATGCTGTAATTGCAACACGAAGCCTTTTCATTGCAGTCTATGGCTGTATGAGGCGACACGCGTCACTTTTACGCCCGTTTGACCATCGCGAATCCGCGTAACGGGTTTCTAAAAAGTTAAGATCAAATAAACATCCTTGTCCCAGAGTTTTAATTTTATTTCAATAATAATTAATCATTTAAATTTGTATTTTGTTAAAGCTAAAACTAATTCTATAAAAATTGTAAAAGAGTATTTTTTTTATTGTTCAGATTTCGTCATTAGATATAATTTAAAACAAAGATTTGATTTCAGAAAAACAGATTCTTCGTTTCGTGTTTTCTCGTTCCGATACGCGCAAGACTTGCACAGTCTATTGAGGAACAGTAGTCTAGATATTAGTTTTAAAAACCTCATTTTGCAGTAATTATTGTAAATTACTCGTGTTCGTTCTGGGAGATCCAAGTACTTGGTACTCGGCTGCTGGACTCAGTACTCGAATACTCAGTACTTGGAAATCAAAACACTCGGTACTCGGCCACTCAGTACCGGTACTCGATATCCAAAGTACTCTTACTCGAGTACTATACTCGGCCCACCTTAGTACTCGGCAGTACTTGATACTCGACTGAAAGTACTTGACTGCAAGTACTTGGTACTCGGCTGTTGGACTTGGTACTCGGATATCTAAATACTCGGTACTCTGACACGTGTACTGGTACCTGATGGCCCAAGTACTCTTACTCAAGTACTACTCGGCCCACCTTAGTACTCGGCAGTACTTGATACTCGACTGAAAGTACTTGACTGAAAGTACTTGGTACTCGGCTGTTGGACTTGGTACTCGGATATCTAAATACTCGGTACTCTGACACTTGTACTGGTACCTGATGGCCCAAGTACTCTTACTCAAGTACTACTCGGCCCACCTTAGTACTCGGCAGTACTTGATACTCGACTGAAAGTACTTGACTGCAAGTACTTGGTACTCGGCTGTTATAGACTTGGTACTCGGATATCTAAATACTCGGTACTCTGACACTTGTATAGGCCTACTGGTACCTGATGGCCCAAGTACTCTTACTCAAGTACTACTCGGCCCACCTTAGTACTCGGCAGTACTTGATACTCGACTGAAAGTACTTGACTGCAAGTACTTGGTACTTGGCTGTTGGACTTTGTACTCAAGTACTACTCGGACTGCCTTAGCACTCGGCAGTACTTGATACTCGACGGGGATACTTGACGTCAACTCTGCACATTCATCAAGCAAGGTGGTCATGAGTGAAGGCAAACAAAATTACAAAAAACGGTTTCTTCTTGGCGTTTGGCAACCTGCAGAGCATGAAGACGAAGTAGAAAAGAAATACCCGATAAAGACTGATCAGTAGTTTGAAGGCGGAATCGTGTAAAGAAATCACCGGAATGGGAAATGGGTGGAACAAAATGATGCAATATCAAAGAAGCAAAGAGAGAGCGATCCTCGGGTTTTTAATAGTGCACTGAAACATACCCATGTGACATACATGAAAGAAATAGTTCCTGGACATGGTGTCTGGAAACAGACCATGGGGTTTTCAACACCGTGGTGGGTAGTTTTTAGGGAATGAGAGAGAGACAATGGTATAACAATCAGGAAACCGTGGGTTTTCGAAACCACGGAATGGACGTAAAGCCGTAGGTCTCATGTGTTGTGTAATGCACATAAATAATATAGTTTATAACAATAGTACTACCAACTAGTTTATAATAATAACAACTACGGCAGTTTTTAGTAGCACTTTACATAATGATTTAGTGCTATTTACCCTGACATGTAGGCCTATGAGTTTTCTCCTTCGATCTGTATTGTCTATTTCATCTTCTCCGGGTTCAATAGGCCCATTACACTTCAAACCTCTAAGCACTGGTTACATTTCTAAAAATTGACTATTGTTTTTTTTTTTTTTTATGTACAAATAGATGAATGAACATATAAATAAACGTGATGAAAGGAGAAAAATGGTACATATTCAGCAAAACAATACTACAAAATGAACAGTTAATTACACAGAGTCTAACCATCTTAAACATCTTAAAAGGACCGACACAACAACAACAACAAAGAACAGATAACTATGGACGAAAAAACGACAGCAACAACAAAAGCAGCAACGGCTATATGTGGGTCAGGAGCCGCAAAAGTAAAACAAATAAATTCAGCCATAGGTATGCAGGTATGAGAGTTGTGATTGTGAGTACTGATATTAATCATACAGTTGGGAGCATCCCCTCCCTTGTCATTTGACGCCCTTACCCGCCCCCTTATTTACGTCCTGGCCGCAACTCGATCACCATCAACAGGTATCGAATATTACGTCATTGTTTTCTCGACATTACCCATAAGATGGCGACCATCTTCCCAGATCTCTCCCCGTCTTGTGAAGGCAATAATCCCCTCCGCAGTTTCCCTGCCTGCGTCAACACGCTGATTACGTCAAAGCGTTTCGACCAATACGAAGACCAAGAGAGATCGTTCGAGAAAGAACGAAAACGGAAAATCCCTCCCCGAATATGGTCTTTGATGAACGACAAAGTCTGCTCTAGTGTTACAGGTTGCATTTCCAGCGGAAACTAAAAAATCCTAGATCCGCTTCGCAAAGTAATTGTATATCTCTCTTTTCACAATAATCAGACAATTGCGTCATATTATAAAAGGTACAGTAGAGGCAGAGGCAGACAAAACACGTACATAACAAGTAAGAGCTTGTAATTCTGACCGTTATATCCCACGTGACGTCACAATGAAAGAGAGTTATGATCGATTTGACCCGATATCGCTTGGCAAAGCAAGCTACTGTCAAAAGATATTTATTCTCTAACACATCATTACTAAGGTACACAATAACGTTTACTCAAAAGAGTCCCATTCTGTTTTTCGGAAAGATAACCGATCTGGGCTGGGTTTCTCAAAGCACCAATATTCATCTTTTTTTTCTTTTTTTTTATAGAGATCAATGGACTTGATGCATTGACTTCACCACACCGCCACAGAGGTCAAACGAACAATGAAAACGCACAGCTAGTAATACGCACGTTGCACCAATGAGTAACTTCTTTTTTGTCTCCCCTCTCTTCATACCAAAAGTTGAGAAAAAGCAGACAGTGCGATCTCCATATAAGATTTGTTGTATCCATTGAGCTGTGTACAAATGTGCCTGCAGGAAGTCCAGCCTCTGTGGCTCTTGTGGAAACATGTGATGTCATAGGTCACATGGTCTATAGAGGGAGGCTTTATCGTGTGCTTTGATACAGGATTATAACAATTCCAATCATGTGCCATAGTTTTAGAGAGAAAATGTGGATTGTTATTATTTTAATATTGTGTACATTATTAGTTCGGGGAGACTCTTCAGTCGAAATCTATAGTTTTCCAAGTACGTAACCATAAGGGGATATTGTTGTTTTAGGAGGGGCCTTATTCAACCAATTCCTTTTATCACTAATTATATCAAATCACAACAGTTTTACATCCGGGTATTGTGGGACAGTGACCGCGCTGTTATAAACAGCCGATCAAAGAAGAGTGGGGGGGGGGGACAAACAACAACCTTGCCGGTGGAGGGCGACATTTCAGTTCAGCGTTCGTTTGAGGAAGTTGTGTTGGCTTATTTGCATATCGACAGAGAAAGAATAAGATTGGAGTTTGTAGATCACTGGGCTTGTACCCTATCCCCTTAAAAAGGGGCACATTGGCACGGGGAGTAAGCGACTTCTTTCTGGGAGTTTGCTTACAATGCATGAAGAACAGTTGTTTAAATGTTTGGTTGAATTATGAAGGACTCACTCTACTGCAGAGTGCAGAATCAGTCGTGTCACTACTAGACCGTCGGCCGTCCAGTCGTATCTTACAGTCTTGTTCTCTTCAACAAAGGGTTTAATAAGTGTACAATGTTGAAATAAGACTTGAAGGTTTGCATGGTGGAAAGACAATAACATAAGAAATTTACGGTTGGTTAATCTCTCCTTTGAGTATATTGTGGTTCCGAAAAGAACCGATGGACTCAAAGTTTCGGACAGCATAACTTTGTCCATCATCCATAGTGTGTCTCTTGACGATGGACAAAGTATACTGTCCGAAATATTGTGTTTTCGAGAGCAACATTGTGGGGTGATTTTTAGATAGGACCTGTAGTTGTTTTGGTTTGTTTTTTGTTTTATTTTATTTATTTATTTATTTTACTTTGGGGGTTAACACCACAATATTTTTTTAAAGGAAAAGGGGAATAGAAAACAAATGGGGAAAGCCTACAATGTCGATCTGCTATTTGTCCGAGTCCACCAGTTCCTTTCGGAACCACGATATTATTCAAAAGAGAAATTAACCTACATGGTGTTACCGCAAATTTCGTATGTTACTGTATTAATTGGTATTAATAAGTTATTAAAGCATAATACTGTTTTATAAATTTAATACTGAAGTATGTTTGTTCATTTATTGATGACTTACATGATTATCGAAAAGCTTTATAGGTTTGGCTCAAAAGAAATAGGCCTTCTTTGTTCAAAATATTTTGTTTTATATCAGTCGCAATTTTCATAACACGGTCCGCTATTTTGCAACTTTCGCCAAAGAGGGGGCTCATTGCAGATCAAATCATATTCTTGAAGAGGCATCTCCAATCCCAATCTACTCACTCTTTGCCGGTCTATAAGAATGACTTTGTGGTGCCTATAACTTTTCTGAGATGGTTCAATGTACATATTTCACGACTGTAGCAAAACTTTGGGAAGCGTTTGAAATAAACTTATTCAAAACCATACGTTAAGATCTAAATAAGTGCTCTCGCGTCGTATAAAAAAAATAAAACTCTGCAGATCATCTGTAAAAAAAGAAGAAGTTAATAATAAATGAAATGACACTAGGGGGCGCTATGACTACTAACAAAGTGTCACTGACTTCACCTGTATAATGCAATGTTTATGCACGGTGGAGCGAGCTAGCTGTTTTTAACTGTGTGTCCGCCGTGTGATGAGTACGTTACGCTCTATAGCTAGTTCACTGTAGAAGTCAGCCTTGGACAAAATTATGCACGGATTTTGACAGAGAACTGAGCACCTATCCGGAGATTTTTTGTCACAGAAAGGGGTCTGCCTGTTGGAGGAATTCAAAGAGACACGACTGAGCAATGCCGGAGGTGACTGAATCTCCGAGAGGCGCTATGGGTAAGCAATGGAAAGCTTGCGGGGAGCCGGGGAAAATTTATTTTTTCGACTGCAGTGCAAATTGCAATACACGGTGTGTATGTTGAAGGATTGGATGGGGCGGGCCTCTTTCGGGTCGACTTGGTTCGGGTCTTTGCTCTCTTAGAGTCAGAGAGCGTGCTTTGATCCTGGGATGTGCTCGTGGGCTTTAGATGATTGTCGGTTGTGGGCATTGTACTTGTTCAAACCTTGTGGCTTTTACTAGCTATGAACCTTATTTTCTCAGTTACAACTTTTTAGTATAGAAAACTGCTCTGAAAAAAAAATGAAAATAATTACCCCCCTGGTACAATTAAGAGGTTTTTTTTAAATTTAGACTACTTACTTTACTAAAACTTCATGGAGGAATTCTACCTCCAGGTACTATACTACTTTGTACTTACACCACAGTTACTAAATAAATATATAATAAATCAGTGTTTAGTTTAATACACCCTTTTTTGAGGTAGTTAATTTTTTTTTTACCACCATGGTTTACATGTAGTGTATTCTAGTATTACTAACTAGTAATAACCTACACATAAATTAGTATTTAAATTAACATTTAAAATATTAATGACTGCAATGAGCAACAACACATTGCAAATACAATGCCAGTTACTGAAACCTGCTTTGCCATACTGTACTTCGTTAGAATTAGGGGTTATTAGTATTCTGTAATAAGTGAAACCTTCCAGCTTGGGACACTGCTGATTTGGGGAAAGATGCCAAATCTGATGTTTCTCATTTAAAAGTCATTGTTCATTGAAGAACAAACATGGACATAAAGTACTTGACATTACAATGCACTAGCACTGGTAGTACATGTAATTTAGGTCTGTAAGGAAACACTTACATGTACACCATTTTATTTCCAGCTTCACATCTGTACACAATTTGATAATATCCATGTAGCCTACAATTTAAATCATGAGCTGTTACAATGTCAGTAGAGACTGACAGTGTCAGTGAATAGACTGACTGAGTGCAGTTCATACTTGGGATCAACACTTAATTCATAATTGAACTAACTATTGAATGAGGTCAGCTGCTTAAGTTTGTCATAAACACAGAAACTCTTGTAACATGTGTTCAAATGCTATAAAAAATGCAAGTTCAGTCAATAGATGACTACAATTGTAGTCATCAATTAATTGACTGAATTTTGTATGCCCTTGTCTTCTGTGTCGTTCACTAAAAAGTATGTCATGTATGTGGCGTGTCGTGGCCGAGCGGTCTAGTTCACCGGACTAATTTAAAGCTCTGGTGTTGTCGGCAGCAGAGTGTGTGTTCCAATCCCAGTCATGACACTTGTGCCCTTCAGCAAGGCACTTAACCATAATTGCTTCAAAAAAACTTGGGCAGGTAAAAAATTGTATTCCGCTCTACCAGCCAGGCTCTAGTGGATGATACCCATGCTTACAACCTTATGGACTGTGAACAGGTGAAGGGGATAACCCTGTTTCAGCTCTGGGAGTAGGTTGCAACATGCCCCTGGTGGCAGCCCAAGTCAGAGTGTAGCCCTCATCTTGAAGTGGCTGTCCGGCCTTGTGATGTTAGGGGACTTCTTAAAATAAGGAGACTCATTGTACAGTACATGTGTACATGTGTACATGAATGTGAACTCATCCCTTGTTTAAACATTTGTTTAATGTGTACAAAATAATTTCCATTACTGTTTAATATTGCAATGTTTTCCTCTAACCTACTTCAAATGCAGTCACTGTTTTTGACCGAGTCACTACAAAAACATTTTACAATAGGAAACCAAATAAGAACACGTAATTTTATTGTAAACTCCTGAAAATCTACTCTTTGCAGGGAAACGGCTATTGGAATGAACAAACTGGGCCCCTTAACGTTGACATTAATTGGGGGGGGGGGGGGGGACTCTGCTTACAACTCTATTCAGCGATCCTTATGCTATATTCAGTCAATCAATGACTATACGTGTAGTGTACACTCAACATGAATACAGACTGTCACCCATTGATCTTATTATGTGTGCATTACATGGTGCGCTATGGATTTTTTATCATACAGCCCTTGCACCACGGTGTGATTGCTGTCGAGTCAACACTATGAAAACTAGATTTATTAGCACTGCAGAATGAAATTAAAATGTATATCCTCAGCCAAATATTTGTACATACGCCACTGTACACACAGGGTTACTGTGCTAGTGTGAGCTACAGGGTGTGTATGCTGAACAATGTAAACTTCAGTGATACATTTTGTAGGGGGCCTAACCTGTTCATGTTGTTACAATACACCATGTATTGTACACTAGGAATGTAGTAATTTCTTGTAATGCCAACAATGTGGTTATTGAATTGAAAATCTAACATGTCTAAAGGCTTAATTGTGTCTTGCTTTTTCAAAATGAAATAGATTCTTTTAAAATGAATTGTGGTGTTTACTTTTTGGGTACAATTTTTAAAGTTCAGTTCAGTCGGGTCTACAAAAGTGGTACAAATTATTAAGATTGGTGCAATACATTGTGTGATGAGAATTTATGTTATTTCCCAATGTCATAACTCAATGCAAGTAAATTCAACTTCCATGGTCTCAAATGTAACTGGACATGTCTCTGATCAAGTCTGTTGGTAGTGTTTAACAGGCATGTGATTTGTCAGGTTTTTTCTTGATTTCAGAATTTTCTCAAAACCTCCTTGAGCCTTCAAACTTTCTTGAAAGAAGTTAAGTCAGTCTCCAAAGGGAGAGAGAAATAGTGCATGTTGTGTCCAAATCTGTAGACTTTTTGTAATTCCGGTGATGCACTGAGACTGTAAACTTCCTGAATTGTAACATCCCTGAGATTCTGGGTCTAGAATAAGGGGAATCCACACTAGCAATCCAGTTTTAAGGAATTTTCACATTGTATTAAATTTATAAGCTTGAAGTGGGGTTTTAATAATCAAATTTGTTGCCATAATTCAATGTTTTCTTAATGATTTAATCCAAGCAACCAGAGAGTATAATACTCCATCGTTTACAAATCCAGCACAAATATGAGATAAGATGTTTTATGATTCCACCGAGTGTAATCACTAGAAGCATTCCAATATCAATAATTGCACCATTCCAACGCCATCATACCGTCCAACAATATGGCCTGAGCCTCTAGCCGCTGCTGGCATATTAATCACGTTCTCTTTATACCCACAGAGTCGCTTCATTAAAGATAAGCTGCGTATTTGGCCTCTTATCATGCTGCCATCATCTCCGCCGAGTTTCCCTCCCTGCATGCATTTTTTAGCGTGAATGCTGGAACCCAGCAAACCAAAAACATGATAAAGAGGCTAAACTATTTTTCCTTCCTCCCCTGGTTTGATTTCATCACAAAAAGAGCTGCAAACTCTCCCTGATTCTGCAGACAGTTCCCTGAAAATCAACTTATCTGTCTATGTTCTGGTAGTTGAATTTGATTATCTCCTTGATTATACAAATTGTTTCCCTATAATGTTGAATGTAATTCTAATCTCTGTGATTGTACAAAATCTCCCTGATTGCAATTGTGCAAAAAAAGGTTGGCAGCTCTGCATACACATTGATATAATTATAAATGGGGGGAAATTGTTATTGAGTTCCCATTTCTCATGCATTCATTTCACATCAAAATTTACTTTTTGATGTTCATTCTGTTATAATCTGGGAAAGCTTTTACCATGAAGTACTGTTACAAAATTACAAAAATTTAATATCTAACATCGATGACGTTCTTGTAAGAGCAGGGGCACCTCTATTACATGGATTAGGGAAGACAGCACACTGGCTTGAAATTTTTTGAAAATCGACAAGACTGCAGGGCATGTCACTCTACTAAAGCTTTACTGGACCAGAAAGTGTAGTAATGAGAAAACAAATATCTAGGCCTACATGTGTACATGTAGACCACATGTACACAGTTATAAACAGATATAAAAACTGTGTTTTTTTAAACAAGTACTACTGTACAATACACTTGTAATGTGTAGCCTGTACATGAGGGAAGATTGATCTCATTACAGACAATTAGGCTTTATGATATTCAACAGAATTGAAGTACATGTACATGTAGGCCTATTCAGACTGAAAGTCAGCATCTAAACATAAATTTGCCTTTTTTAAAGACCCATTTATAACACAATGAGGTAGGCCCTTTTACTATTCAGTTGAGGAACACAAGACCATCAAACTTGTCCTGTCATTAAGTTTACTGGCCTGATGTGAAAATCATTGGCCTCGGGCTTGCGGTATGTCAGTGGTAATTTTGAGCCCTGGAAGATATTGTGTAAATTTCTACTAGAACACTTCAAAGGGTACCAAAGCAATGACCAGGGGCATGGAGGCAGTTGCCTCTGTGTAATTCCAGGTTGGAGTTTGTTGACGGATTGGTTGATGTTTTTCAGTGTTTCTGAAAAGAAAGGGGACTTTTTCCAAAATGTTTAACACTGTAAATGTTTCAAATAACGCTACTTTACTTCAATGATCTGTATCACATGTGTACTACTTGTGCAGTAGTATGATGTCCAGATATGTACATGTACATGTATGCCTATTGACAGATGAGGTGTATAGGTGTACACTGTACATACATCATCAGTCAGACTTTGTATTTAATTTTTGAAGTTCATATTCAAAGACACATCTCTTTAACAGTGTCTTTTTGAGATCTGTGAATTGACTGTCAATGGATCATAAATCCAGTATGATTTCAACCAATAGATTGTTTTTAATTTTATTGTGGACTTCACCAGCAGTTCACTCAGGGAGATCAGCTGTTTCAGTGAATAAATTTTTTGGACCAAGTGCCATGAGCACCTATTTTAGCAGATACCTACAATGTACATGTCCATGTACCGGCCCTATGGTAAGACATCATTGATATTTCTTATCAACATTGCATCTTCAAGGGAAACAATATAAAGCGCAGACAAGACTGATGCTGCACCTTTAACTACATCCCTGAGAAAACCAGGCATGCACATCTAGTCAGTCTGTCGCTTGTCAGAGAAACAGCAGGCAAGAATTCGGCTAACATTAACATTCTCAAGGTCCTGGCAGATCACAAGGGAGCTGGGAACACAAGAGACAAGTGCGTTGCACTTTTTAATCGGAAGCTAACGTTCAAGATTAGTATATTGCGGAAACAATGTGAATTTTAACTTTAGTGGTTCTGTGTTAATTGGATTTTAAATTGTGTTGCAGAATAGGTTTGACTTCAAACCTGGTTAATTAGTTGAAATGTTAATACAGTCTATTATGCATAATTGATTGGATCGCATACATTTTTAACACCTGCCTGTGTATTACTATAGTGGGTAATGAATTATGTATTCATCTAGCCTTGCCAGAAAGATCACTGACAGAAAATAGGAATTAACAAGGACTATGAATAATTTACGCCAATACAGTATTAAAGAATACCACTATGTAAAATGTAGCCTGACAGATAGTCGGTCCGTAAAAAATGTGTTTGAGCTTTCAGTCTTTAAAGTGAAGAGTGCCTTCTGATTGAGATTTGGGCTATAAGCATTGTTCATCAAATTAATGTGGTTGAAAAGATGTTTTTAAGAGTGTAATATTAATGATTCACACAAATATCTCTCGAAATGGTTTGGTTTTCCTTTACTTTGTGAACTAACACGGTTGGACATGTAGTTCTAACCAAAATCTTTTACTCCACAAATTTTTGGACCATGTACTCATGTCACATGTACTCATGAATGCAGTAAACAATGGTAAATGGAAAACCACACAATTTGATGGACATGTGTGATTCAGAATTACAAATTTTCTACTTTTAAAATATCTTTGCAACCATATTAATTTCACAACAATAGGCTTTGTACATGTAGTAGCCCAAAGTGCCCAATCAGAGTGCAATGTGCCCCTTTGAAGAAGCTGGTGGGGTTATTTACAAACAGTTTTAAATGTATCAGTTGTGCGCGCCCAAAGTCACCATGACAAATGCAAGTTGATAAGTTGTGTTTGTGGAGTGAATAACCGCATAAATAAGTAAATATATTTTGGTTTATTTCCTGACAGAGCACCTTGTGCAAATAAGGTGTAATGTTAGTAGGGGCATAAATAATGCAGCCTGTAATACATCCGGTTCAAGTCCTCTCCAAGAAAAGGTCACGCTCTGCAGTATACCCTTGGGATTTGGTCTTGCATCCAGGCGCGATATCGCTACGCGCTTTGGTAAATATGCTGCGGGATGGATGAACTTGAGTCTACAGTGGTGTGGTTTGCATTGAATGATGTGCAAACATTAGTGAGTCATGTTCGTTAATTTAAAGTCCATTTCGAATGTTAATGTGTGTTCAGTGATGAATTTTGCATATTATAACAAAATGTATGTATTGTATTGTACACATGTGTACAGTGTACATTACAAATTCATACATGAACAAGTACAGTTTCACAGGTATTGTTAAAATATAAACAGTTTCAGATTACCCCCGTTAAAGTGTGCAGTTTTGTTTCTTGACACACACTACATGTACATTGTGTATTGGAGCCAAGGTTTCCTCAGATGTTTGAACTTGCGGAAGATTTGCAACTTTAACATTGTGTCCATTAACAGAAATGTACATGTACATGTATACAAGTGGTGTCAGACGAATAAAATGATACATGTACACATAGACTGTAAACCTGGCTATTTTTGGCTTGGCAAATTAATTGTTTCACATCATTTAGAGTAGACTTCAGTTAAATTCATGCACAATGTACATTACCATACAATACATAAATACATTATAACGGGGCTAAAAAAAAATTGGGAAAATCCACAAGACCGCAGGGGCTTGTAGTTCAAAATATGTACGTGTATGTACTGGACCCGACATTTGTGTACAATAGGGCTTACCAGAATGGAAATGAGGGGAAAAAATGCCTTTAGCAATTTAACTGTTTGAATTTGAACAAGCACTTAGAGAAGAAGTATCTCATTTGTGTTATGGGTACTTGTACATACATGTATGTGCAAGTATTCTTCAATAATCAACAGAATTATCAATTATATTGTTGAAAGTCAACGTTTGAGCACAATCACAAAGACCACCAGACTTTTCCCATTTTGAGTTTACAGGCCGATGCTGAAATCAATGACTTGGGCCTGCATCCAGTGTACAATTCAAGCCCTGTTTACAGACGTGTGTACATGTACAATGTACATGGTGTGTGTAGAAAGTTCATGAGCTCTAGATCCAATCTGAATGAGAATGTGACGAAGCATCCCATCTCTCCACATCCACACCGATCAGTGGCTGAGGATAGCTCCATCTTGTCCCGCTGCATCTCCCAGGAGGAGCCAATGCCTAATTACAGTGAGTTGTAAATCGAGTGGGTGTGGACGGCGCTTAGGAGGATGTAATTTGTATCGCAGCCAAATTACACTTCGGGCAACGGGAAGGATTATTAGGGTCGGGCGCCCCCCGTAACTAAATCATGTGTGATTAAAAAGGTAAGAGGAGAATTAGTCATGATGGTCTGGTGTATTGTACTCGGTTTCAAATGAAAAAAAGGCCATCTGCAGTGTGCAGTGTGTATCACGTCGTCATTATCGCTCAGAGGTACGGAGGTAGAAAGAGGAGGGTAGGGTTTAACGAAGAGGAATGGAGGCTCCCTGGGCAATGCTGGGTATTTTCAAAACAAGGAACAAATCATTCGTTTTGAAATTTAATAAAACATCTCCTCGGAAAAAGGATGGAAATTCATAACTTTGTTTGCTAAGCAGTAACTGGGTTTGTGTGAAAGAGAATTTTGTCAACCATTTTTTTATTTTGTGCTCAAATGAAATGTTAAGAATTAAACATTTAATGTTCTCCCATCCAATTGATTGTGTTTTTGACAGCATGAGGGCACTTTCATCAGCGTATTTCTTTGCATCACAATTACAATTTTGTCTCATTTTGACTGCCTCTATGTTGTTTTCTTGTATCAATTGCCAAATAAAGAACAATTATTTTACAATGATGAAAAAACCCAGTTTATTTTCACTTGTTTTGCATCGCGTAAATTTGGATCACACAGGCCCTCCTGCGGTCTAAATTCCACTCTGGCTGACCCTCAGTTTCCCTGCTATCAGACGTGATATGAGGGATAGACCTGATGGTGCATCTGCTCAAGTCAAGTCAGGGTCCAATTCCACTCAAATTACTGAGGAAGGTTGTATCATGGAGCTCAATGGTTGTACCATGAGCTAGAACAGGAAAAAAGCTATCCAGCCAGTAATGTTGCACATAATGTACACAATTATTACTTACTAAACTGCCAATTGTAGTTTGTACAATTTGTTTTTAAAAATGTTGCAGCTTTTTAGAATTTGGGCTGAGGTTTGCAGGTTCTGAAGTAGTGATGTGTATAATGTAGAATAGTGTAGAGAACCAAGGCCACTATAGCAGTGCAAATCATAAATGTACATGTATGCACACACATTAAGTATGCAATCATTATGTTTGTAAAAAGGTACTTACATGTATGTTAAAACCCTGCAATGAGGGCCGCTGTCTATGAGGCGCCAAGTGTAAATTTATTATTTAACGCAATTATTTACAAATAAATCATTATATAATATATAATTCATTATTTGACCATTATTTAAATTTTATTTACAAATAATCCAGTTTGCACCACACAATTATATGTTCATTTTATGTATATAATCTTACACACCATTTCATTATTTACAAATAATGTTGACGGGTAGTTTTTTATATGTAAATAAATAATTTCGCAATTGCAATTATATATATATAATTGTTGGACGACTTTCATTATATACATATAATTTTGTGGATCATTATACTTATATATAAATAATGATGACTGACAAATTTATATGTAAATAATTAGTTTTGCACCATGCACTTATATGTATATAAATGCTTGGCAGCTTTCATTATATACATATAATTTTGTGGATCATTATACTTTTATATAAATAATGATGACTGACAAATTTATATGTAAATAATTAGTTTTGCACCATGCACTTATATGTATATAAATGCTTGGCAGCTTTCATTATATACATATAATTTTTGTGGATCACTTTACTTACTGTGACTGACAAATTTTATTTGTAAATAATGGTTTTTGCACGACACAATTATATATATATAATGGAAACTGTTTTTACAACTACGTGAACGAGGCTATGATATACTAAATAATGACTGCGTGTCGCTTTCATTATATATAAATAATCGTGTTGTATGTAAATTGAGTGTTTAGCCACGCCCAGTAGTCTGAATATTCCAGTCAAAACATCCGGCGGCAAGCGGGCGGGGGCTCGTCGCTAGGTCGAAGTCAGTCTGGTCCTTTTTGTGATCTGCACATTTTTGAGAAAAACATGTGTATGTAGCTTAACCGAACGCAGGTGATGGACACTAGACCGCGGTCTTTTTAAGAGTGTGAGTACTGACCAAGCTGAAGCTAGCCGCGAATACCAGCCGCGAATGCCAGCCGCGAATTCCCAATTTACGGCCAGAAATTCCAGCCGCATATTCACGAGGGCGGCCAGGTTTTAGTGTTTAATCATAAAGACCATTTGATAATGCATCTAAATATTCCGTTACATCTGATTAGGCCCACTAATTAGTGCCTAATTATCCTCATTTGAAATGGTATATGTTTCGTCATTTTGAATGGTAACTTTACTATGAAAATAACGAAGAAAGTAGCTTTAAAACAAAATGTACCTCACATTAATTACAAAAATTTAAGTTTTGGTATTTAATCATAAAAACCATGTCATAATACGTCTAAATATTCCGTTGCAGCTAATTAGGACAACTAATTAGGGCCTAATCACTCCCATTTTATATGGTGTGATTTTCTTCAAAATGTCAGACTAGTTTATTCGCGGCTGGCCGGCCTAGTGTCCATCACCTGCGTTCGGTTTATTTGCGATGATCGTAACCCTCCATCCTCCCGACCGTCGGGAGGATAGAGGGTTACGATCATCGCAACTACGTTCGGTTAAGCTACATACAGTACACATGTTTTTCTCCAAAATGTGCAGATCACAAAAAGGACCAGACTGACTTCGACCTAGCGACGAGCCCCCGCCCGCGCGCCGCCGGATGTTATGACTGGAATATTCAGACTACTGGGCGTGGCTAAACACTCAATTTACATACAACACGATTATTTATATATAATGAAAGCGACGCGCAGTCATTATTTAGTATATCATAGCCTCGTTCACGTAGTTGTAAAAACAGTTTCCATTATATATATATAATTGTGTCGTGCAAAAACCATTATTTACAAATAAAATTTGTCAGTCACAGTAAGTAAAGTGATCCACAAAAATTATATGTATATAATGAAAGCTGACCAGCATTTATATACATATAAGTGCATGGTGCAAAACAAATTATTTACATATAAATTTGTCAGTCATCATTATTTATATAAAAGTATAATGATCCACAAAATTATATGTATATAATGAAAGTCGTCCAACAATTATATATATATAATTGCAATAGCGAAATTATTTATTTACATATAAAAAACTACCCGTCAACATTATTTGTAAATAATGAAATGGTGTGTAAGATTATATACATAAAATGAACGCGTTCATACAATTATATACATATAATTGTGTGGTGCAAACTGGATTATTTGTAAATAAAATTTAGATAATGTAAAATAATGAATTATATATTATATAATGATTTATTTGTAAATAATTGCGTTAAATAATAAATTTACACTTGGCGCCTCATAGCTGTCAGCACATGAAATGTTGACATATTTTAATATATTTTTTCTACTGTCGTAACCACAATGCACGCACTGGTCAGTTCATATTCCATGATTGCCTAAGCTGGACCATGCCACACATCCTAGAGGGGGGTGTCATTCTTGACAGGGGTCAGTGATTTGGTTTATAGAAAAGGCAGGACAAAACTCTGCCAGCATCCTCTGTGTACAGAATCGGTGTGTCAATTGTCAATGGTACATCTGTACACAATAGATGAAACCGAATTATAAAACTTAAATTTAAGGCAAACAAATAAGCTTTAAATTTACCCAGGCAATACATGTTATGGACATCTAAACAACACACTTCATACATAAGTTACAGTAAATGATTTTGTCTAGAAATTTTGAACTGATTGTGTGCGCACTAAGGGGCAATGTTGAGTACATGTAGCATTTTAAAAGATGATTTTTGATAGCAACTGATACATTTTGTGTAGCATTTTGCTCTGCTACATGTATACAAGGGAAATAGTTCGCTGACTTCTCAGAAATAAATTGTTGAACAATTCAAAAGAAACCCTCTATAACCTACAATGTATGAACAAAGCCTGTCAGCATGTTCCAACAAGGTACCAACAGGTCCCTCCTTTTTTTTTTTTTTTTTTTTATTATTATTGGTTTATTAAAAATTCAAACATCGCAGCCCAAAGGCTGAATTGAGTTTAAAAGACATACAACAAGAAAAATATCTATAAATAAATATTAAAAAGTGTTTACAGAAAAAAATTGTTAAAAAGATTATGTACAATAAACAAATACTTGGATTCCAGCTCCATTAAAAAAACAAGTAGTAAAAAAAAAAAAAAAAATTCAACTGTTGAGAAGTGTGGTTAGAGAAGGAATCAGGCTGTTTTTATACCTGTTGGTTCTACACATGATTGAGCAAAGTTTATTAGCATTTCTGAGATTATTATTTCTGATGGGTGGGAGCAAGTGTCTATAGTTGTTAGAACTCAACAGTGATTTACCAAACTTAGAAAAAAGTTGTTGGAGTCTGACAGAAACGGGTGACAAACCAACCTCGGCATAAATTTTACTGAAAGACTTAGCACTACAAAAGCCCTTTCCTGCTGGGTTAAGACAAAATGATGTACCATGTACATGTACCATTGAATGAGTGTACACACACATTTTGCATGGCACACACATGCATCTGGATGGCTCCTATAAATGTACTAAGCTGAAACTGATTGCATGAGGCACACCAAGTTAGAAAGTGTTTTTCATTTTATTTCGTAAGGTCTCAGCTCTAAGGAATTCTTTCCGACAGATTCTCAAGGGACTCTAAGTGGCAGCAAAGGATTGCTACAAACTGTGAACTGTACAATGCTGTAAGGTTAAAGTTCAAATTGGTTTTAAAAAGCCAATGGACTATAAATTGGCAAGGAAAGGAAACTGTTTTGTGAAATTCAATCAGTAAGGGCAAGTGGTTTTTACATTTTAAGCCTAGAGTCTTGAGTTTTGTGCTGTATCATAGAGAAAGGACCAAATAATGCATTGTGAATTCCTTTGCAACAACCCCTTACTTTGCCCTCCAGAGCCTCAAACACCCAAACATGGACTTCACTTCCAAGGGTACTGAAGAGAATAGGGTCACTTAATTTGTCAAGAGCTTGAGACCTACATGTACACACACATGTAGGCATCTACATGTAGCAGTGTATTAGTACTGCTCATGGCCTACAGTGGGGTAATAATAGACTGGCCCCTTGTTGCTTCAGTCCTTTGGTTCCAATTAAAACCTTTTAGGTAATTCATAATTATCTGTGCACGTGTGACTGAATACATGCATAAGATGTACTGTACAATGTCATGCATCTTACATGTACTTAAAGTATGAAACTGAAAGATTACAACTTGCTACTGGCTGTCCTTTCTCTATGCTTCTATGTAGTATTTTTGTGTTTACAAAATGTAACTTTTTTATTGGGCATACAATAGGCTACAATACAAACTGCACACACATGTACTATGTCAGTGGTTCTTGTTTTATGGTCAAACTAGACACCTGACAAACTGGGGCAATTTTTAGCCCCTAGTTTTTCTGTGGGGCTTTGCCGTTTTTTTAATTTGTTTATAACTGCAATCACCGTCATTTATTTCTTCCAAACATATAACAATGAGATTGTAGGCTCACATGTAAATAACTGTTGACAATGATGATTGTATCGTTTACAATTTGAACAAAAAGAGTAATCTTTGCCTAAAACCTGCATCGCTTTCAAAAAGATGCTGACTGAAATGTAAATTATCGTTTCAACACATGACTTTTAGTAGTTTTAGTCTAGTCTAGTACAGGTTACCCTGTTCTGGCCAACCTCATCTCTGATTCAGCCTGAATTAGTGACGATAGGGCTAGTCTTCTTTACGGCTTTCTGCCCACGAAGACGACATTGATCCTTATGGCGCCCTCATGCGTTAAGAACGAGCAATGCAGTCTGGTCGTGGGCGGCCCAAGTGTGGGCAAAATTATGATACATCGGGTGTATGTCACTGCTTGTGTGCAGTTTAAAGCCATGTTAACATTAGTTAGAGTACGTTAGGTTAACGTTAAGATAGAGAACCTGAATTTCCAGGTTTATTTTGTTTCCTTTTTCAAATGCACTGTAGTAAATATTAAGTTAAATGATAAATACTTCAGCAAGAACGGGAACAGGCCCTTGGGTTGTTGTTTGTTCCAGAAACATTGTACATAATGTAGTTATAAATGTTGAGGGCCCGGGGCTTTTTATTGGGGACCAAGTGCCGACGCCGGGTTGTTTCGAAGCCTGAACGTTTACAATTACAGATACATGAACGGTGTAGGTATGTGTACAGATATAGGTTTGTGTTTCATTCCTCCGTACATGTGTAATGAGGTTGACATTCTACATTGTAGATGTAAATATGCAACCAGTTCCACCCTTGTGAAAACTTCACACCTCTCCAGCACAAGTCCAGAGAAATCATAATTTTTGACCTCTCAGATGACACCCCCATCTCTCTTACATGCAGGCCTGATGCACAGGTGTGCACTAAAGTACATTGTACATGTGATAACTGTCAAACCAGTGCATATCTTGAAATTGGATCCTGCCAGTGAACTTGTTAGTTTACCCAGTGATCCTGAGGCTCACTAAGCCTCTGCTGCTGCTGTACTCAACTGTTGTTAACCAGTGCTGTGATAATAGCACTTGGTTAATGACCGGTCAGCAGAAGTATTGATTGGCATGGTCTTCATAATTCATGTATGGTATTGCCTCATGTTTTTGTTGCATTCACCTGTTCAGATACCCTTTCAAATGTGTACAGACCAGTGTTATAAAACCAGTTGGTCTGTACCCCCCCCCACACACACACACACCCACACCCACACGTACACACACACTCAAAGTATTGATTGACACTTTTGTATGGTTTTAAGATCAGGGTCAACTCCAAAGGGCTTACCATTGCAAAAAGAAAAAACAAAAAACAATCTCCAAAGTTGCTGAACAGAACGTACCGTACTTACGTGTACTGGGATTGCCCTGAACTTTTTCGGTGACTAGCCAGTAGGACCAGGTAGCCAGTTGTTTGACTGGTCATACTGGTCCACCGGCTTTTTCACTGGGCCATAGTTCATAGGGCCATAGTTCATAGGGCATACAGTAGGGACGCTATTCAACACTGAACTAGCCAGCCGGACCTCTTGGAAAGAGTTTTGATTGGTCCTCGGGTGTTTTACCTTGCATTTGACAAGCAGACCACTGTTAATGGAGAAAGCTGTCTTACATGTACGTTTTTTAGAAGGCTCGTACTATGCTGGGATACGAAAGGGCGTCTTCAGCTGATGCCATCCCATTCCAGCATCAGCGTCTTCAGTTCAGTGGTTTCTTGTTGCGCTGCATTCTTCTTCAGCTGGTCTATTTTCTTGTTCCATAGTTCCTAAAGTACTTGCAGGCTCTCAGCTAGCTCTGGGGGATGCACACAGTGGCTAGCAAGCATCATCCTCTGCTCCCTGTCCCGCCCAGTGCCTTGTACTTCTATGGAGGAAGGGTACTACATTATGTACAATGTATGCACTAACATAACACTAACAGCCAAATTGCCATACAGTTCTTTGTAATACATGTAGTTACTTTGTTCCAAAGAAACATACTTTACGAACAGTTTTGTTTATGACTCGTTTTCCACCAATTTGTAATGCATCTCCTCGGTAACATGTTTAAATACAGAATTAGTTGGTTGAGTGATATTATTATTGAACAAGTTGAAAGTTCAAGTTTTGAATGCAATATGTACAAGAACTGCTACATGTACATTAAGGGATCATTCCTTTTAGACAATATTTACCTGTCTGACTCATTGGTTTTTGGAACAATAATATAATTTTCCTCCTAGAGTAAGTTTTCAATAAGCCCATTATCCAACATGTCCAACCATCAGTACATGTTCTATGTCCATGAATCCCAAATTGGAGAAAGCATTGAAAAACAGTGTTTTGCCAAGGTTTTTGTGCAATCTCATACTTGCTTCCGTACCTTCATACTTGTGTATTTAAGAAAGAAAATTTCTTTTGGAAGATTTGTAGGCCTGCTCGTGTGATATTTATATGAGTGAGCTTTCAGATTTAATCTTTTTTTTTTTTTTCTTTTTTTGCCTTTTTAAAATTTCATATTTCTTTTTTTTTCTTTTTCTTCTTGATATTTGGATATTTGATAATTACCAATGCGGCATCCTTTGTTTACTTATTTAAAATGTTTGTATTTATTTTCAAGGGGTGTTAGTATGTAATTGGGCATCACTCTCTGAGAAAACCAAGGAAAGACTTATATGTAGATGTAACAATACTGACTGATGGTTTCCAGCTGAAGTTGTGACAGATGATGTTGGAGAGTTTTCAATCAAAATCAATAATACCAAGCACTGGACTGTGCTAAATTGGAAGTGAGCCCTCTACTGACCTCCTTTGCTTTGAGGGTTTGTCACTCGTGTGATAATGTGTTTTTTGTGTTTTTTTCTGGCTTAAAATGTTCTATGCACAATGCATAATGTACAGCATCATGAACATAAAAAATGTACACTGTGCTGTACTATTGGAACCTCTGGACTTGTAATGATACATTCATGCATGTAACATTACTCTCCTGTGTGTTCTGTTGTTTAGTGTACTGTTGTATCAAGATGTTCAGGGAGGAGAAATTTTAGACTTTTATCTGAATTTAGACTTTTCACTGTCTGCCTAGTAAAAAACAGAAGCTGTTTGTTTGTTTGTTTGTTTGTTTGTTTGGGTGTTTGTTTGTTTGTTTGTTTGTTTGTTTGTTTGTTTGTTTGTTTGTTTGTTTGTTTGTTTACCTTAGATATGTAAATAAATTGGACCCTTTAATCCACCTCACTATAGTGCTTGGGACACTGTTCTCAAAAGCTTCTGAAATTGATAACCCCTTATCGAATGGTGGATGGAAATGCCATCTTTTCAGCATACATGTACATGTACCTTCTAACAAGTAGTTTCAGCAATGACTCTTCACCTCTGGAAATGTTCTTTAAACTGTTCCAGTTTCTATGAGAAATTGCTTTGAGAGCTGCTTTTTGCTTTGACGATCACTGACAGTACATGTACGTGTAACAACAAGACTTGTATAGCGCTGGAATCTAGAGTGCTAAGACCTCAGATAAATTAATGATAGGCCTGATTGAAAAGGTTAGTTTTGAGATGAGATCGAAAGGAGCAATGTCAGGTTCTAAGAGTCATTTGTACCGTTCCTCCATCTTTCAACAACTTTCTTCAACTGCCTGACTGCAATTTCAATATTTTCCACAGTATCAAATTTTACATCAGTTTACGACTTTGAGACAAATTTACATGTTCTACATTATAAGAAAAGGCTTGAACCTTTTTCAAAAGAAAAATGTGGTATTTCTAAATGCAAAACCCAGAGAACGTCTAAATCTCAAGGTTATACATAGTGTGAACATCGTCTGGGCCCAAATCCATCAAGCTGCTTAAAAGTGAAAAGCAGGATACCAGTCACAGATCAATGATTTATTTATTTATGTGGGGTTTTTTTAGCTGTTAACTTTTTTTTCTTGTGGTAAACATAATTTTGCTGTGCTTTGCTACTTTTTGTGCTTTAAAAGCAGCTCGATAAAAGTTGACCTACATGTAGCTAGTTTTCAGGTCCAGACTTGGTACAATGTATAGGCCTATACTTAGCTAGAGTTGGGCTGTTCCACTCCCAACGGTCACACTCAAGTTGTGACTGGTCCCAACTGCAGTTGGGATGATTCTTAAGTTGGGACAGAGCATTTGCCACTGGATAACTGGAACGACTTCATGTAACTAGGAGTCATCAGTTGTGCATCTCTACATCTCATCTCAAGTATGTAGATGAAATTTAACTCCCTAAACCCATTCATGCACATTGCTGAGTCCCCACGTGATCCTATTCCACCCTCCAAGAACCTCCCACACCCTCCAAGACCCAAGCACAAATAACAAAACCATGGACATAGCTCCCTACATTTCAAGTACTGAAAATAAGAATCTTCACCACATCCAGTTTGCTCAACTGCCACGATGCCCAGACCCCCTGATCGAAGCCAATCGTTACTGAGGAAAGCATCAATATTGCACCCTCCTTTTCATATTATTTACACAACCCCTTCCCTACTCATCATGTTCACACACACGGTACCAATATCCATCTAAGTCCCATTCCCACGGCATCACGGCCCCCCCCCCCCCTTGACCCACTACGCAAGCACATCGTTACTAAGGAAAGCATCAATGGGTAGCATCCTGCATTTCATATCTCCAGTAATTTCACAACGTTCTTCCATTGTACCATGTACCATTCCTATGCTAGTTTGCACAGTGTGTATGTGGGTAGATTGAATCAATGGAATAATGTTATCCCATTGCACTGCATTGCCATGGCCGTGGTTGTGTGTGTGTGTGTGTGAAGTCAGTCTCCGTTACTCAGTGTACACATTTCCCCCACACTAGACTCCTGTTCAGCAGAACACTCTCGGAGCGTGAGACAGCTGTTTTCTCGGTGAGGATGTTCCCCTTAGTCTTAAGGAAGTTGTCATTTTAGGACGTCCCTCATTACCCGTGACGATTTGGTAACTGCATTGTTATATGTACGGCCGTGTGGATGAGGTACGCGTGAACGAAACAATCATATGTGAGGGTGTGGAAATAACACTAAATATTTCACTCTCGAGGAGTGTACGGCCACGTGAGCGTAACACTGCGTGTTCTATTACTACTACAACTGCTTGTACCAGTGCAGGTAAGTGATGTACGGTGGGAAAGGTTAATGATAAGATTAAGGTTTTGAACTGTGTAATTCATTCATGCGTGGTGGTTGTTCACCGTAAATGAACCGTACAAAACATGTACATGTATTCCCAGTTCTACTCTTGTTAGATAGCATGTGGCGTGCAGTCAGTACTGCACAGTACATATTTTGTCTGCAGTCAATTCCTGAAGTTCATGCATGTGATTTGTGTGTTTACTCACTACGTATGTTTTGTATCAACTGACAATGACTGAGTTGCAAAAACATGGGTTCACTCTATGATTCACACTGTACACAATGTGTATTGCGTTGAGTGTGCATGTATTGTATACAACAATATGGTGTGCTAGGATATGGTACTGATTTATGAATTTTATGCTGTATTAATAAAATTTGTTCAGGTATGCATATGTACAGTATTCATCCATACTTGCTTGTAAATTTGTCCGAGTGGACAGATGGACTATAATGAATTATATTTATTAATTGTGGTTGTGAAGCTAAGGATTCTCAGAATAAACGAAGTTGATATCTTTACTAGCCATTAATCCAATGGAGAGAAGACAAGAAAGGAAGTTGCAGTTTTAGATGTGGGAGGAAAACCCCAGAGAATTATTCCAGGGAAAACCCACGCAGTTAGGTAGGGACTGAAAACCCAATCCACATTTACATGTAGTTGCCCTCAGCAGGATTCGAACCAGGGTCCCAGAGGTGGAAGGCGAGGAAAGATACCACTAATGCCAACCTGACCGCCCTGAGCCATGTCGCGCACACCGTACAGGCATGACAGGCCTAGTAATACTTCCTGGAGTGAACAGAGGCAGTTGCCTACATTGCCCCTGGTCATTGCCTTGGTGCCCCTTGAAATGTTCCAACAGAGATTAACTAAATTACCTCATAGTGCCCTTTACCATCGAGGAGAAAATACCTTGGTGCCCTTGGCCTTTCATCAGGCCTGGATGTAGTTAGTCTGATAATCTGAACACAGTTCCAACCACTCTAGGAGGACAATATTTTGAGAAGAAAAAAGAAAATAATTTTAATTTTTGAAATAACTATGTTTTTAAATTAATTTAATCCTAGTATGATTTGCTAAGTTTTTCACATTACTAATCTACTTTAAATTTAAAATAAATGGTAAAAATTAACCATCAAATTGTATGTATTGAAAATTGAAAGACCACAAAAAATTATAATTTATTTGGTATTCAATTATTTTTTTTAATTACAATTTTTATAAATGCCGACAGTTCGTCTTCTACACATAATTCTCACTGCTTTTCACTGCCTAATTTCATGGCTCTGGTTTTTGTGTTGCGGAATTCTGTGCTTATGGTCACCATTCCCTGCTGCAGTGTACATGGTGAACAGGGTTAGCGCCAAATTTCTGTGTTGGCCGTGTAACCGGAGAAGACAGCAAAGTTACCCTACTAACCTGTAAAATACACTTATGATTGTTAAGCGTGAATTTGTCCATTTCCATTAGCGCTAAATTGCAGAGGGTAAGGACTAAGCAAAGCAATGACTCTTGGCCCAGGTCTTGAGGTAACAATGCAGTAGAAATAATGTCTTTACTGTAAGCTACATGTGTACGGGTGTCTCCCCCTTTCATTTCTGTAATACATGTACATACTCTAGAACAGTCATGACATGACTGTAGGTGTAGTGCAAGCTCTTGTTTACAAATGCCCACAACAGCCATTCACTCAATTTGATGTCACTCCCGCTGGGAGGCTATAATGTATCCACACTCAATAGTGTGAGTTTAAGGTCATTCTTGAGTGGGATGGCTGAATCTCTACACAGTTTCTACCTTCCTGGAATGAGCTTATAATTAAATTCACATTGATTCTTGCCGCAAGGCATGCATGGCAACTGAGACCCACACTCTCTTCTATTTCATCATTTTATTCCCCTCAAAATTTTGTTGCTTTTGTCTTTTTATTTCGTCTGTAAAAAATGACAAGTCTTTGTCAGGGAGATAATGCAACAAACATTTGGGGGCTGCTGATAAAAGGAATTGGGAATGAAGAAGGAATTTTCCTCATTGGAGTTATCACATCTAGACTTGATGATGATGAGCCAGTAGTTTTTTTTCAGTACCTTCTTGGGAAATTATTTGTATGGTAACTGTTGTTGCCGCTCAAAAAAAAAACACATTATGAAGTTGCATCAAAAAGGAAGATTCTACATGTTTTAAAATAAAAAAGAACCTCAATGATCAGGTACTGTACCTTGTATGACAAGTAAAATGTATCTTTGTTTCAAGGAAAATTGTCTCAAATCACAAGAGAGAAATAACGCTTAATGAAGATACATACATGTGTAATGTATATACCTCCACATTGACCGTTTTATACTTCAACACCTTCTTAATCTGTCATGTTTACTATTACACACACTGTACATGTGCACTTGCACCTTTTATCTTTGTAAACTCTGCTTGTTTTGTCTTCGGACTATAGTCTAGAACTTTGTATGTTTTATTGTCAAGTTGATACAATACAATTAAAGTGATTGCCTAAATGCAGACATTCGCGTTTAAAACTGGAAACTCTACTGTACACTTGTACAATGTACAAGTAAAAAAGAAGGACAGTTGGGTCCTTGTTTGGGTGAAAGTACATTTTAAGACGGAATCAAAGGTGTTCATGGTGTTAGCCTGACGTGTTCGTAGAAAAGAAGTTCATTAAATCGATAAACACCATCAGACAAATATTGTAGGCTTTCCTAGGTTCTCGCATGCATAGAGTGTACATTTGCACGCGTGTGTACTTACAGCTCTGATTGTGTGGTACACATGTACACATGTACTTGCATCTGATTGTGTACGTACTTGCACACTGCGAATGTGTACTTGCACATTGCACATGTGTACTTGCACACGCATACTACGTCCCTTTTGCCGTTGGTAAATAAAAATTAACAATGAATTCTCAATTGACTTCCATTTCTCATTTACAACCAAATACAAGCCCTGCTAATTCCCTTGTAATTAAAACAGAGAGAAGGCCGAGGGCAACTTAATCGCTCATAACAAATTGATATGACATTGAATGTCAATAACACCACCTGCCAATGTAGGCATCCAAGAGGCCTGGCACATTTAAAATGGCGTTGACTGTCTCTAGGTCAGATGGAAATTTATCAAATTTTAATTTTGTTTACCACATACCTTTACATAGTACCATATACACAGATCCTTGTCATTTATCATGTTTATAGTTTCGATAATATTTGTATTTCTAAATCTTGTATGTATTCTTTTAGCCTTGTAAATTATCTTGTTTTTTACAATTTCTAATCTGTGGTGAGTTTTGCTGTCCCTCGAACACAATTCAGCCTTTGGGCTGCAATGTTTTATTTTTAATATTTAAGACCAATAAATATTAATATGATACATTTGATTGATGGAACACGTGTCACGTGTCATCCATTATTTTTGCCATACTGCCGTGACATGCCGATGCTCCAAAATTTTAATATTGGAGTTCAATATGGATAAATTAAATATTGGACACTTCACAGTGTTAATTCCAAACTAATCGTTCCCCACCTGCCTGTCCAAATGAGATAATGTCGTGTCACAGCAAGGTTCATTTCAAGGTTCATGGAGGCGTCCATGTTATTTAGAAGTTTTGTTTTTTTAATTTTCTGAAGTGTGGGGTGGACGAGTTTCTGTGTTTGTTTTGTGTTTTTTGTCAAAAAATGTTAAATGACAAGGATCTACAGGTATATTTAAGTTAATATAAAATACAATATTTCCATTTCCTTTTTGCATTGTCACAGAATATAATCACTCGGTGAATTCTGGCTTTTCCATTTCATTCAGCTTCGCATCCTGCAATGGAATAATCCAGATTTCACGTCATGATTCTGCGACAATGCACTCACATGCATTCAATATTAGTATTTTCTTTCAGTTTCTACAACCCTGTTGATAGACACTGTCATCTCACTGTAATAGTTGGCCTCGGTTTTCCATAAACTCATCAGTCAGTTTGTTTCAAGAAATATGAGCACACACAAAATTAGCCATGTGAAGTATGTCATAATAAGTTATTCCTTAATGGGAAGGTTGAATTAAACCTTTACTATTTATTGCCACCATCTAAATTTCCTGGTAGGCAATTTAATCATGATAGACATGATCTAACAACGTGAATACGAGTTTGGCTCATTTTCAACATTATATTTAACTTCACTTACTAAGTGGTCCAAGTACTTAATCCCTTCGGCCTCAATTGGTTTTAAATGGGAGAAAAACAAGATCTTCATGATGGTTGTTTGTTGTAGATGCACAGACATTGCCTGGAGAAGCAGGTACATTACAGTACAGTTACAGGGACAGGTTCATTTATATCAGACTTACACACATGTAGGGGGTTACACTTACAGTGTTACACCAATGTAACACTTTGGTGATTCCCTCAAGTGGTATCTTTTTATAATAATACAAAATAGTATGCTCTTTCAGTACATACAGTTTGCATTTAATTGCACAAACTGCAATTATATGCACACCAACTCCTGGGTCTTTGTGTCATTTATTCATTTCCTGGGAATCCTCTCACTAATTATTCCCGCAGTCTGTGCAGGAAGTTTGACGGTAAACACAGTTCAGACATTGTACAGTACACAATGATGTACAATACATTTGTTTCATTTGGGCCATCCATTGTAATTTTTACATCCTCACTTACAATGTACATGTATGTGTATTAAAGACATTAATCAATAAAAAGATATTTGCCGGGAACAGTTGACGCAGTGACGCAAGAGTCAAAGCATCCTGGGAGCGTTGTTTTGTGCATGAATTAAGTGTGGTTGCTAAGGATTTGAAACTCAATATATGCTAATAAATGAGCATTCGGATGGTAGGTCACACGCATAATGCCATGACAGCGAATATGGTGGCACAGGTTGTAGTACTTCAGTGCGTGTACATGTGTACATGTTTAGTACAGGTTTACAGTAGTAGGAATTCTTGTAAATTTTCAAGATGGAAAACCTTGGATCTTTTGCTTGGGGTCTCAAATTATAAACGATAGAGAGATTTTTCTAAAACAGTCTCCACACACCCAATACAGATAACAAAAATCTGCACATTTTGACCATTACAACTTACACATTTAACATACTTTGTATGCACAGTACAAACACGCTGTCAAGACTGTACACATTTTTGCTGACACTTACATGTAGAATCTCTAATTAAATACTTGTTCTTCCACTCGTTCTTCCCCCTAAGGTCAAGGCCTACATACGAACACTGTACTTACATACGTGCACGCGAACTACAAGTGGTATACAGTACGTGTTTTAAATAAAATATTTACAGTGGTGTGGGTTGGAGTCTTTTTCTTTTTCTTTTTTTGAGCATACGACTGTACATGTGTACCTTTCATTATGTGCGAGTTATCTTTCTGAGAAACAACCTGCACATAACTTGTAGTGGTCTTCTTCATTCCACTACTCAATCCAATCACATCTACCACATTCAATCTCCTCCCGCAATCCTATGCCCAGTGAAATCCTCATTATATTTCATAGAAACATTAACTGTTATTCCTTATTATCCGGCCAGTCATTTTAATACCTGGCCGCTGAAAATGAAGTGCAAATTTGCCCTGGAGATATTTGCAACGAACGAAGAAGATGCAAGCAGAGTCAATTGAGTGACAGAGGAGATGTTTAAATACGGTGATCCTATGCCAGCAGGCGTAGATCTGTAACGGACTACTATTTCATGTCTCGTTATAAATTCTTCCTTCCATATGCCTCCTTATTCAATCAATGGAGGTTACTAATTTAAATGATTAAAAATTTTCTTCCCCAAAAACATTTTCTAAAAACTTTCGCATATTTTTAAAACAGTCACAAACATGTTTTGTACTTGTTTGTACATGTACATGTATGTTGTACAGTCATGTACGCACACACATCCATTTGATTGAACGAACATACATTCATCGCATGTCATCCTTTATTTTGCCATGTTTACTGCCGTGATGCTCCAAAATTTAATATTCATTGTAGGAGTCCTATATGGATAGTTATACGACGCTTCATTTCCAAAATAATTGTTTTTGGCCCATTTATCAAAATGAGGCAAGGTCATATCACAGCGGACAATGTTGGTGTATACATGTACATGGACTCATCCATGTCAGTTAGGAGGTTTTTTTTTTTATTTATTTTTTTTTTTTTTTAGAGTGTGGGTTGCACGAGTTTCCATGTCTGTTTTGTGTTCATTGTGAAAACAGTTTCAAATGACAAGGGCTGTAAACTATGAAACAAATGCTGAATACATTGTTCACCTTTAATCATGTTAATGGAATAGTCCAGATCTCCCCTGGTAGCCTGGTAGTCTGGTAGATAGAGGGTTCATATTAAAACAAAAGAACAATTTTGTACCGGAGGTAAGCAATATTTGCTTGACAAAATGTTTTGCTTTAAAAGCAACATTTTGCAGGGAACCATTGAGTGAGTAACAATGATGCAATGAGTAAACAGTTTAGCTGGTTGCCTTTTTTGCTAAGCAAACATTTTTTTGTGCTTAAATAATTCATTACAGCTGAGCAGCTTGATGAATTTGGGTCATCGACTGTTTCTAAATTGAATGTCTCTGGCTTTTAAGCGGTCAGTTGCAAGGGCAGCTCTGTCTTTAGACAGGAGGTCTGTAGCCAGCCGTTGTCTTTTCTACAGATATTTTCATAGTAAATGTGCCACCAGTGTGTCCAACCTGGTTCCTCTTTTATCAGTGTGTTTGAGCATGAAACCAGGCTTTCTGCTTCATCTCACTCATACACTCTTGCTTTGCTGTTATGTAGAACAAAGAGTCGTTCCAACAGCTTTATTCCACGTTCTGCATCTCTTTGGAACTCCTTGCCTGGTGCATGTTTCCCTCCATCCTACAAGAAAGACTGTTTTAAGAGAAATATAAATTCCTACTTTAGAAATAGAGGTTTATTTAGCCAATGATTAAAAACAATCACATGAATTTGAAGTATTGGTCTCACACCATAAAAAACTGTAGTTATCCACACATATTACAATACTAAAAAAACCCAGACTTTATACAAAATTTTAAAAATAATAAATACTTTCAGCTCGCCTCAGATATGTTCATCTTAAAAAATTCCTTCTTGTAGCCCTCCTACCAAGAGTGGCTTTTAGTCTTGTTTGGGGCGAACTTGAATGAAAAAATAAATTTGCAAAAATATGGGGATTTGAATGTACATGTAGCCGAAGCCATTGATTATGAGAAACCTCATTTCCTGTCCTTATCCTTCACAGTCCTGAAAGTCAATACAGGGTAATAATTCCATGTTGTCACTTTCTTCCCTTTGTCTTTTCTTGCCGAGTTTGAGCTGTCTGATTTCCTTCCATCATAACTCATTGGACACAAGTTATTGTTTAAGTCACGGTGTCCAGCATCAGCGTTCTTTTCCTTTCCCCCATCGTCTTATTCTTCCTGCCTCCTCATTTCCTCATCCCTCACCTCATTATTGTCCTACGTGGAGTTTCATCTCCACCCCCCCCCCCATCCTCATCCCCTCATCTTCATGTTCCAATTTTCCCCTGCTATACTATACTATAAACAAAAAATAAGATGCATTAAACTACTGCAGCCGAGGGTTAATACACAGTTCGCCTAGAGTCTTTTTTGGAGGAGGAGGCTGGGCTAGTGTCTTAAGGAGGAGAGCAAGATGTCTTAGCGGGGAGACACTCCTGCTAGCTCGCATCACCTTGGAGACCTCTTAACTTGCATTGACATGCAATGCCATCAGGCATGGGACGGAGATTTCCCAAAAAGCTACTGACTGGCCCACATTTTACAGACAAGATTTTAAAGGGGAAAATTCATTATCAATATTCAAGATCTGTAATGCGAACCAAATGGTTACCATTCAGAAAAAAAAGCATTTATACCTTTCAGAAGTTTTCAATTCTTTTGCATGGAAATAAATATTTTCTATTTGGCCACTAGAAATTATGACAATCATCTTCTTACAATAGAAGTTTGATGCACTGACCTCTGACCTCTGACCTGTAGTACCATGATCTGGGCCCATTTTCATAGCTCTGCTTACCACTGAATTTTGCGCTTGTGATCACCATTCTTCGCTTACAGGGCAAGCACCTTCTGTGTCAGTAACATGGACTATGCATGCGCATTTATTAGCAAAAATTCCCTGCTTACCCATTAAAATACTCTTGATGTAAGCGCGTAATTCCCTGGTTCCCGTAAGCATTAATTATTAGCTTATGGTAAGCAGAACCATGAAATTGGGCTCTGATAATTTGTATGTTAAACTATCTGATGATTGAGGACAAAATACATTGTACATGCCATGTTCATTTGTGTAGAGTAAGTACATGGGGTTGCCAGGTTGTGTTGTTTTTGGAATTGTCGGCGATAAAGTTTGAAGGATCCGTTAATGTTCCAAATACATTGTAACTTGTTGATTTCTTTTATTTACTGTCATGACTGTATGTTTTCAGTGGCAAGACAAGTCATTATCCTTGGTACACTGTACATAGCATATGAAGCCTACATGTAATGTATAGTCGGTACAATGTTCATATGTACCATGGATGTACATCATTACAAGTCTAAAGATTCTGTAATTAATCTTTGAGATTTATTCAGCGCCATTGCGATACTCCTCCTCGCATGCCCGCAACGCCATTTATTGATCCCGCCCGTTTTTTGGACATTGTGCTCCGAGTGATAAACGGTGTCCAGTCTAAATCCTTGCATGTCATTAACACTCGATTAGCAGAAGACCTTGGTGTGTTTACCATACTTACAGTCTATAGCCTCTAAAAGGCATCACATCTTAACCCTTTGGGGACACGGGGGGCTTGAGTTTTTTAGCCGAGGACACCTTGGATGCCTCTGACGCGACTTAAGCGTTGTCCTCACTGTCAAGACGGATAGAGGCTCTGAAACTTGTATCGTCTGAAGACACTCTTGTGGACATTGAGTTCTCGTCATCTTCCTTCTTACTGTTGATCGTGGCCTTGTTTATAAGCATCTATGGGGAAGCCGTTATCTGTGGAAGGTTGCCCGGGTAAGAGTGGAATCTAGGCTCTACATTTATTGCAATCAACCTGTTGATCAAGATTGATACATGTTCTCATGCTGATTGAGCGACGTTAATTGATTGAATTTTATTTTTCCAGAAATGACAGGAGTGTGTGTACAAACATCGCAAAGTAGGACCACAAGAATCCCTTCTTTTTTGTATTACACATATTTATCATAATTGTAACCGCCGTAATAGCTGTCAATATTTGCAATATTTACATCTAAAAGGATTATATTTCACTGGAACGCTTCAGCCCGCAGATGTGTACATGAAAATGTTGGTACATGTAGCGCCTATTTTGCTAAACTACTTCTGTGGCATTCGTACACGTACATGTACTTGTACGATGTACATGTACTTGTACGATGTACATGTACTTGTACGATGTACATGTACTTGCTCTGGTGTCCGTGTTTGTCAGATGCAGTATGTATGCTTAGGGCAATTCTCAAATTGAGATCCATTTGTCTTCACTATTTAATAATGCTCTTCAACACAGCACTTAACTATTAGAGACAATTCCTCGATAGTATGTACACTACATGTACTGTACTTTATAGTACATGGTGTCCATGTTTTGTGTGTCTTACTTGTCCATGGGAAAATCACAACTTACAGTAACAGATTGTCCATTTAAACATGTTCAATGCACTTTTTGATCAATCAATTGCATGTTTGTTTTTACTTTCAGGGCCTCCGCCTGTTTTAGATGAGACTGGACAGTTGCAAGCTCTTGACGAAGCTACAGCACAGCACAAGGCAATGGCGGATAGGAGACAACTTATCACTGAAATGAGTAAGCTCATGCAAACCCAAGCAAGAATATTATAATGCTAAAAAAAACACAGATCTGTGCAAAACTGATTTTGAATTGAGCTAATTCGGTAGTACAGTGTAAACTGTACATGGTGTAATGTAAACCACAGAGATGTCACAGTGTTTTTTTATTAAGACCTCTACTGTATCTTTCATCACCTGCATAGGGAAAAGTAATGTACATGTAAGCAAGTAAGAAATTTGGATGTCCGTTTTTCAGTTTACTGCAACTTTGGACACCTCATTGCCATCTGGATACCACCCTGCAGTAATGCAATGATCAGATGATGGTGTGCCTACCCATTGTCATCTCAAACTCATCGTCATCATCTAACCCGTCTTGCTAAACAATGTAAACTGAGTGTACTTTCCAAGTTCTTTCCAAGACTGTTACCGTGGTCAAGTGGAATAGACTGCAGGACTTGCAATCACAAGGTTGTGGGTTCCAATCCGGTCAAGCTACATGTAACTGCTGATTTCACAATGACTAGAACAAGTATTGAGTGTACACCATGCTGTTGACCCTGGCCATTTCAGTGACAGTGCTGTTTGAACTTGTGACTGAACATATGCATGGGGTCAACAACAGCAATTGTTTTCTTTTTTCAGCTGCCTTTTCAGAAACAGCATTGAGTAGGATCACGTTAAAAATCAACAGGCTTGAGTTTCATACATAAATTCATGGGGTACGATGATTCCATCAAAGAACAGCAAAGCAAACAAAAAGTTCCACGCAATCATTCCCTCCTGACAGACAGTTTGCGTTCAATCAACTGCAAGATCTTCCTCCAGTGTTGTACGGAGGTTCCATTGGAACACTGCCTCTAGACTGCACAAAGCATGCCCAGGGTTTAAATAGCAAATATGAAAGTTGAGATCCGGCTGTATCAGACTCCACAGTATAAGACTCCATCGTTACCAGCAGCAGGTTCTGATATCTGATTTCAATCGTCTCGATCTAGCTATTTATCCATCCGTATATAGCCAATTATAGGAAATTGCGGTTGGCTAAATATTGAGCTGGAATTTCCACAAATGGCAGCAGTCAAAATGAAATATTGGCGGAGGTGCAGGATTACAGTTTTGAGGGTACAGGTAATTTGTGTTGAAATTTATGAGATTTAGAAAGTTGGATTGCAATGATATGAAAAATTCTGCAGATAAAATTAAAGGGAAAATACTTACAACTGTACAACATACAATCATTGGCAGGATTGGGGAAAAATACCTGAATCTCTTAGTTTTGAGTTAATACATGGAAGCATAATGAGAAGTTAGATGTTATTGTTTCTGAGGAAAACTAAACGGAATTATTGTGTCACCAACTTAAAATAAATTACTTTGTTTAGAAATCTTGAAAATTAAGTACAGGTTTACAACAATGTACAGTTTCCAGCTCCAATAACTCCGGACAAGCCAAGGGTGTTCATGTGTTTCTTTCCTTTACAGTAATGTAATGATCGGTCCATTTATACATTACAGTGTTCAACTTACAATACAAGTACATGTTGTAGATTACATGTAGAATATGTGTACAAAAACAAGGTCTTACTTTTTAGCAACAAACACGACAAGTTGTAATTTGGGGTCGTGTAAGGTTAGTGGTATCTTGCTCAGGCGGTCACCTCTGTGGGCAACGGTTCGAATCCCGCCTCAGGTCAGAGCCTTGTACATGTGGATTACATGTAGGTTTTCAGTCCCTACATGATTCTGTAGGTTTTCCCTGGTAAGGTTTTTCCTGTGATCCTAGATTCATCCTTTGAGCATACATCATGTACGTGTGGCTTCACCAAGTTTGAGCATAGCTTCTTCATCTTCTTTATTGACCCCTTGCACAATGCCCAGCGCACTTACAATGTACACGCACCTATCCTGTCCACCATTTTGGGAGTCAAAATGTACACAAAGGAATTGACTTCCATAATGGTGGAAATGGTAGACACACATTTTGAGGTGGTGCATTCCATGTTGTGCTACAGGTCCATACACTACAGGTATCTTGAGGCCTATTGGTTACACTGCCAGTCACCTTTGGGAGCCGCCTTGGTTTCATTACCAGATAGATTAAAGTATAACTAACCAGTTTGCTTTGCAGAGGAAACACTAACGTGCAAAACTCTTACATAAACTCACAGCGGCAGTCTTATACACCAGCATTCTAGTTTCTGTGTTTGGCAGTAGTCATGTGGCGGGTTGCGCGTACACAGGCAATGATTTCACAGAGTCCCTGTGGTCATGGTTCGGTTGCAGTGGTCAAAAGGCACTGCAACACCAATGAACAGATTAGTTTTGGGATGGTTTGGTGCCTGATGCCTTTGTCGATGACCTGTTCCTTTTACATACCATCTAAGGTTTTGTAGACGCATTGTACTGCATTGTCATATAAGGCTTTTTATATCTCTCGGGGACGCTGTCTGTTCCGCAAGGCATGGGTCAATGATCGACCGTCACATAATGTCACATAACGTCTGATTGTGTTTCAGAAATGTACGCAGAAAAAAGTACGGGCCATTCTGCAAATGTCAACAAGAAAAATTTCTACTCTGTATAAAATGGTGTCCAAACAGAGTTTCATTGACAAAACAAAATATTAATGGCTAGGGCAAAAAGTTGCTTTTTGACTTAAAGTAATCCGGCATGGGTAACACTAACAGTTTTTTAAGTCCAGATACAAACTGGTTAAAATACAAAACAAAGGATGTCCACAGTTGCTGTAAATTGAAAAACTGGGTACTTGATTTGCCCGGTTATGATTTGTTGGCGTGTGATGGCAAATAAATCAGGCCGTCTAAATCCAAAACATGTTGTTGGAAAGACATCCCTTCCGGATAACCCGTAGGCTGAAATCATATTTCAAAACTATATCTTGAAATTGCTTCTCCTATTTTGTTTACGCTAGCAGACCTGCAGGAAAATGTCATGATGCTCATTTATTAATTTTGTCTTCTTCATATTTACCAAGAAGTTTTCCTCTTCTTTACTCTACCAGGGAGTCAGAATTTTGACGTTATCCGCTTCGCCACCTACCGAGCCAGCTGCAAGCTGAGATTCATTCAGAGAAGATGCAATCGTAAGTACATGTAACTTCAGTCACAGCTCGACATATGAAATCTTGTTTGATCAAATGCACTTATTATTCCTACTGTAGGAACATGGGTGAAAGAGATCAAGTGTGCCATACAATATACATATACATGTACATGTACAGGCACTTACAACTTCCAATGTTTATTTATTTTATTCATTTGGTTTGTTTCTTGTTTACCCTGGGAAACCTGTCAGTAAAGATCTATTTTTTTCAAAGGTGCCCAGCAATGACAAACATTCATTAATATAAAAAACGAAAATTGTACAAAACAATACATAAAAAAGCAACCCACATGAAACAGACCTTTATCATTGTGGGGCCCTGTTTTTTTTTCCTACGCTTTTCCCTCCCATTACACGCAATCTGACCAAATTGAGAAAGCATAAAAAATATGTCACTGTATTTTTCACAAGAGCATCGAATCCGTTCATGTTTGATGAGGGGACAAACCGCATCTCTGGCCGCAGCATTCGCCAACAGACACCAACCCTCAGAAATCTGAGTAACTATTCATGCACGAATCATTTCTCAGATTCAAATGTTTTTATTTATATCTAATCCAAATAATTTCACAGGGTGCTTACCACCATTACCATCTATATAACAAGTAAGCTTTCAGAAAAAAAATACACAACTTTTTTCAGGGTCACAAAACCAAAGTAATGTATGACCCACCTGCAAGTATCATTACACTGTGTACATCATGGAACTGGATGATACCCCATTGCCATATTGTATTTTCCTGCATGTACATGTACCACACAGCTCATCTGACTTTCAAAGGTACGAAAACATCACTGTGGGTTATCTAACAATGCGTCTTATCATGCTTATATCTAGCCGAGATTACTAAGAAGCGTAAATAAACAATTGTTAAATTTACGAAAAAGGTATTGCTTTTGAATTCTTTCAGTTTTACGCGTTATGTTAAGTATCATGTTTCAACACACTGACCCCCTGCTTCGCAATGTACCAATTTTGAGTGGTGCCCGGCGGGCCTCTCGTGGACGGTCATGGTGTGTCTTAATACGCTGATGCACCTTATACGCTGATGCTTGAATCGTGTTTTGATGATTTGGGGTAACTTCGCCTTACATGTATACACCGAACTCCTTGTGCGCTGGAAGATTGGTCACACCTGCCTGTAGCAAATATTGTACAATGTTTTCAGACTGTACAGTTTGTGTGCACAGGGATAGACTTATTGTTTTTTATTGGCTTATACACAAGCATTTCATTAACAACGTTCAATCTGTTTGATGCTACCATATATTGATTGTGCGGTAAAGGATTATGTCTTTCTTGTACTTGCACATGGTGATATAATTAATTAACTCGAGTAGAATCAATGAGGGAGATGGCTTAGTGCTGTCCATCCAACGTCAATCCCCTGGGTGCAGGGTTTGTTGTATCAGGACATGTTCAGTCCTAAGCTGATGGTATCCTCTTTCAGTAGACACACGATACTGTACATGTACAGTATACATTTACGCTGTTTTTTAAAGAGGGGTTCTGAGGTCAAATTCAGTTTTGTGACGCAAAGATAGTCGTTATGAAACTGGAAAAAAAATACAAGTGTCCAACCTCGCGTTGGATTGAATGTAAAATGCCATTGCATTGGATACTCGCTCAGCGTGCATCAAATCTATGGGTCTGTACATTTTTGTACGGGGAGAGATTAGTCTATTCGTGAATTTATGCGATATTCAATCAAAACGGCATTGAATTTACCCTTACCAAATTTCCAGTTCAATTTTCCAGTTGGAACCAATTGGAATTTTTCCAGTGTTGTTTATTGGCACAAAACCAATTGGACTCAGTTGGAGTCAATTGGACTCAGTAGGATTCAGTTTGATTTTTTTTCCCAATTAGACCCAGTTTGCACATTGTTTGTTGTACAGACCCATTTATTGTTGACATTCTATTAAATCATTATTTTAAATTGTCAGTCTAACGGAATATTACCAAATCTTATATAACACATCCATGTCATTCGATTGGAGGATTGTTGGTCACATGGCATTCATTATTCAAACCATCTGCAGAAGGCCTTACGTCATACACATATGTTGATAATGTTCACCGTGCATTTTCGTACCATACTTTTTCGCTAGACCAACCATCATCAGATCATGGCACATGCGTGTGTTATACACAGCAGTACAAAACGCCCTCGTAATGGATGCCAGCAGCTACCACACTCTTGTACATTTTGTTTCCTCCAAATGACAAAGATCTACATGTACATGTATGTACAAAATGTACTTGGATGTTACCTAAAAGCAATAATGAATGTTTTGCTTTCGTGCCTTGGAGAGAATATTTTCATTCATTGACAGATTGAACGTTCCATTTAACTCGGCTTCACCTCATTGCATGAAACATTCCATCTTTCAACTCATGAAAATATTCTCACCCTTACACTCATTAGTATACATATTTTTAAGTACATGCAAAATTTAGATTTTTTTCGGCACACTCTCTGTGTTTAAAGAATTCAAAGGAACTAAAAACCTGCCTTGTATTGCTAAAGTATTGCACTTGCAAAATGGATCTATTAATCATCCGGTCTTAAAAGCGTACACGTTTCTGCATCCATCAGACAAACTCAGCAAATATTTGAGTAAAGAATTAATCTTCAAGTCTGACACATTTGACACACTGATCATGTATCACTGTTTCCACAATACAAATTCTCAACTTTATTGCAACTATTAGCAAAAAGAAAAATTCTGTTTGGCTTTGCTAAATAGGTGTTGCAATGTTTTGGGAATGCATCTTGACATGGTTAAAGAAGTACACTGTGATTGTAAAGGAATACGCAGTAATGCTTGTGATGTGTCGCTTCCTTTTTCAAAGATATTTTATTGCCCTTACATTGATTTGTACACAAGGGCAATGCAGTTATGATTTTAAAACTGACTTCAGAACAAAAAATCAGTCATTGTTCATTTATGCTGTACACTTTTTTTTTTTTTTTATATATATAATTTTGATTATACACTGTACTTCTTCATGGGAACAACATAACAAACAGAAAAGAAACCAGGTAATAAAAAGATTTTAACAAATTTTTTTAAAGGTAGTATTTGTACAATAACTTGCAGTATAATTTCTTTGTTTAAGTTACAACAAATCACCACTCACTGGTGATTTGTTGTGGCAAGATGGAACAGGTGATCAGCACCTCTAAAGAACCAGAGAACCATCTTACCACAGTTGAAGGGGAAGTAATGGAGTTGGAGGAAGAGGGAGGGGAGGAGGCAAACTGAAAGAAAGAAAGAAAGGGACAAAAAGAAGGACTCTCAATACCGGCAGCCAGCGCAACTGCAATTTAGAAGCCTAAGAGCAAACGTCAGATTGAAAAGTGGAATTAAATTTAGAATCGTAAAATTCAAGCACACAGGTTTTGAATAAGAAGAATGATGTATCAGACCAGGGGTCGATTTCACAAAACCCATCCTAACTTAGGACTAGTCCTAGGCAATGCTAGGAGATAGGACTAGTCCTAAGTTAAGACCAGTTACTGGTCCTAACTTCAGATAAGACTAGTCTTATCTCTTTGTGAAATCGACCCCTGGTCGCTAAGTGGAGTTGACTTCAACATGTTCAATCATGGAGGCACAAATAATTTTTTTTTTTTTTTTTTTTTTTTTCACAGAACAAAATTGTACAAACGTTTTTCACTGCCTATTACATGTATTAGAGAGATAGGAAATAAATTTGTTTCAATCTCCATTTAGAAGAAAACTGTACAAAACAATCTACACATATTTCCTTTTTGCTTATTGTTTCTGTAACTGTATTTTTTAGAGACACACAGTCTGCCTTTTCTAAACATGCCAAATGTTTTTTTATTATTGTACAGTTTGCGCTTGACGTATATATCTGTTTGCTTTGATGCATCAACATGATCAATGCATTGGGTTCATTTTTGTTTTTAGTACAAACAAGTCAGAAAAGACAAATGTAATTTGTGTGTATTTATATCAGTCAAATGTAATTTATTTTCCCCATATTGTCTAAACTTGTACACTCCACAACATTAACAAAAGCATGGCCATTATGGGGATTAAGGAGATAGAAAATGAGAGCCCATCAATCATAAAATAAACAGTAGATTTATAGCATTTACTGCAACCATCTTCCAGCTTCTCCCTGATTTCCACCCGGAATTGAATCACAACACAAAATTACATTACAAAGTAAGAAACATTTGAAAGTCAAATAGCCAGGGATAAATCTCCCCATTTAGGCTGCATTTCATTTGGTACAGAGCATCGGCGCATTTCCCACTCCCTGGACACTTGGTCAACGGCGTTTAGGTTCACGTCATGAAGTCTGCAGTCGACCAATTCCTTTTTATTCATGATGCCCGCTCATGGCGGGAAGATGCCGGTTGCATGATAAATAGGGTGGAATCGTCATTAGATCGGGAATGGCACTGGCCATTCCATGCAGTGTGTAATCCATTATCAGGTGGATGAAGGGAAGGCTGCAGTCTTTTGTTTGCACAATTCTTGTAGCAATTAAGTGCTTTTATAAATTGGGTCGTTCTTAATGCAAAATGTTGACCATAATTAATTGGACAAATAGTAACTGTACATTATTTTTGTTTTAATATAGAAACTACAATGTAGCATATTCATACATGTACATGTACATATAACGAGTACAATATGTCTGTATTGTAAATATATATCATGTACAGTAGAACGTAACTGTAATGGATGCCACGGGATCCATGCAATTTGTATGGCAGTCGTTCGGAATTGTAGTCACTGGGTGTAGGCAATTTTGACCCCACACGAGCACATGACGAAGACAAATTCGAAGATCTGCCTGTCATTCTAAAGCCATGCAAGCCTTTTGTTCAACAATAGCGCGAAACCAGGCTATCAGGTCTGCTTGTTCTAACCTACATGACCTACACTCTTGCTTTGCTGAGATGTACAACAAAGAGCCATTACAACAGCCTGTTCCCATGTACTGCATCTCTTTGGAACATCTTGCGTGGTGCATGTTTCCCTCCATCTTACAATCTATACTGATTTAAGAGGAAAATAAATTCCTACCTTCAGCTCCCCTAAGTTATTTTCATCTTAAACTGTTAAATGTTTTTATACTATACAGTACAAAAATTTACAATGTATGTATAGATAATTTTCACAAACAGATTAAGCATCTTTCTGTTAGTATTATAAAATAAATAAAGGATTATAGACTGAAAAGAAAATTGAATGCAATCAAACCCAAGGAAGCATGTATACAATACACAGCATATTGTACATGAGACACAATCTGAACAGACCAAAACATCCAAACCAACTCTTAATTCATACTTTTTAGTCAACATGTGCAGAGACTTTGCCGACATTTGTTTTCATCTTCTTAAATAGGCCATTTGCAAGTTAGAGTTTGACCAATATCTGGTACAACTACATGTACTTGAGAAGTCACAAATGATCACTCCAACTTACACAACAGTAGACTCCCAGTCCCAAAGACAACAGTGCTACATGTATGTCACAGGGTTTGGGGGCTACACCATGCCCCGTATCGAGCACCAAATGTTGGAAATGGTAATAGATTGGAAATATGGATATATATACATTTTCCCATGTGTAAACCTGTCTTTGCCATTTTTAACCATTATGTGCTCTTTCCAACGATGCAGTACACCTGGTGGACATCTGGAACATGATCGAGGCATTCCGAGAGAACGGGCTGAACACTCTAAGCGCCGTGGACGAGCTGAGTGTCAATCGAGTGGAGACCATCCTGACGAGTATCTACTATCAACTCAACAAACGCTTGCCATCAACTCACCAGATTAACGTGGACCAGTCTATCACATTGCTGTCAAACTTCATTCAGATGGCTTATGATGAGTAAGTATAGTGTGAGAAAAATAGTGAGAACTAATTTAAGAAACTAAAGGTTCTGCTAAAACCCTGTTGCACATGCTTACGTGTACGTATACACAGTAGTCATACGTCAGTACATTGACCCAATTCACAATGCGTTTCTAGTTCCACTGTTTTTGATCTCTTTTTTTGTATAGTTTTTTCATAGTATTTGAAGTTTTATCTCTTTACAGGTTTTTTCTTTTTTAAGTCTCAAAATTTTGTAGGTTTTTTTATGTATTTTTATGTCAAATTTAGTCTTTTTAACTACTGTCTTGTAGTTTTGAGTCGTAAAATAAACCTAAATTATTCTTATTTTTTTTAATGAATTATTTCACCTGACGCCATCATAAAAACCTTAATTGCACCATTTTGGGAGTCAATGTCAATGGTTCGCTCGTCCCCAGCGCCTTGCCTTAAAACCAAAGGCGCTGGGATGGGCAAACGTATCAAGCACGCTCATTGGTTAATGCTCAGTCCCATCATGCATCACACTCACACCGCAAGCACTGCACGCATGACGTACTTCCTGAACAAGAATCTGTGCAAGCTGATTAGCCCATCCCAGCTGTCCTGGATAGGCCGCTGGGGCCGAGCGAATGTCAATGGGTGTCTGTTGAACAGTGTTAGTGCAAATTACTCGCAGTTACTCGCTTACCTGTTGAACAGTGTTATTGCAAATTACTCGCAGTTACTCGCTTACCTGTTGAACAGTGTTATTGCAAATTACTCGCAGTTACTCGCTTACCTGTTGAACAGTGTTAGTGCAAATTACTCGCAGTTACTCGCTTACCTGTTGAACAGTGTTATTGCAAATTACTCGCAGTTACTCGCTTACCTGTTGAACAGTGTTATTGCAAATTACTCGCAGTTACTCGCTTACCTGTTGAACAGTGTTATTGCAAATTACTCGCAGTTACTCGCTTACCTGTTGAACAGTGTTATTGCAAATTACTCGCAGTTACTCGCTTACCTGTTGACTTCCAAAATGTTGAAAATGGCACAGTCGTCACAAAGAACTATTAGTAAACCAGGAACCTTGTTGCATACTGTGTGCTTGGACATACAAGAACATGTAGTTGATGTACTTACATGTATAACGAAATTTTACTAACATGTAAGAACTGGTTTAAGAAACCAAAGGTTCCTCAAGAACCATGTTGCAGGTTGTACACACATGTGTTTGTGCATAGTTGTACAGACCTGTACCTGGGTACATACAAATATGTACAGGTATGGGTCAAGTACAATGTACATGTATGACCTACATGTGTACATGTGTAACTCCCTTGAGATCATGAGTCACAGAGCTGCCATCTCTCCCTGATTCTGCAGAAAGTTCCCTGAAATAAACCAATCTTTCCATGTCCTGATGAACAGATCTGAAAATCTCCCTGATTAGGGAAACTTTTTCCCTAATATTGAAGTGTACACATGTATCTCTCTGATTGTTGTACAAAATCTCCCCGATTGCAAAAAGCAAAGTTGGCAACTTTGATCGAATAATCAAGAAATGTTATTGAACAGAAAAAGTCTTCAAAAAGGACAAGAATCAACAAACACTTCACAGTCATAAAATAAAAATTGATTGAAAGAAGTAAGGTACATTAAGATTTCGTAGAATTTGTTTTATTTCACATTACATGTACGAGTTCAAACTTACAATGTAACAATCAGACAAATAAATTCAAATGTATCCTATCTGCCAATGGTCCGATTTACGAGATATAAATAATTCATGAGTTGAATCTGATGTTCCAAAGCCTCCTTTAATTAAACATAATCAGCAAGCCTTGATTCATTAATCATCGGGTTAGTTAACAGCCTTACAGTAAAGAAGCCAAACCTCCCTTCTTATTAAACCCAGGCTCTATCCACATTGAGTTTTTTAATGAGTTGTAAATGAAGTTGGCATGAACCTTATTTTTCCCAGTTATCTTGTATTGTGAAGGGGGAGGGGGAAGGGGTGTAGGCAGCATGGAGTAGAGGGGCAAAGTGGGAGTGAGAGGCTGGTTGAAGTGGAGAGAGGAGATGGGGAAAAATATGCAAACCATAATTATCTAGTCACACTTGGATAACAAATTTGAATAGCCAATGGTAAGAATTAATATTTCAGTCTATTTGTCTTGAGGGTGAGTTGGCGTAGAGTACCCTACTCTGTTCTGAATAATGAAAGGGTTGAGAGGATGGGTTGAGGCAGACAGTATTTCATTGAATCTGTCTGTGGCATGTTTCTGTGCGATTTCTTGGATACTCTGAAAATCAGCTCCAATGATCTTCCCATATAGCAAACATTTATTGTTAATATTATTATTATTATTATTGTTGTTATTGCTATTATTATTATTTCATCTTATCACAGCATGCAAAAGGAAAGATAACATTTTTCGTTGTGCTGGTAACTCCTCAAGTCGGGCTACGTCCCGTAGCCTTAGATCTCAAGGGTCTTTCTCAGGATCCTCGCTGTTCCCAAAAGTGCTGCCTTCTGTAACAGATCTACCCTCACATTTGTCCCTATTTCATCTAGATGTTTCCCCAGTGATTTTGAAATGGTGCCAAGTGCTCCAACCACCACAGGGACTACTTTCACTTTCACCTGCCAAATCTTACGTAGTTCCCTGGCCAGGTCTTAGTACTTTTGGATCTTTTCTACCTCTTTCGAAGCTGCCCTTGTCAATGAGATCTTCTTTGTCTTATCTAAGACTACAACATCCGGACACCTATGTTCTATAACATGATCAGTCTGAATGTTAAAGTCCCAGAGGATCTTGACAAGGTTGGTCTCTGCAACTTTCTCCAGAACATGGTTGTAACCATTTTGCAGTCACTTGGACACTATTCTTTTTACACAGATCCCAGTGAATCACTTTGGCCAACTTGTCATATCTTCCTTTGTACTCCATCTGGGCCATCATACTACATTCACTGACAACGTGAAATGCAGTCTCCTTATTACACATTCTGCACAAAGGAGAGACACTTACTTTGTCTATCCTTGCCTTCATTACGTTTATTCATTATTATTGTTGTTGTTATTATTGATATTATTTTCATAAATATATATATTTTTTTTAATAAGTAGGGGAGATGAGCTTAGCTTTCGATCCAAACCGGACCTTCGTCAGAGGCATAAACAAGCACAAACAAAAACATATCCATTTATAGCAAAAAGAGGAGCAAAGGATTAAGGGAGAGTATCCAGAAAAAAAGCGGGAAAATATAGCCAATCAGAGTTATACATTTACAAACAATGGGGTGGCTAAGAACCAATCAGAGTAAATTTGTAAATCAGAGTATATTTAAAAAAAAAATACATATGTATTTCTGGTAATGTAACCAAGAATGCCTCATAAGTGAACTTAATCACTGTGGCGCGCAAGCCTGAGGAAACCTGTAAACAAGGGTGATTGCTGCAGTAAATCAGAAACACCGGGGTTAACCTCTACTCTTCCACGATAAGTGTTCTGGGTTCGTTTCGTGCACTACCGATCCTACATGGGACCAACCGCTGAAAGTCCCACCCCTAGGACAAAGCAATGGTAAAGTATCTTGCTCAAGGACACAAGTGCCTCGACCGGGAATCTGCTGATCAGAAACAGCAGAGTTTGAGTCAGGTGCTTTTAACTGCTCAGCCACAACACACCACGGACTAAATTAAATATGGAATTTAAGGTTTTATATCATTTGTGTCTGATCATTTACCTGTACACTGTAATTGTACAGTGTATGTACCCTGGATGCCTTTCTTTAGTAGCGTTGTGACATTATTACATTTACATAGTACATAATGTAAATGTACATTTATATTGACATTGACATGTTCATGTTTGTGTGATGAAGAGAGAAACTGAGTAAGCCCCAAAAACAGCTGCTAAGCGATTTATTTGGAATCACCCCTAGGATGTTAAAAAAACCTGGAAATTTGTGGCGACTAAATGAGGGTATTTGAATGCAAATTGGTTGTAGCCGCAGTCATCGTTGGAGCCTCTGAGATTTAACTCTTTATACAGAAGATGTCTACTGGACATCCTAAGCATTTGAAGCCGTAGGGCAAGCACCCTGGAGATGGAATGCATATATCAGGGAGCAACAAATACTGCACATTAGAATGTCCGTCTTACTTTGAAACTTGTTAGATGTAGATGTACTGTACATGTACCATGTTGTACACCATTGTCAAAAGGTTAGACTGCAGGACTTGTAGGTTCAAATCTGGCCAAGCTACACGTGTACATGTACATGTACATGTACATGTAGCTGCTTATTTCACTATTTATGCTATGACTAGAATTAAGGTTTGTCGTTAAGTTTCTGAATCACAGCTTATTGGATTTGTGCAATTCAAAATCATAGACGTTAAATCATAGACATACAAAATACATGTAAGACGTCAAACCAAAAGCTTGGTGTTTACCATGGTTACAGTTTAGGCCTATGCCCACTTGTGGGAGTTTGATAAGTTCCTATGTCATGTATGTTGGAAACATTATCTAAACAGACAAACAAACAAAAAAACGCCTTAAATGCAAAATGTTTGTATAAATTTAGTCAGCACTATTTCTATGCTGAACAGCTTTATATCACTTTGCTTATTTTCCCATGCTGAATTGTCAACAGATCAACCCCAGCTGTCAGATACTGTGTAAGGAAGATTTGCTCATGGCAACATTGTATTATGGTTGCTTAGTAATTGTTGCTGCGCTGTTAGCTGCCATTGGGCTTTGGTGTGCTCAGGGGGTATTGCCCTGGAGACTTCAAATAGAGGTATTCTTGACTCGAGAGAGATCATTTGAAGTCAGGACAAGCTGCTCGTTGAGCATTGCTGTCAGCGGTGTGCACTTTTCCCCATTAACTTGTCACGGTGTCAGAAATGAAGTGGCAATATGCCGTCATCATCATACATGTATTATGTGCTTTTGAAGAAGAGAGAAAAACAATGTTAGCAAAGTTGACTGGACTGTTAGAGATTGTACTCTTCCATTAAACTGACTGCCAGTGTCAGTGTTAAACTTTGCACAAAGTACATGTGCAAACACAGGGCTGAAAATACCCACTGTAGTACTACTATAGCCAGAGTCCAGAAAATTTAACTCAGGTCCAATTTTTTTCAGACTATTGGCCGGGCCAGCCTTATTCTGATAACATTTGTATTGGGTTCAGCATACCACTGGGCTAATTTCACAAAGCAAGCATACATTTTCTGCTTACGGATCTACTCGTAGCACAATGCTGCTTACCGCAAAAGGGCATGGTTCTTGTAAACGGATGATTGACGCAACAATGCATGCGCACGTGCAGGAACATTTTTTAATAGTTTATGAAATACACTTACATGTACTGATGTTGTTCTGCTACATTTATAGGAAGCAAAAACAAGATCCCTACTATGGTAAACATAGATCTGCAGGCTTTATGAAATTGGGTGCAGGTAGTGCTATACTTCAACTGTATGGTCTGTTCTCCCCTCAGTTTGAGTCAGTAACCATTGGAGATACATGAAAGTGTGTACGATGCATAAAAACTGTTATTGATCTGCAACTCTCACATCTTAACATTTCTTTTTGGAGGAATCATGGCACATCCATTTATTCCTTCATTTTGCCTGATAGTTAGTGATTGTGTACATGTACATGTATGTGGGATACCATCTTTGTATTTTTTTTTAAACAATTGGAAGCAACTTCACCTCAAGCAAGGCTAAAAGCCACTCTTGTTAAGGGGCACAACAACAAAAACAAATAAGATGAAAATAACTAAGGGGAGCTGAAGGTAGGAATTGATGTTCCTCTTAAATCAGTATAGATTGTTAGGATGGAGGGAAACATGCACCAGGCAAGAAGTTCCAAAGAGAGGCAGTACATAGAATAAAGCTATTGGACATGTTGGAATGGCTCTTTATTCTACATCTCAGCAAAGCGAAAGTGTATGGGTGAAAAGAAGCAGAAAGCTTTGATTCATGCTCAAGCACCCTGATAGGAGGAACCAGGTCGAACACGCTGGTGGCATGTTTTACCATGAAAATAGTTGTAAAAAAAGACAGAGGTTGCCTATAGGACCTACAGTGGGAAAGAGGTTGTACCACCATTGCGCATCTTTAAGACCCACTCAGTTGAAGCAGAGCAACTTAGGAGGCCAATTTTTTAGGTTGAGAAACATTTTCTCCACCTCTGCATCTACATGCAGCTGGAACAACATAGTGTTCAATGCGACGGTATTTCACCCTGCAATAACAGCCGAAAGAACTGGCAGTGAGATGTCCGCTTGGCGGGGGATAAGATTGGAAGTTAGGTATGCCATAGGGATAATACAGAGGCAATCGTTGAGGTTGTTGTTTGTACTGGTGCAGGTGTGTTCATGCTGCATGCTCGCCGTCATTGATGCAGACGTGCATGTAGGAGCAACATCTAAGAGTTGAACGGAATGTCTCTGGAACACCCTTGAGGTCACAAGAAGTAAATTTACACTGGAGAAGTTTTGTCTGTCCCAAAGGAGTATGACAAATGCACGAACTATTAAAATAACTAATGTGTCTCTCAAGATGAAATCCTTTGTCAAAATTAAAGTGATGAGCCATCAAATACAAAAGGTGAATGATGTACAGTATGTATGCTTTCATCCTACACGAGTATGTAATAGTACACGCATGCATTGTATACTACATGTATGTACATTTTTCACACATGTACATGTAGTGTATGTACAAAGGAAAGTCCTCACATAGATAGCAATAAATTGATACATGTTGTAGTATGTACAATGTAAACTGTGTACAAAGACGTATGGGCACATGATGGAACTGGAAGAGTAGCAGCTAGACTTTTAGAAATAATACAGGAATCTACTCCTGAACTTTGTTTATTAGTAACTTGAATTCTAGAGCAGCTTGAAGACTTTCTACATATGTTTTTAATAATCTCCTGTCTTTTACCTTTTATATCACAACCAGCTTTACTCAAATGAAAATGTGTTTTCAATGTGTATTCTTGTTTGTTCTTCCTGTTTTGTACCGTAGTGGTGCTACTGGTAAGATCACTGTGTTCGCCTTAAAGGTGGCTCTATCAACGTTGTGCGCCGGCAAGATCATGGACAAACTAAGATGTAAGTATGAAGTACATTGTAGAGTCGGTTAGATTGATTCTGTCTCTCCTTGGTGTTGAATTTAAAAAGTTCTCCCTACCTATTTGCTTCCATGGAGAAAGAACTCGCATTCAACGTACCAACGTATTGAACATATTCAAAGCGTGGCTATTAAACACCGCCCTTTGTTGCTGGAAAAGGAATCTTTTTGAGATGCTCAGACAGCCATGACCTCCATGCTTCTAAGTCTTAGTCCCTGTGCCCCTCCGGTATTTCCTCAGACTTTCTGAATTTCTATTAGACATGTAAGAAATTCCCCCTTTTTTATGGAAAGTGACGTGTCTCCCCCCCCCCCCCCCAACAAATACCTTGGCTTCTACTTAGAGTTAACATCTACAGGTTTTTTTAAAGTTGTCTTTCCCAGACCTTTATTTGTAAGAAGTGTGAGTGTAATCGCTCTGCTGCGTACTCCTTAACCTCGGCAAAAGATTGCGCAAAGTAGCATGCTCCTTAAATTTCAAGTGGTTTTTTATTTTTTATTAAGGTGAAAAACATAAAACAGTTTTTTATTTCACTTTTTAGACTAATGTGTGGAAGTCTGGGTCTTGAGGGCGGATGCATTATAAGCAAATGCCTTTGACCAAATTTAAAAAAAATTTTAATTCTCAAATTTTACATGTATCAAACCAAGAAACAATTTGTAAAAGTAATTTCTTGGTTAACTGAGTAAAAAAAAAATTTATTTATTTATTTTAATTTGAATTTTTTACGTTAATCACGTCCATAATTCTATTGAAAGAAAAAAATGAGATCAGGGAAAACAAAATGTACAATGTACAAGAGGCATAAAATGTGAAACGGAGTTTGGGTTCATATCAGAAAGGGCACTTAAAAAACGCTGTGAAGAAAGGCTTTTCTGAATCCTTTGTTGGTCTGTCAATCATTAAATAACCTTTACATCTTCAAGACTCTCTTGATTTCTAAGACCCACTTATAACGTGCATTAAGTGGAGATGATTGAATGGCCTTAATTGTATTGATTATTCTTTCACATCCAGATCACGTTTTTGTCACAGAAAGAGTTTCCCTTGAAAAACCGTCTATTAAAAAACCACTTATCTGAAGTGGATTTCGTAGACTTCAAGTGTTGCATTAAATGCTTTTCAAAGGTCTCTAGTGAAGTTTACAAAAATTCACAAAAATTACTTGATTTTTACCACTGCACCAACTACATACTACATAAAGCCCAGTAAGCTATTCATGTACAATGTGGACATCATGTAGAGCTAATTTAGATATGTACAAATCCCAACAACCAAATCCAACTGGCAAGTTTTGTCTAGTGTTGTCAGACTAAACTGAATAATTTGTATTCACAGTAGATTTTTTATGCAAGCATTCTCTATTAACTTTACTTTTACGGTATGTACACAGTATAGTAGTACAAAAGAGCACACAGCGTGGTATTGTTTTGTTTGATGTTGTTGGACATGTGTTGGGCCAAGTGTGAAGGTTGGTTCATTTACACTCATAAATTTTTATGCCAACCCTCATAATTTTTTTATTTTATTTTATTTTTTTTTTTTTTTTTTTAATGGTAATTGCTTGGTACAAATATGTTACACTTGATAAATTATGTACACTGTGTGTGAAACGACGAAACCTGGCAGATTTTTTTTTTAAATTAGCAGAACATTTTGCACATGTACAGATGTACAGTAGTTGGACCTCCCTTGCATGGTGTCAAGTGCTTGGGAGTATTTGTTTTACTGTGAGGACGCTACATTGCACAATGTAGGTATTCATGTACAGTTTGAACTTGTACAGACCTGCCAATACACTTTATGTGCTTCAGGGCTCCAATGTTACACTTGACTGCAGGCCCAAGGCCAATGGTTGTAGTGTCAGCCAGACAATTACATTGTTCAATCTTCATTTTAAAATAAAATGATGCTCAACTAGATTTTGATTCTGATAAATATCTTTCAATTATGTTGAGTACCAAAGTCCACTTGAAACCCAAGACAAATGCAATCAATCTTCTCTTCTCAAACAACTAACTATGTACAACCACAACACAGTTTATATGTTAGAACTGTGTTAGTAAGGTTTGCGGTCACACCATGTAAGAAATCTCTTTAGTGAGTAGTGGTGGCTCTGAGAAGAGCTGGTTTCTGCTTGATGCTTAGATAAGTTTACGCTGATCGCCTTCTGGAGTAAGTGAAGTTTTTAAAATTGTGTTGTCATTTTGAATCTGGTGTTGTGAGAAAAAATTCGGCCCAGTCAAAATTCCGAGCTACAAGCCGTGCAGGTCTTGTGATTTTTTTTCTCCAAATTCGAGCCCTGTGCTGCAGCAATGGGGTGGAGGGAATGTACTACAGCACCCCTAATGTACTTTTGGAACAAACTACAGTTGTAAATGCACATTCTATCATACTTTATGTAATAATTCAGACCTCATGTTCAGACCGACATTACAAAAATAAAATAAAAAAATCAATGTTGAATTTCAACTAAATCACTCTCTAAAAATCTTTGAAAAACCAAGCACCCTGTGGCAGAAATGTGTTCTTGTATAATTTTGACGTGGGGGGCCCCATCCCCTGAAAAAATTTAATTAATAAAATAAAGGAGAAAATAGAATTAGACATTGCAAACTACTTCCCAACCAAAAGGGCCTATGGTATAAATGGTATTAATGGTCTGACGTTTCAACCCTAGCAAAGTCTTTCTTGAAGGCTAAATGACAATGCAAAATATAATAAAATATCTGTTTTTTAAAGGGGCTGTGTCATCTTGATCACAGTGAGTCTGTGGCCAGGCATTGAACTCTAAACTCTCATCCAGTTACTGCACACGCACGCACGACAGTACTAATGGCACTCTTTAAAGCTTCTACTTGTGATGTGACTGTCAATGCGCACGTGGATGCGTGAGAGTTTTTTGTTTCCATGTCCAGTCACAAGCAGACTGATCATGATGACACAGTACCTTTAATGTGGCAGTTAATATTTTTAGTCTGTTACACAGATATTCCAAAAGAATCATAGCAAGTTATGAGTAACCTTTTTTCGTTTTTACTTTATCAATTTTATTCACTCAAAATTTATGACATATGTTTATCAGCATGCAAACTTCTTTGGCATCACACAAATAACACAATATACATGTAGCTTACTTAATGGTAATACTTATGTCTATACGTGATTTGACTTAAATTGAGACAGGAGGAATTAACGAAGTGCTTTCTTTAAAAACAGAAACAAAAAGAAGCAAGAGGGAAAGTAATTTACACGGGAAAATGTGTGTATTTTGCGTGGACAAAACTATGTCAAAGTATTGTGGTGCCATGAAATTTCATAAACTGCATGAAATAACATAATTTAAAGAATTAATTAATCACTCGATGTTCATCTATTGGGAGTGTAAAAGTAACAGTAGGAAAAGAGGGGGATAATGATATGGGACAGAAAGTGCTTTTGGGTAATGTTTTCCGACAACACATGGTGCTGAAATTGGACTGAGAAACATAGAAATAATTTATTAAAGAAACTTGAATGGGATTAAATGTATGAACCACCCCTCCCCCAGGTCAGCATTTAACCAAATACATTCAGTGATTTCTGTTGAGAAAGAAGGAGTGTATTTTGAGTGCTCAGAGACGCCCTCAGGTGTGGTAAGGCAATATACAAGAACTGTGTATTATTATTATCAAAATTATTATTACTATTAATATTGCAAACAAGGAAAGACCAGAGTTTGAGTCAGGTGCTCCTAAACACTCAGCCATGACACACCACAAATAAATATACACGATTTTTCTTCTTAAATTCCTTAATAATACAATGTACGCTTGCATTGCCCCCCCCCCCCCCCCCCCGGGAAAAAAGTATGATTAATAGGGGTCTGTTGTCATTGTCAGAGCAGACCTGTGACTGTACTGTAATAATAATAATAATAATAGTAATAATAATAATAATAATAATAATAGTAATAATAGTAATAATTTAATAATAATAATAATAATAATAATAGGTAGTTCTTATACTGTGCATTTAACAATAACGTATCAATGAGCATTACATTGGTGTCCTGGTCATTGGGCCAATAACATTCCTTTAATCTTTCTCAGCTCCCTGAGGAGTGTATATATAGCCCCGAGCTGCCCGGTGGCGCTCCCAAGGCTATTTCAAACACAATATCAACCTCTACACTCACAGGTACCCATTTATACCCCTGGGTGAAGAGAAGCAATTATAGTAAAGCATGTTGCTCAAGGCCACTAGTGTCTTGACCGGGATTCACACCCACCACAACCCGATGACTAACCACCAGAACTTGAATTTGATGCTCTAAACCACTCAGCTACAACACCCTACAACACAGTACATGGAATTACATTTATGGACTCTCACCCAGTTACTGCACATGCGCTCTGTCGGGCTGTATCAGATCTATAGCCAGTATGCGTGCAGTAACTGGGTCAGAGTTTATAATTCCATGTACAGCAACAGGCCTGCTATGATCATAACAACAATCTTCAATCAAGAGAAGAAAACCAAATGAGTAATGGCGTCGTCTCTTTACATAATGTGGGTACATGTGCACTACAGAGTCCTTAAACCTTCAATCTCTGCTCAAACATCTGTGTGTAGTAAGGCATGCTGGCATCCACACACCGCTGAACGTCGGCGGTCAGCGTGGCTTCACCGTTCTGATTTCCCATCGGAGGTTTGTTAAACTCGGTGCTCTCACGGAAGACTTCACAATTCTTGGCATTCTTCAGGATGTACTTGTGGCGCTGGCTGATGATCCAGGAGTCGGCCACGTCAGACCCTTTCTCCCATGTGAGAATGTCATCTGAGTAAGGTAACCCTACCCTTTCACAGAATTGGGACAAGATGCCAACTGGGTTATTAATCAGGTCTTCTGTGTCAATGATGATGGGCTCTGGACCAAGTTTTTTGTCCTTGATGTACTGGTAGAGCTCATAGGTTTCCTTGAAGCCAAACCCAGATGGCATGACATCTTGAGCCTGCCTGTCAAGGATCAGGTCATCAAGAGCTGTCAGCTCTCCATATCTGACCATCAAGACCTCCTGGATAATCTTCTTCCAGGAGGGGAACACCTTGACAGGGTTTCTGATCAGGAAGACATGTTGATACCCCTTCGGGAGGTGGTCAAACTTTGGGATCAGACACTGGGCCATCTCTTTATCGATGATGACTTTCTTACCCCGATAGTCTGCCTCTAGCTGCTTCTTGACAAAGCTGTATGTGGCGATGGAGCTGTGAAAGCCTGATTGGGACTCCCTAGCCAGAAGGCCATTCTCCTCAACCTTGGTATCAATGTGAGGTTCCTTCAAGAATGTGGTTGCAATGGTTTGATCTCGCTCGGGTCCAAAGTGGTTGGCTGCTGTGAAGAGCTCAAAGAAGATCTGGGTGTCTGGAATCTTGCTCATGCATTTCAGGAAGGATGAGGAGCAGGTACGAGGGCACCCCCACAGGACGACTCTTACAGGCTCAGACATCATTGATTCTCTTCAATAAAGAACTCTGCAGGAAGAAATAAAGAGATAACTGTAAATCAGATTTGAAGTTACTGCTTTGATCCTATTTGTCTCAACATCCCCTTTGGTTCAACATTGATTATCCACGCATACCATATGACTTTGTAACTATACACAGTATTCGCCATTAACCTTTTTCAGTGACTAGCCAGCAGGACCAGTTAGCTGGTAATCACTGGTCCACAAGGTTTGTAATAAGTCCATATTGCATGTTAATTAAGGCCATATTTCAACACTGAACTAGACAGCCGGACCACTTACAGAACTGTTTTACTGGTCCTCAGGTGTTTTAACTACAAGTAGCTTTATAGGCCATGTGGGCCAGCAGACCCATTGTTTTAAGGGGAACGCTGCAAACAGGTGATCCAAAACTTTCTCAAAGGGAAATCACTCAGTGTTCATCAAGTGGCACTCATATATGTTGGGAGTCTGTGACAAGTTTATTTCGTTTTGACCTTGAAACTAGTCTCTGAGGAAGGAGCCTCATGCACATGAGTCACATTATATCTCACATTACACTTTATTTATAGGGCATGTACCTTGTACCATACATGTATACACATGCTGATGTACATCTGACTTTACCAGGGTCCAATGTCATAGAGCTGCTTAAGCACAAAAGCAGCTAGGTACGACAATACTATGCTTACTAGACTAAGGTTACCAGCCAAAATACCATGCTACGCGTACAATTTGTGACTGACATCCGGCTCGTTTTGGCTTAGCAGCAAAACGTTCAGCAATATTTTCTGCTTAAGCAGCTCTGTGAAACTTGGCCCTGGTCAGAGCTACATGTAACAACTCTCCCTGATTCTGCAGAAAGTTCCCTGAAAAAAACCAATCTTTCCTTGGTACACATGTATGAGGACAACATTTGAAAATCTCCCGATTATTCAAACTTTTCCCTAGTTGTCATACATGTATCTCCCTGAATGTTGTACAAAATCTCCCTGATTGCAAGATGCAAATATTGGCAGCTCTATCAGGTCTTAAAACAAATATTAATTGTGGTAGACGTTAATCAGCACAATACATGGACATGCACTTAACCATTGGACTTAACCACTCTTTACAGAAGCAAACAGTAGGCGTACATGTTTCGTTGTTCAATTTTAGATCCTTCAACACGGAAACCTTCTTTATTGTTTTATTTTTTATATATATATTTTTTTTTTGGGGGGGGGGGGTTCAACCCATTTACATTTACTACAAGGTACATTGTATGTACATTGTACTTACACATTGATTGTGCATAAACTGATTATATTCTGATGTATGCAGTAAGACTTTTGCATATAGATCTTTTAAAATTTACATTATGTATTTTTGCTGTGAATGTAAAATGTACATGTACATATTTATACGTATGCACATGATATTGACTTGTTTGGACAGTTAAACAGGTCTACATGTACATGTTCCGACGTCCTAACGTATGTTCTGACACCCCAATCTCAACCCTAACCCTGATGCCTAACCCTAACCAGCCTAACCCTATAGGGTGTAGAACGTGATTATATTGGAACATAGTGGTGTCGAACATGTAAAGCAGTCACCATTTGCAGTCCACTATTTCATTGATTTTCTTCCTTGTGCATGCTGTGAGTTTTTCAAATCTACTTGTGTGTACAAATGTGCATTCTAAATTATGTACTGTATTCTACAGGCATCAAATTCATCCGACTTAATCTGATTTCCGATTTCGTTTGCCTTCAGAAGAATCTGAAAAAATTGTACTGAAATTTAATTACTATAAAAGCCTTTACCATACATACGTGATGTAAGCAAGCCCTTGTACTCAATAAATTTTTTACTTTTTCGAAGGACCTACTATCATACCCTTCTGTAAAATTTAGCCCTACTGTAAAATGTATTGAGACAGCTCTACACCTGAATAAGACACTTACATGTAAATCTAGAGGTCGCAGTTTCAAACTCTGCTCTCGTCCATTTTTCTTTGCTCACCCAAAATCGAATAGTAAATTTGTAACATTCCAGAGCCTCTAAAATTATGTGCACACATATAAGCAGCTTCCAGCATGTATAACCATGGAGGAAGGACCTCCATGGTATAACCTGGGCCTACATGTACATAATTGTAAGCGTACATAAATGAACACTTGCCAGACACATATATCTTCCAAGGTATGTATGCATACATGTCCACGTACATGTACATACACACATGAATAAATAAAGACATAGAATAATTAACATGAATAGTATGTTATTAAACAAAACATGCCAAAAAATAACTCATGCGTTTTATGAAATGTTAGATGCAAACAGCTATAACACGTAGATAATGAAATGAAAGCAAGCATTTTACTGTACCTGTGAGAGCAATGTTTCCTTGTACTATACTAGGGTTGTCTTTGTGTGGTTGTAGTGCTGCTTGTTATGCAGTGCCTGATTATAACAGTGTCGGTAAGAGAGCAGCTGTCAACTCTGACCTTGTGACTCTGCAACAATGAACCGTCTGTAATGAACAGGCTTTAGTACCAAACTACAAAGGCCAATATGTCACACAATTTGATAATGAGATGTTTTTCAGTCAGAAAATATGTTGTGTTGTGGCTTTAGACAGAGGAACGGCCTTACATGTATTCATCTGTCAAAAGGGTGAGAGTCTTTCCTTAAAAATAAGTCTGAAACTACGATCAAAATTGTAGAAGTGAAGTTATGTTATTTCCACCTTTTGTTAAACCCTTGAGCTATAGATTTCAAGGAGCTTTTGGGAACAGTATCCTCAGTGCTACAGAAGTAGTTCAAAGAGCATGGTTGGAAGAAAAAACAGCTATATTTATGTTACCAAGTGGATACAAGTCTGTCTGAATTCAGATAGAAGTCTGTAAATTCTCATCTCTGGATAGAAATTGAAGGAACCCCTTTTCAGTCAGAGAATCTGCTGAGATGTTTACAATGTGAAGGGCCTTTATCAATCATGTTTATGTACTGCAATACATGTACATGTAGGTTGGCTCGGTGCTACATGGTGGTTAAGTGTTATTTCATATCCGTAAGGATCAAAAGGGTGTTAGGTGAAAAATACTTGTAAATTTGAAACAATAAATCCTAATCCACAAATAAGTGAATTTTCTTAGAAACTGAATGTTTCTTGTTGCCCCCAAAAGTCACTTTGGAGCCCATCTCTTGATCAACAAACTCCATTTACCAGGAGCTTTGAAATATTTTTTTTATGCAAAACCCATTTTATGAAATCCGTACAAACAGCACTAATGACTTTATAGTCCTGAGCCAATAGCGTATGACAACATGGACAGTTGTCACAAATTATGAAATTATGCTAAACAGACATTTTTGTGCGTGTCTGTAGTACTTAATTAAAGGGGCACGATGGCAGTGACAGGGGCATGGAGGAAATTGCCTCTGTTGCCTTCCAGGTCTGTCTCAGTCAGAAAATTATTCCACTAAAGAAAATCCTTCAATCACAAAATGTAAAACTACAAATTTAGTTTTTAAAAAACTGATTAAAGGAGGGTCAACATTTGGTTTTTGTCAACGTAATTGCTGATTTATAGGTAACATTATCAAGAAAGTCACATGTGAAAGTTTCAGTTGATTACCAAGATTACGGTTTCTTTTAGCTGAGAAAGCAAAACAAGTTTGTTCATCAAAAACGCTGAATCCATCCACGTAGCAAGATGATAACGCACTGTGCTCGTTCACAGTGATAACCAATCGCATCTGTGGCTGCCTTGAGGGCAGCATTCGAACAGACATCACGAAAAATATCAAAAAGTCACTTTTTATTGATTTCTAATCAATAACAGGGACACTTTAGACAGAATAGTTTTACAGGATGCTCACTACCATCATTATACCACTACAAGTAGGATTTCAGATAAAAATGACACAATTTCTTTTCAGAGTAGGCTTTCAGATAAAAATGACACAATTTCTGTTCAGAGTATGATCCTACTTTCAAGTGAAGTTCTCACTTATTCAGAAATCTGATGTGAAATTTATTTCTAATATACCTTGTCTTCAGTGGAAGAGTCCAAGTGTTTCAGTCAGAGCAGAAATGTTTGGCTGAACTTGTAGCTTCTTGAGCACGTGTATTTTTATGTAGATTGTGCATACAAGTATTACTGATTGTATAAATTGTGATGTGCATCCCACACCTCTATGTGCATGACCAAGGTCCACCTGGTGTGCAGTCTCTGGAGGGAAAGAGTTCTGATGCTTTGTTGGTCTTTAGTCCAATTCCAAAGAATACACTTGTTTACTTACGTGTCTGGGGTTGGTTGAGGCTAAAGTACCCTAGGTCAAAACTCAGTCCTTTAACATGTTTAAAGAGAAATCTAAAGTCGAGTTGCCCTGCCAGCTGATTAATTGTACAAATGATTTAAGTGAATGCTCTTATAAACTCATATATTTTATGTTGTTCTTTGGAATGCCACAATAAAAGTTTCATTTCAAAGGTTTTGCTCTTTTTTCTTTTCTTTTTTTCCCCCCTTTTTTGTTGGGGGGGGGGGTGAAAAATATGAATAGAAACCGCTGGCAAATTATTTGTCAAAATATGTTTGCACTCCACAATATTGGCTCTGCCCGCCTCATCCATATTGTTGTTTTCAATAGGTCAAGGATGGTCTGCATGCTGTATATAGAACATAAACAAAAACTCCTTCCGATAGATTGAATTGTACAAACTGTGATGTCTGAACGGGACCTTTGATTAAATCAACAATTTGACATGAACAATCTAGTGGAAGTCAACATTGTTTATGCAACCTTCATCATGATGGATTTGCTTACTGATCTACATGAACTGGACAACACCTTCATATCCTTGGAGGTTATTTTAAATGAAATAGCTCAAACCGTGTGCTTTAGAGTGTTGTTGATGGGGTTTCTTTGTCATTAAGAGAGTCATAAAGTGAGCTTTCATAGTGCCTTACTTATGCTGCTGGGTTCTTCCCATGCACAAGCTAGCATATTGGACCAAGCTGATTGCGAATTGCAAGCTGATATGTATGAATTTAAGGCCGAGACGCCAACAAAAATGTTGTTAATATTTTTTTTTTGGGGGGGAAGGGAGAGAACTTGAGATTAAATTCACAAAAAACATAAAGATACCAGCATTTAGAATGCCCCAGATTACACAGTAGGGCTTTTAAAACTGAAGAAAAACACCAAGTAAAAATATTCACAGGACCTCATTCCAATTCAGCGTGCTTTGGCCTAACTTCCAAAACCTGGGTCCCAGAATGCCCCCACAGGTCAGTTTTGAAAAAACCTGCCAAGAGCTCTGCTCTGAAACAACCCCTAAATCGCTTTACAAAAACATAACCTTTAAAAGAACTACAGATACAATTACCAAGCCTAGTAAATGTGGACAAATGTAGCTACCAATTTAAATAACCACTAGTAAACAGTTTTAATGATGTCATTAACAAAGTATAGCCTATTGAAGTTGAACCTGTTAGTAAAGTTTGCATTAATGGATTTACAGTAAAACAACATTAACAGTGAATTGACAGTAAAACTCTAAATAAAGTATTGAAATAGACACACAGGCTGAGAGTTTTAATGTAAATTCGGAGCAAACAACCCTGAGATGGGCTTCACTTCAATAGTAGAGGCAATGATGCATGATCATTTTCTGGCTTAAGGCAACAAATTTGAGTGAATCTTCTGAAAAATACATTGAACACCGATATGTAGACACTACTGAATCGTTGGACATTTTACACATGACACATGTAGCTGATTTCTAACCATTCTTTTACATGTAAGTGCTGCTTGAAAGCACTGTATAAAGTGTTTGTGTGCTTGGGACATGTGGGAGTTTCCTGTGTTTTGTAATTCTAATAAAAGTTTTGCATATTATTTACCGTAATTTTCAAACCATAAGCCGCGACTTATGAATTGTGGTTTATATTCCGGGCGGCTGATATACACCGACATGTAAAGTAAGCTTCAGCAATTTTGCCAAAAATTAAAACGTCACTTTCAGATGCGGCTTATATTCCAGGAGGCTCACGTACACTGCCCTCTGACATGTCTGAAGACAAATCAGAGATTCTCTGGTGCTTCGGCTTATATTTCGAAAATTCCAGCACTGTGTTCATCTTGAAGTGTTTGTCATATTGAGTATTGCCGAAACTTGTTATATAAATCTTATGTAGGTACAACGTACGAACTACATTACATTTACTCAATTAATTGAACATGTATTCAAAATGCAGGTGTATGTTTGTTGAAAATTAGATCAAATATTGATTTTGCAATCAATAAATCACAGTCATATAATTGCAGCTATGAGAATAAGATCTTGTTTTTCTCTCCACTCAATACACATGTTCATATAAGAAGTGATGATAAAAATGAGATCAAATATAGATTTTTACAGTCAATATCAGAAATACCCTCCGTTCATTTTGATTGTTGTTTTCTTTTCCTGACAGATGTTTTCTCCCAGATCTCCGACAGCAATGGCGTCCTCATCCACTCCAAGTTTGATGAGTACCTCAAGTTGGTGCTGCAGCTTCCCACGGCTGTGTTTGAAGGACCGTCATTTGGTTACAGCGAGAACGCCTCTCAATCATGCTTTGGCCAGGGTCCTGTGAGTAGTCACCTTTTGCACTCCTTGGTCAACATCCACACCTGGATTTTACTTTAGGTTTATTTTTATTTTTATTTTTAAGGGGGGGGGGGCAAGGCAGTCTTTATTTAGGAAAACAACAAATTGGGGAAATGTACTTTAATAAATAAATCAATCACTCAGTCATTTTTAAAGCGCAAATTCCATTATACTCAAATGCGCATCACATAAACTATACACCAAACATGCACAGAGCAGGCGCATAACATGTATGTATACCTGTACCTGTACACAGCCAATCAAGAAACACTGGAGGAAAGCCCTTTCTCTTTCACAATCAGACAATAGTAAAATGTCAAAGGTGTACTTTTATGTATGTTAGTCACATGACACACAGGACCTACAAGTACAGATTTACGTCCCATCTGAAAGACGCAGGCTTGATGTTAAGGAACCCTATCATGTCCAAGACAAACCACTAACCATGACAATACATGGAGGGTCTCCCATCCAACTACTGACCACAGTCAATGGTGCTTAACTGAGCAGATACGCTCTTAACTTTCTGAAGAAAAAAAAGTACAAGCAGTTTCGTCAAGGTCATAGCTATGGGTTTTTGATCGAAATTGGTTATTGTATGTGATTTCTATCGGGAAATGAATGCTGTGAAAATAGTATTGAATCCGACATCTACGTGCTTTTGTGAAATTGCTTTTATATTACGTACAAAAGTACGTGTAATAAACAAACATGCATGTTTTCAACCGTGTGGATTAAATCTCTTTTGGGAGAAGCCTTGATTCTGAGAAGAACTGGTGTTGAGAAATGGTTTCATGCAGTGTACATGGTGTACTCTTCATGCACCAAGTCTTCTTGTCTTCAAGAGAATGGTCTTGATCCAATCAGGAGAGTCAAATACACTAGAATATAGAATAGTAAACAAAGTGACAGATAAATGGAACCAAGAAACAAAATAACATGCTTCTCGTATTATCTCAAACATGAACAGTGATGGTGAAACAGTGAGTTTGAATGTACCACTTTGAAAATAATATTTGTGTTTTACCCAAACACCGATGTGTGTTACATGTAAGTACTGTATATTATTTTCCCTGAAATCCTGCAAAAACAAAGCCCTGGGCATATTACTCAAGTGGGATTCAAACAAGGAAAGGTATTGGATGTTATTATTATATATTTCTGGTAATGAAACTAAGGATGCCTCATAAGTGAACTTAATCACTGTAGCTAAGCCTGAGGAAACCTGTAAACAAGGGTGCTTGCTGTAAACCAGAAACACCAGGGTTAACCCCAACTCCTCCATGATAAGTGTTCTGGGTTCTTTAGCGTGTACTACCAATCCTAGTACACAGGACCTACCACTTAATGTCCTACCACTTAATGCCCCATCAGAAAGACAAAGCAATTATGGTTAAGTGTCTTGCTCATGGACACAAGTGCCACGACCGGGATTCAAACCCACACTCTGCTGATCAGAAACAGCAGACAGGCAGAGCTTGAGTTCGGTGCTAACACTCAGCCACGACACGCCACCATAAGATATGACAGAGTGAGGAAATATACAAATTATCTCCTTTATCCCAGATGCAAACTTAACATATTTATAAAAACTTTGAAAATAGTTGTGATGTCATCAGAAACCCATCCTTCAAATAAGTTACTTTGTTTGTGTACAGTACTCTGTAGGTTTTCAAATAATGCCATATCTTGTACTTGCAGGGGATCGTGGCAGAGAGATGATTTTTTTTTCGATGAATTTATATAAATTGGGTTTTGTTGTCTTCATTTTTCCTCCAGAATGCCAATAGAAGAGTGACATTGAACGATTTTCTGGATACTCTGTTAGCTGACCCTGGACCACCATGTCTAATGTGGTTCCCCTTGATGCATCGTATGTGTAATGTAGAGAATGGTAAGTTGTAGTTACCATGACTGTAGTATGTTGGGCTCAATACGCCGTGGTTTTTAAGAAGAATGTATAAGAATACGTTACTTAATCAGGGCAAGCTCTAATGAGTAAGCTCTAACGAGCAAGCTGCGTCTGTCGTGCAATCATAACAACAAGAAAATTAAACTTTTAACGATGATTTCTCCTCAGTGTTCCACCCGGTTGAGTGCAGTAACTGCAAATCAGAATCCATGATGGGTTACCGCTACAAGTGCAACCGTTGCTCCAATTATCAACTCTGCCAGAATTGCTTCTGGAGAGGCTACACGTCCGGTAGCCACACCTCCGATCACGAAATGAAGGAATACTCATCCTGGGTATGTAAGGATCACGGTCTTGTACCATGACAACCATTTGAACTTCCAATCAAAAGAATGAGTGTGCAATACGTATTGACTCAGAAGCACCTGTCTACTTTGGATGTAAGCCTCACTTTGATTGCGTGAAACGCTTGTGAAGAGGATTTTTATATCCTTTCCCATGTAAACAGTAAAGGGTTTACAGAATTTGAGAATTACTGACAACTGTTAGACAAAAATATTAGCTCAAGTCAAGCTTTTTCTAGTTTTATGAAAATGGTGTGGGGAAAAAATATACATTATTTCTGGGGAAAAAGTACTTGTATCATTGAAATGAAGTGATGTTTGAAGCTTTGCAGGTTGTGGATCATAAAATGAAAATTTATAGTACAGTTGTGAACAGGTTACAGCCATGCATGCCATGTGTAAAACTCTCTTGGGAGGAGTGTTGGTTCTGAGAAGAACCAGTGTGGTCTCAACGTTTTGAACAGTAAACTCTGCTGGTCTTCAGGAGAAATACAATGTTGAAATACGTGATGCAGGTCACACCTACGCACAATTCTCGTCTACTCTTTCCCCCATTTCAGGAGTCAATTCCTTTGCGTACCTCTCATATTTTGACTCCAAAAAAATGGCGACAGGATAGATGTACATGTATGTAAGTGCACTGCGCAGCATGAAATAGGCATTTAATATTGTTATTGAACAGCATACTCTGCTGGTCTTCAGGAGAAATACATTGGTGAAATTCATGGTCAATCTTTTTTTCTATACAAAAATGTGGTTTACTTGTAATACTATGTTTGTATCTTCATCTTCCGTGTACACTTTGTTCATCCAAGTTAGTGATTTGTTTTTTTCTGCTGTCTCTGGGGAGGGCTTTAAGACCTTGGGAGACAAAGGATTTATTGCCCTCCTTGCACTGCGCGGAATACATCTCCGCACAATTGGCGTGTACCATTTCCCACATTTTGGGAGTCGAATCCTCGTTATACAATTCAACTCCCCAAAATTGCAGACGGATAGATGCGCCTAAGTGTGCCGTGAGTCGTGAAATGGTTCAATGTTATACAAATGTTGAATTCACTTGAGTACATTATAGCAGAATATAATCACCTTATGAAACCTGGACTGTTCCATTTCACGAGGAATAATCACCAGGTGAAATGGAACAGTCCAGATTTCAATGAGCGATTACATTCTACTATGTTGCATGAATATAATGCATCCTATGGATGACATGCGATGCTCGCTCCACCAATCAAATGACGAGGATCTCAGGGTGGGGTATATACAAATTGGTATTTATTATTGTTATTATTTTTATTAAATATTTACATTGAGTTGACAATCAAAGTACATGTATATTTTTTTTCAGAAATCCCCAGCTAAGAAAGTGGGCAAGGCCTTGAAGAAGCCATTCCGTTCACCCTCCAAGCAGCAACGTATACCTCACTATCCAGATGAACCTGAACGACCTCTTGACCTCTCACACATTGTGTAAGTCTTAACATTTTCTTCATGTGTTACTCCAGAACACGTGTACGTTTCACCTTCTTCCATGGTGACTCATGTTACATCAGGAGAAATCTGTTCTCTGAATAACTAGGTGACTTGGGTGATGTGGGCTCAATTTCAAAATATCGTTAGACAATTTTCTGCTTAGCGAAAAATGAGCAGGATACCAGTCACAGTTAGCATATGCAACGTGGTATTTTGGTTGGTGACCTCATTCTGGTAAGGATAATTTTGAAATTGGGCCCTGATGAGTTGAATCATGTACAAGCTTATCAGCACCATCAGTAAACACTTTTCAAGTCCACAAGCTCATTTAGACAACTGGATTAAAGCCCCAAAATAGCTGAAACTAACAAAATTACGCTTATCAGAATAAGGTAACCGGCCAAAATACCATGTCACGTGTACAATTTGTTACTAGTATCTTGCTTTTTTTTTTTTTTTTAGCAGAAACTTTATTTTCTGCTTAAGCAGCTCTATGAGAGTGTTTTCCCACTTTGAAGGTGCCGACTCTGACCTCATTGTTTGCCTTAGTCATTTTGTCATTCAGTTGGACATGTTTGTCTTAACCTGTGACTTGTCTCAGTCCTTCCAACATAATCGTTCCATCCTTCATTTCCACATTTTCCAAGGTTAAATTACTAGGTCAGCCAACCTCGTTCCCAGTGGTGTACGATCTCGCAGTGCCATTTTTTCCCTGAATGCCTTGCTCAATCATAACCCCTGGAAGTATGACTTTGAAATATCCAAATATATATAAGTCCTTTGGTTGATCCATTCTGTGTTAGAGATGAACACAGAGCGCACAATCAAAAGAGGCATCAAGTCATTGTCATGTCTAACTGTGTGCAGTTAGGGTGACTAAGTAAATAAAAATTCTATTGAAGTGGAATACATCAAAATACTTGCATTTTGACACGGGCGTACTGTATGCCCTACAAGCACCCTTAACGCTTTTTTAACAAGCGTGTAAGCAGAACAGTCATTTTTGTTAGCCAATTAGCTTTGCTTTTCAGTACTTCCCTTCCAGGGGTTAGTGACGAGAGGTATTTATGCAGCGCCTTGCCCATGGTAGCGAGGCTGCTATGTCAGCTAATTGGCAAATCTGATCAGCGGACTGCACTTCAAAGCTCCCACTCCTTCTCTTTTCTAAAACACTCTTTTCTAAAAAAAAATCATAATAATTTTAAAAAGTTGATGCTGCAGATATATCCAACAGTTTTTCTCTCTGTCTAACTAACAGAGCAGCTTGACACATTCCAGATGATTACTAATGTCTGGCTCCGCTTCAAAAGATGTGTGTTTCAGAGCTGCCAGCTCTCCCTGATTCTGCAGAAAATTCCATGAAACTAAACCAATCTTTCCATGTTCTGATGAACAAGTTTGAAAATCTCCCTGATATGAAAAGTTTTCCGTATTAAGTTTGTCGGAATTTTAAATAATTTTCTGATTGTTGTACAAATTCTCCCTGTTTGTAAGATGCAACTGTTGGCAGCTCTGGTGTTTTTACTTGTTGTATCAAACTTTTCTTTCTCCGTCTCTCTGTCTCTAACTCTCTCTGGAAAGCGTTTCTTATTTCTGCCACTGACAGCTTTCTTCCAAAGATTATCCCAGGAGCTTCAGTATACATACATATACTTTGCTAAACAATTTTGTCTGAAGCAGTATTGTGTGAAGAAAAAAAACACAAACCCAAATTTGTTGTTTGATTATAACCTGTGTATGTTACACAAATACTAAAAGTCCGGGTGGATAAAAACATCAGCCGTCCGGCTGTCGGCAAAAATGCGAACATAAAAAAATGTCCACCATAAGCCTGTCCAAAAGATATTTGCGGAAAAACACGCCATCCGACGTGAAGTGGTTAAGAAAAGAACAACCCAAGACCATGTGATTTAGCTAACTCTGTCTCATGTCATGCATGTTGCCAATGAGTTCCTGTTAAAACAACATGGCTTTCTTTTCTCCCCTTCTTTTTGGGTGTAAATAGGAAAGGCAGTGTTACTGAACTTCTAATGTAAGAATTTTACTTCATAGTTCATTTAAAGTTGTAGTGCTCACGTAGAGGTTTTTGGTTTGTTTTGGAGTGATAGTCTTTTATAAGGCAATTCATGGCCTGTTTTTTTGAAGTCCCTTTTTGGTTTTACTTCCATCCTTATTTTGGATTGTGTTATCAAGTTTGAAGTACGTGTACTCCCAGTTTATCATTTTTAATGTTTCTGAGATTATAATTCCACATTTACAACAAACCCTCTCAATCATACGGTCAGTCGCACCACAAACCGCAGCGTCTGAACTTTTTGACGATATGACATTTTTACTTAATTTACTTAATTAAAGTTAATTCATCCATCCGATTAATAGTGGATAGTCACTCTTTACATGCATCAACTATAAATTATTTATGTGTTCCATGCACTTTAGGTACTTAAAGGAAACCCCCCAAAAACGTGTCCATTCTACGCATACACCCAACAGTCTACGCATTAACCCAACAGTCTACGCATACACCCAACAGTCTACGCATACATCCAACAGTCTACGCATATACCCAACATTCTGCACATACACCCAACAGTCTACGCATACACCCAACAGTCTATGCATACACCCAACAGTCTACGCATACACCCAACAGTCTACGCATTAACCCAACAGTCTACGCATACACCCAACAGTCTATGCATACATCCAACAGTCTACGCATATACCCAACATTCTGCACATACACCCAACAGTCTACGCATACACCCAACAGTCTATGCATACACCCAACAGTCTACGCATACACCCAACAGTCTACGCATACACCCAACAGTCTATGCATACACCCAACAGTCTACGCATACACCCAACAGTCTATGCATACACCCAACAGTCTACGCATACACCCAACAGTCTATGCATACACCCAACAGTCTACACATACACCCAACAGTCTACGCATACACCCAACAGTCTACGCATACACCCAACAGTCTATGCATACACCCAACAGTCTACGCATACACCCAACAGTCTACGCAAATACCCAACATTCTACGCATACACCCAACAGTCTACGCATACACCCAACAGTCTACGCATACACCCAACAGTCTATGCATACACCCAACAGTCTACGCATACACCCAACAGTCTACGCATACACCCAACAGTCTACGCATACACCCAACAGTCTATGCATACACCCAACAGTCTATGCATACACCCAACAGTCTACGCATACACCCAACAGTCTACGCATACACCCAACAGTCTACGCATACACCCAACAGTCTACGCATACACCCAACAGTCTACGCATACACCCAACAGTCTATGCATACACCCAACAGTCTACGCATACACCCAACAGTCTACGCATACACCCAACAGTCTACGCATACACCCAACAGTCTACGCATACACCCAACAGTCTATGCATACACCCAACAGTCTACGCATACACCCAACAGTCTACGCATATACCCAACACTCTACGCATACTTGGCTTTTCCATGGCTTCTCAACCGGAATTAATTAAATGAAATTCAATGAAACATAGCAAAAGATAGGCAAAGATGATACAATATGTGTATAGTGTACAAATGATGCGTGCAAAATACCAATTTTAAACCTTAAAAACTGATATGTCGGTTCGTGGCGCGACTGACGATGTCATCATTTGTATCGTAATCATGATTCTATTAATGACTTCATAATGATATCGTTAACATAGCAATTTGTCTTTTCTTTCCAACCATTTTGCTCCTTTGCTAACATCTTACATCTTGTCTTTGCTGTCTTCTCTCTTACTGCAACTTCTGCCATATTTTTATTCCATTATTTCGCTTTACGCTTTTCTTGGCCTCCATCCTAATTACCTCATTTCAAAATATCATTCAATACTTCTATGGTCTTGCTATCCTTCCCTAAATGTCTGACACTGTTTTCTTCTCTTTTGATGTCTCCGTTACTCTTCTTTATTGTCTTTCCCCATCACTGTTGCCGTGTTCTTCTCTTTATCTTTCATCCATTCCGGTTCTTCATCCCCTTTCCCTTCTTTCCTCTTTCATTTTCTTGTCTCTTTTGTCTCGCCATCTTACCTACTCTCCCTCCATCTGATCTCTCATTCCTGTTCCTTTCATGTCTACTCGTCTCCATTGCCTCCTTTCCAATGCCTCCTTTCTTTGTTTCCTACACTTGTTTTCTCTTCACCCATTGTTACCTGTAATGCCTGTCATCTCTGTGTCCCATCCCCCCTCCCCTAACTCTGTACCGGCTTACCTCCTGTATGACGACTCTCCTCCTCTCTGGAAAATCCTCACCTTGTCTGCCCACCCTGCCCTTCATCATTCCCCATTTGTCTGGACTCATCTGCCCTCTCCTCTCTTCATGCATCCTCAAATCCAACTCACAATATAACTGTATCTCCCTGCTGTTCTACCCGGTTCCGTGTCACGCCTCTTTCCCATCTTAACTTGCCACTGATGTGCATGACTGACCATCCACTGTCTAACCACCTTGATGGACTGACCGATATGCTTGACCGCTAACCTATCAGGCCTGCTACTCCAGTAACGGTACTGACCTATGACAGCCCTGACAATGCTAGAATCTTACGTACGGAGGATGATATGAAAAGGTAGGCTATCCCATAATGCAATGCTGTATAAAGTGCCAAAGAGGTTACTGTTTGGAGGAATCAGGTCGATAGGAAACGTCAGTTTTCAAGAAATAATCATGAAATTTCTCTGTGAAATTCATAATCGGGCATGAGAAGAAAAAAAAGCATTTTACAGAGCTGCCAACTCCACCTAACTCTGCAGAAGATTCCCTGAAAATAAACCAATTTTTCCCATGGTCTGATGGACAAATTTGAAAATCTCCCTGATTAGGGAAACTTGTTTTCCTATTATATTGAGTGTAATTCTAAATATCTCCCTGACTGTTGTACAAAATCTCCCTGATTGCAAGATGCAAATGTTGGCAGCTCTTCTTGCTACTTTTGTTTTAGCTTATGCAATTAAATATTTACATAATTTCAGAAAGCATGTAGTTGCCAAAACATTTCTTAAGATCATAACAGCAAAATTCTGCCTCTTTAGAGTGCCACATGACTTGAATATGGGTAGACGAGCACAATCTCTCAAGTTTACGTTTGCAAGCATCAGTGGAGATAATATCCCTTTATTAGCTCCAAACTGCTCCTGTCGATTTCCAAGTTTTTCCAAGTTGTCTTTTACTTCTGTTTTCGGCTCGTATGTGATTTATTCTGTAGTCTCTTACCAAGCCTCTTTTTTCTGTCTTTGTATCTCTGGGTTTGTTTTCCTCCTTGAGGCTTGACAACAGTCTAGACAATACCCGATTGGATGATGAACATAGATTGATTGCCTGTTACGCTGCTAGGTTAGCCGCTGCAAGTAATAACCCGGTAAGTAACCTCTCTTATTTTGTCGATAAAATATTGTTTTGATCTAAATATATATTTCTATCTTTAAAGGTATTATACAGCATTGGTACAGCTGACTAACTCGTTGGAGAAAGTGTTCATGTTTATTGTGATCAACCATATACATGAAACTACAAACCTGTAAAAAAGTTTGGCTTATCCCTTGTGTAAAACACATGCAGTGAAAAAAACCTGCAGTTTTCGTCATGTAAACACATTGTCCTTAATTTTGGTCATAACAACCAAAATCAGCTGTTGCGTTTTGCTTTTTTTTAGGTTTTCAGACACAGTTTTCTTGAATGTGACTTCATTTTAGAGGGAAGTATTTCACAGAAAAAAATAGTTCTAGTATGAACTTCATTATCAGTGAGCTTTCAGACGAAAATTTTACAGTTCCATTTTTTTATCCTGCAAAATACCTTTTATGAGCCAGTGGAAACTAAATTTCTGTAATTTTATAAAGCAAAAAGTAAAATTTCTCATTCTAATTCTGAACAGTCTCTCCTCCCGTTTTGGCTCTGGCTTGGGCTCTGGCTTTTGGTTAGGCTCTGGCTCTGGCTTGGGCTCTGGCTTAGGCTTTAGCTCTGGCTTGGGCTCTGGCTTGGGCTCTGGCTCTTGGTTGGGCTCTGGCTCTGGCTCTTGGTTGGGCTCAGGCTGTGGCTTGGGCTCTGGCTTAGGCTATAGCTCTGGCTTGGGCTCTGGCTTGGGCTCTGGCTCTTGGTTGGGCTCTGGCTTGGGCTCTGGCTCTGGCTCTAGCTCTTGGTTGGGCACTGGCTGTGGCTTTGGCTCTGGCTCTTGCTTAAGGCTTTAGCTCTGGCTTTGGCTCTGGCAGTGGCTTGGGCTCCAGCTCTTGCTTGGGCTCTGTTATCAATTTTGAAGCAGCGTTCACTTCAAAATCAAAGTGAACCAGAGCCTAACCAAGGATTGGAAAAAAACCTTGGTTTAAATAGGAGAAAATAAAATGGCTGCATAATGAAGGTAAGCTCGTTTCCAGAAAGCCCCCAAAAGTCCTATTCTTCAACATTGTTGTTGCAGCCAGCAGCCAGCAGCCATAGCCTTAGCGGAAGTTGGTTATTTCTGATGTGGCCAAGGTTTCCTCTGCAAAGATCTTATTGCTATTATGCCCAAACAAGGGCATACCTGTACAGCCGCTAAGCCCAGAAAAGTCATGCTTAGTAGCAACAGGTTGCCAGCCAAACTATACATTTTACATCTTGTCACTGGTATTATGTTCAATTTTATCTTAGCAGGTTTACAGCTGTAAAAACACACTCCACTCCAGATTTTCTGCTTTATGATTGATGAAACTATGAAATTCAAGGAAGCAATTTTACAGATGTGCAACAGCACAGAACACATATTTATCAAGTTTCAAAATGTGAACTGTTGGGTGCCTCAAAATGAGGTGTACAAAATTCAACCCGAGGTAATACTATAGTATTCCTGAAGGCATAAGACTTGATCCTTCCACTGATATCGAACACCTGGGGATGCACATATCAATAAATTATAGAGAAGCTGTGCAATGGTTTGATATGTGAGGAGATGCACATGATGTTGTTAATGAGTTCCGGTTTGGTTTCAGCCCACTGTGTCTGAGATTTCTGCTGATCTCGACGCCAACAAGGAGCAGAGAGCTCTGATTGCGCAACTTGAGGCTAAGAACCGGTAAGACCCTGAACCCATTCAAACCTGCAAATCAATGTGAAGAGTTTTGTAGTGTATTACTTTTCATGGCAGGGCAGGGCAGTCTGGCAGGCAGATCTTAAGCTCTGGCGTCAGACTGTTGAATCAAAACCTTGTGCAGTCTTGTGGTTTTTTCTCAAACCTCCTTGAGCCCTCAGATTTTCTTGGAAGAAGTAAAGCAGTCACCAAAGAGAGAAAAGAATAGTCCACATTGTGTCCAACCCTGTAGTTTTGTATTTCTGGTGATCACAAAGTCTGTAAACCCCAAGAATTGTTGCACCTGGGCAGTTCTGGATCTAGAATAACAGAAACCCAGGCCAGCAAACCATTTTTCAGCAATATTTATATTTGTCAAATTTTATACTTGCTTTTAGTGACAGAATCCATTACCCCTGATGCCAAGACAGTTTTTATATTTAATACACAGATTTTGTAGTTTGATTAACTTGTGTGATGTTGTCGGTTTAACCCAGAGAGATAATGCGGGAAATCCAGCGTCTACGCCAGGAACACGACGAGGCTGTGCGATCACAGCCACAACGTAACCCAACACTATTGGCTGAGCTTAGGTTGCTACGGCAACGCAAGGATGAGCTAGAGTTGAGGATGGCCGCATTGCAGGAGAGCAGGCGAGAGCTGATGGTTCAACTTGAAGGACTTATGAAACTTCTTAAGGTATTTGTCTCTGGAAATAGCCCTGGTAGGATGACGTTTTCATTCAATCTGTTTATGTTTATTGAAACAATATTAAGAGGATTGGAATTAATTATGTACTCTTCCCAAAAATAAAGAAAGGAGGGGGGGGAGAGATTTTTAACTTTATCATTCCCTCCGACTAGTCTGGTCTCCCCTAGGTAGTGTTCCCAAAAGTCTCCCATTTACTTACTCTGTCACCTCGTGACCTCACCTATCCTCTTAGGGCCAAGTGGCCCATAAGGCTGAAGTGCACACTCTCAAGTTTCCTGTTTATGCCTACAGGTTTGGCTTCATTTTAAGACTTTCATCCTAGCTTTTTTTTTATGAGAAATCGCCTAAAATCACAAGGCCAGACAGCCACTTCAAGGTGAGGGCTGCACTTAATTGATTTGGGCTGTCAACCCAAATCAACTGTCACAAGGGGCACATTGCCACCTACTCTTGGGGCTGAAACAGGGTTACCCCCTTCACAGTCCTTAAGGATGTAGGCATGAGTATCATCCACTAGGAGCCTGGCTGGTAGAGCAGAATGCACTACCTTCTCAATTAATTGTTCAACAACCAGAGTGTTTGGTGAACTAGACCACTCAGTCAGGCGTCATACCATAGCTGTTGCGTTTCCTTCTCCACAGCACACCTCTATGCTGTTCTTGACTGTTCTGCTTTCCTCTTGCCCTGAGGAACCCATGCTGTCATGCAGTGGTAGTTGTCTTCCATTCCTCTAACATGACCAATCCAGTTCTGTCTTCAAGCCTTCACTGATTCCCATTAACCTGGTTCTATTAAGTAGTTCTTCATTGGACATGACATAAGGTCATTGGAAGTCTACCTCACTTTACTACACATAGGGGAACTACTAATGCATTGTCCCAAACTGTCAGGTCTGACTCGCTAAGAGTTTTATGTACACAATAGCGCCCTCTATGGACTCACTCACAATGCCCCGCCACCCAGCTGCCATGTTATCTTCCTCTTCTGTCTTAGCACCAAATGTCTCCAGATGTGTTTCAGATTTAATAAGTATGTACAACTTTAATATTGCTGCAATATTGCTTTTTGAGGCATTTACTTTTTCTGTGAAAATGTATAATTTTCACTAGATCTCCTTAAATAAAGACAAGATTTTGATGTTCACTCTTCTCAAAATAGAGTCATGGATCCCCACGGTCCAGCCCAAACCACACCTCCAAAAACAACAACGCCTCGACAACCACGCCCACGCATTCCGCCAACACGCCAGGCGATATTGGCTCCACCCGGAATGGCAAACCGGCAAGTAGCGAAGGATCAAGAAATCTCCGGAGTGATCTCCTGGTCGCTGCCGACTCTGTGACAAGTGCCATGTCATCATTAGTCAGGGAATTGAACTCAGGTATGCAAGTTAGATTGATTTAAGAATCAAGTATGCAAACTTATGCCAATCTTTTCAGAAATCACATGGCTATTTCTTTTTTGTTTTACCTTGTTTGGGGATAGATGGGAAAAAACAAATTTTGTAAACTGGTATGCACTCAACACCTCAAAGAAGACATAGTCAGAGATGCTTAGTCTTTTATAGGTCTTTCAAGATATGAATTGAATTAGTAAATCTAATTGTTTTTATGAAAACAGAAGCTGATGACGATGATGAAGATGACGATGATTTCATCTCTGAAGAGGGAACCGTCAAAAGCCCAGACACACCCAGTAAAGACAATGCCAACAGTAGGGGTATGTTAGAAACGTCTTATTCCCTGAAGGATGCTTATGATTATGAGCAGTCATTTTGTCATGGAACCAGACTGTGGAGGTCAGATTGCCTCACTCTGAATCTCATTGACTTGCGCAATATAATAAGAATAACTAGAGTAGTAAATTGCGGGCACAACCATGTGCACAGCTGCCAACTCTCCCTAATTCTGCAGAAAGTTTCCTGAAAATAAACCAATCTTTCCGTGCTCTGATGAACAAATTTGAAAATCTCACAGATTTTGGAAACTTGCTCGCTGTTACGTTGAATATAATTCTAAATATCTCCCTGTGTTTTACGAAATCTACCTGATTGCAAGATACAAATGTTGGCAGCTCTGCATGTCATGCATGTTTAAAACTCTCTCTGAGAAGATCTTGTGGGGTCTTGACGTCTCGAACAGTAGACTCTGCTCATCTTCAAACACAACTTTAAAATATCAAGTTGTAAACAACAAGGAAAACTGACTGGGTAAATGTTAAATGATTTGAGGTTGAACAAAGAAAAATTTACTAAAACGGGATTTGAACCAGCAACCTCAGGTTTCACGTGCAAGTGCTCTGACAATTCAGCTACATATGTATTAAGCTCTTTGTTGGTGGCCTCCCTATTCATTTCTTTTGTTCAACCCCAAACTACTTAAGAATGTAATGTCAAATTTATGAACTGAAGTCAAGTTTGGGTTTCAAAAGTTGCAAATGCAACTTTCACTTCCCAGTTCAAAAAGCATCTTGAAACTCATTTGTTTGTTTAATATGTGTCCTCAGTGTTTTTTGTTTAATTGTTTTGTAAGCGATTTGTAATCACTAATCAAAGCGCTATTTTAAATGCTGTAAATAATAATAATACGCGTAATAATAATAAAGTTGGAAATGTTGTCTTTGTTTTCCGGCAGATGTTACGATGAGCCATCGAGTAGGCCATCGCTTGGGTTCCACCGGTGAGAAAAGCAACAAAATGTCGGAACAGGACTTCATCGCTGAGTTGACGGCACGTAAAGAAGGCAGATCAAGAGACCATGCCCGTCCTCCGTCAGGATTAGATATGTAAGCATGAATTCTTAAGAGCTAAACTGCTGAGCAAATATGAAGAGAGAAAAAAACAAGTTCAAAAGCAGTCATTTGATCCACCAACTAAGCTATCTAGCCCTAATGTTGGATGTCTCCCTATTTTGTCAATATCTTTGTTTGGGGATGCCAGTCAGAAGCAATTCAAGCTGTAACTGCCGTATAGCCAAGGATCACACCCAAGTTTAAGGTGTCACTTTTTTCTGCACCTATTATTTTATTCCAGATATATGTATTGATTTGATTTGAAATGTAATGAACATGTGAATTGAAATGCTACTTCCGTGATTCAAATTGGTTTGATTTGATTTGATTAGATTTGATTTGATTTGATTTGATTTGATTTGATTGATTTGATTGAATTGAATTGAATTGTAATGAACATAGATTGAGATGTTACTTCCTTGTTACTAGTGTCAACTCAATTTATTTACTCACTAGAGTGTACTGTGCCTTTTCTTTTTTATTACCTTTAATATTTATATGATTTGATACTTCCAGAGGCAACTGAGGCAATTGTCTCCTTGCCCCTTGGCCATTGCCTTTTGTATTTTGAAGCTCCAGTAGAAATTTCCATTTCTGTCCAATTACTCACTTTTTTTTATTCCCTACTTTAAGTATTCGGTCATTTTATTGATTAAGGACTTTTTAATTGTTTGGGCGTATTGGCTGCTGTTCAATTCAAATGCCGTTGTTTAATAAACCATTAAGATGCCCTTTATCAATAGAAAACTTCCTTGCCCTAGCAAGAAGAAAAAAACATGTATGTGTTAATATCAATCATTTTGCCTTTCCCCTGAAATTTGCTAATTATATTTGCTCATGCATACAGACACTGTTGGTTGGCAAATGCCATGTAGTGTTGTGCGGTACGCAGACGCACAAATGCGTATGCGTCACGCCACCATCAGCCCATATAAAATGGCGTGATTTGTCCTCATTTCCATTAAGTAGTTTTGGTGCGCACGTCCGATGCACGTGCAATTTACATATTTGGGAAAGTCTAGTCACGATAACTGTTATAATTTACATATTTGGGAAAGTCTAGTCACAATAACTGTTATAATTTGAGTAGGGGTTACAGAATAATTTAATTATGTAATTAAGTATTTTATAATTCAGTTAGTATGAATTATTTTACCTAAGTTTATTGTTTACCTCTTCAAAAGATGATTAAAATAATTTTAAATTGTTGTGTTTTGCATGACAATGGCATTTCTCATACCGTCTTTGTATGCTCATTTATAGTTCTGGCCAGAGTCAAACAGATGATGATAGTTACATAGCAACAGATGATGCAGAGTCCTATGTCCGCACCGATGATGAGAGCTACATGAGAACAGACGACGAGTTACAGGGTCGAGTCACCGATGATGAACTCAAAGAAGCTAAGGTAGGGAATAGTCTCAAAGTAGCTCGTCATGGCTGACTGAGCCAGAGCTTCTGGGGTGGGTTTTTCGTGGCTGTAACCAATTAACTGTTTTGGTCATTTGCATTTGTGTTTATAATCAAATGGTCAACTCAACAGTTATTGGTTACAGCTGCTGTAACCTACCACTGGTAACCTGAGCCATCAGAATGTTGGTCTGATTCCCGGTCATGGCACTTGTGTTCTTGGGCAAGTAACTTTTAACTCAAAATACTTCTCATCACTCAGAGGTAAATGGTTACCTGTGTGGGTAGAGATTCCTACCCTTGTTCATTTGACCTTTGGCGTTCCATAAACCACCTCAAAACGCCTTAAGTTTTTTCAGCTTATGGTAAGCTGCCCCGTGAAAATTATACCCTGATGAATTAAAAAAATGAATCACGATGACGTCGATTGTTTACTTGGATAGATGTTAAATTTAGCATGGGGGATAGAGAATATTATTTGGATTTTATCCTTACATCGATGTGTATTAAGCACTGTATACTCTGTACTTTCCTGAGTTCTGTGGAAAGAAATTCACAGGCAAATCATTCGGGTGTGATTTGAACCCATGACCTATCCCGACCCGAGTGATATGCCTGTGGATTTTTTTTTGCAGAACTCTAAAACGTACTGAGTATACAGTGCTTTATACACATCAGTGTCAGGGCTACAACCAAATAATATTCTTTATCCCTGATGCAAAATTTAAATCTACTAAATTATTAGTGGCACCCACTGCTAGAACATAGAATCTGAACTGCCTCGAGCCGACGGGCTAGCTTGGTGGTCTTGGTGTAAGACATCTGCTCTAGTATGACAAAGGTCATGGGTTCGAATCCCGTCCAAGTGATATGCTTGTGGATTTTGATTTTACAGAACTTGGGAAAGTAGTGAGTATACAGTGCTAAAAAGTTACACAGTTGCCTTCAGATTGGGCACTATGGACTATAAAAAAACTGTTCTTTTTAAATTGTTGTGTTTCGAAAGATGCTTTAAAGTAGACTATAACGATTCACACAACTATTTCTTGAAATTGTGTGCTTTTCCTCTTACTTTGTAAACTAACATTGTCCGCCATTTTGTAGAGTAAATAATTGTGTTAGTGTTAGTGTTAGTTAAAAGTAAAAGGAAAACCACACAGTAGTTGTATGAATCATTATATTCTACTCTTAAAACATCTTTCCAACCATATTAGTTTCATTACAAACGCTTGTATAGCCCAGAGCGACCAATCTGAAGGCAATGTGTCTTTAATACACAAGGGCAAAAACCCCAAAATATACTTTCTAAACTGAGTTCATTTTGAGTAATAATGGTTTGACTCTGTCTTTAAACACCTCATGCACATACTGACTTTGTGAAAGTGAAAGAGTTGGAAGGAAACCAGATTCTGACACAATGCTGTATAATGTTACGTTTCATTTTGGACTTTTAAGGAATTGTACCGTCGACATACAGATGATGAAAGTTTTAATCGGACAACAACAGACGATGAGAGCTACATCCGTACCGACGAGGACGAGCCCAGGAATCCCCTCTGGGAAGACAACACCCGTCGCTGGATCAATCGGTGATCAATAACCACTAGCCAATGTATTGATTAATAGATCTTTAATTATGCAGTAGTAATGTCTTTGGGCATGGTTGGCGGGCGGGGGGGGGGAATCTTTTAGATATCTAGGGATGAATGTTAGGTAGATTGACTAACAACTGGCACAAAACAACTCAAGGTGAAAAGCGGTAAATGCTAATTTTACTTGCTAAACAGCCTGATTCGAACTTGAAGTCAACATGTAATGAAAGTGTATTTGTCCTCATAAGTTTTCAGCAGTGTTTTTTTCCCCACTTGAAAAATCCTTGACTTCTCAAAAAACTGTTGCTTTGATTTCCATTGAGGGGGTGACTAGGTTTTCACTGGCATCAGTGCTGAGCTCATTTTCATAAAACAAGTTCTTCTCTGCAAAGTAATCGCAACAGTTCTTGGTCTTGGCAGATTATGTAGTTATTTTCATTTGAGTAAAAACATACTCGTTCAAACTGTGGAATGACTTGTTCCTTTTTTCTTTCTTTTTTCCCGGCAAAAAATGCAAGATGATGTGTTACTTTAAGAGTCCTTAAAAATTGCCAGTGGGGGACTTTTGGGACACTAGGTGGCAGCAGACCACACCTAGCGTTCCAAAGTCTCTCATTAATCTATCTATTTACCTGGATATTAACCATGAGCAATTACATCACATATAAACAACAACATTTGGTCCCCCAACCATAAGAAAAATACACCACTATATGTTTTTGATAATGCTATATTGACTGACCAGTTGTGAGCGATAATGTTCAATACTAGTACATCCCTAGGGTCGACTAAAATGTTAAAACGTGTTCATTTAACGTCACTACATGTTTGTCCCAATATATGTGATAATGTGACGATGAAATGTTACTTTGGGATTTTCACAAAAAGCATCATTTGGTGCCTGTTTATTATAAGAGTTGGCATACATTTGTGGTCACTGCAGGACTCTGGAGTATGGTGTAGAGTAACAGATTAAAGACATACACCAAAATGAAATGACACTTTCACATTGACCTGTTTACCATGAGCCTGTTGATTGATATCTTACAGCCATCTCATGTTATCGTTGTTACAGGATGTTGATGTTTCATTTGATCATAAAATTGACACAGTTGCAGTCATTTGGACTTGATTGCCTTTGTTTCGCTTCAAAGGTCTTGAACAGTCAAAAGGGGGTAGTTTTCCCTGTTTATTTAAGTTTAATGTTTCAATTGTACTTGTTGATCATTTGCAGCTGTTTTAGCATTCTAACATGAAATTGGCGCATTCAATCCATTGTTTATTGATCATTTGGTTGACTATTGATCTATCAATCAACCTTGATATTATATGGTAATAGTCAATGTATTATTTACTACTGTGTTTCATAAAACATAAACAGCCGTGGATTTTTTTATTTATTTTTTTTTTTTTCATCTGGGACATGGATTTTTGTATGGGTAAAAGGATTAAGTAGAGCTGTGTCCGAGATCGGATTACTTTTGAATAGATGATCTTCGATCAGATGGATCATTGATCAATTAAGTTATCAATGTATCAATTATTAAACGGTCACTGATGGAAAACTATTTATCAGTATATTGATCATTGTTTGACAAAGATAAATTACTGGTTTCAGTATGTATCAATCAATTAATCATTAAGTGTCGGGGACTCATGTATTGATCGGCGATTGACTCTTATTTAAATAAACGTCAATGATCGAAGCATTGAGTATTGATTAAACAGCCGAGATAACTGTATTGACTACTTACAGATACCGTCATTGATCAAATGCCAATTATCAATATATTGATCACTTACAACATTGTGTAATAAAGGTTGTCAATGCGTCAACTGTCTAGCAAATGTAGAAACTTGCAAAAAGGAATACAGCATGTCATTGCGAACTCAGTTTAGAAACTCAGTTTAGAAACTCAGTTTAGAAACTCAGTTTAGAAACTCAGTTTAGAAACTGAGTGGTAGATGTCACAGTGCAACTGCTATTTAGTGTGGCTTAGTTTTGTTGACAGTTTCTAGACGGTTCTAGCTGTTGATAGTTTTCTCGACTGGAAATGTGTCAAGAGGTAAACGATTTTGGTGAAGTGATTGTAAATGCATCTGAGAGTCCTGGTATGTGTACAGAAAAACTGACTTTGAAAGTCTCATAATTATTTAATGGTAATTATTTGTCGAAAAAGCAACAGAAAATTTGATTGTCATTACTTGTTTTAATCATAAGATATTAAACTCGGACAGACATGTGTCTTTTCTTTTTCTTTTTTTCCCCTTTTTTTTCTCGGTTTTTTCCCTTCTCTTTTAAGATTTTACATATTGCACTTCGTGTGAAAAGACAGCAATGTTTGGAGTGTCAACGGTACCTAGTGAAATCTTCTCAACGACATCCCAGATGTAAACATGATTGTTGCCCTGTAATCATGTTATTATTCATAACAGAACAATACACTTCACAAATCTACCAGTTGGTTTTTACAGTCGAATGAGACACAAACTTTAATCTATGAACCAATTGATATTTTGGTTTGTACAGAAATGTTGTTACTATAACGTTAACATTATAAACAAACATACACACAGCAGTTACTGTAGTCTTTAGTATCTTACTATCAGTTACCATGGCGGATCTTTTACATGTAAATTTCACAAATTTGTATATTGTTCAAAAACAGAATGGTAGGACTTAAATCGCCGAGACCGATTGTTTCGCATAAGGGCGAGTTTTTGTCGTTAATAACCATTTTAATTTAATCGACTTTTGGAAATCTGTTGGTAGCCATTTCAAGAGAGTCCGTACGGTCCCGGTGTGTTGTAATTTGCGATGGACGTTGTAACAAAAATACAATAATATTGGGCGTGTTTTTTTTTAACTAATATGCCCTATTTGTTGTTTTACCCTTACACCAAGATATTATAACCACTGTTGTACGCACAGAGCTGCCAACTCTCCCTGATTCTGCAGAAACTTCCCTAAAAATACACCAATCTGTCCATGTTTCGATGAACAAATTTGAAAGACTCGGATTATGGAAACTTAATTTCCTATATGTTGAATCTAACCCTAAAAAGATTTCTGGCTGTTGCACAAAATCTCCCTGATTACAAGATGCAAATGTTGGCAGCTCTTTATTTCTGGGTCCTAGCTGGCAAGTTCATAAGGCTATACGGATACAGATGAGGATACAGATACGTCAATACTTGGTGTGCTTACGTGACGCGTAACCGCGACTTCCATGTTTTGCATGCATGTTGACAACGGGTACGGGAGCTCATACACGTACGATAAAAACGATACCGTTTTGCTGAACTTAGTTCAATTTCTAACCTAGATTTACCCCTGTATTGCTTTTAAATGTGTCATTCGTGACATAGATAGAAATTGTGTCATCCTTTGTAAGCAAAATATCGGGAAAATGCAGTATAAACAGTCGTCTCTATTTTGCCGTGATTGCTGGAAACTTTCTTTACACGTGTTTAACGTGGTGGTGTATAAACGAACAGTTCAACAAACATTCTATTCAATCAAATTCTCCAATGAAACAGGAACATCTACGACAAAAATATTTTGTGGGATTTGTTTTGCTTGCAAAACCAATGCCAACATGTGTGTATACTGTGGCCTTGGCCTGATCTATTCAATCAAATTCTCCAATGAAACAGGAACATCTACGACAAAAATATTTTGTGGGATTTGTTTTGCTTGCAAAACCAATGCCAACATGTGTGTATACTGTGGCCTTGGCCTGATCATAACTGCGTATCCTTACGCTTGCGAAATGCAACGGGGAATGCAATGAAATCCACAATGTCTCTTATTTTGTAAGAGAAGGGATTTGGTCAAAGCTTATCATTGTTACAATGGTTGAATGAAGGGGAGAATCAGAAAAGAAACGGGTTTTCCCCGGATTTCTTTTCCTTTAAATTTGAAATTTAAAAAAATAACAATGGACATTGCTGGGGTTGCTTATCCCCAGAGAGAATTGAATGAAGAAGAGAAACATTGATGAAGATGCGGAATTAGTCAAAGCACGCCGAAGCTGGTGGTTGAATTTTTTAGTACCGACCTCTATCTTACGCTTTAAGTGTACCACTCTCGACATTTGTACAGCAAAGTGGAGGGTGGGCCACAATATGGTTTTCCCCCAATAACTTTTGGTAACGACATTCCTTTTAAACTGAAGTTTAAAGAAATGTGTAATATTGTGGTACCTCTAAAAGCTACGAGAACCACATTGAGGGGACTGGGGGATTTGTAACCTTTACGCAAGACAAGAGTGTCATGCAATTTTTCATTTAATGCCCAACGATAGTAGATAATACTGTCAACGGAAATAGTTACACCAACTTTGCAAACTAGTTTAACCCCACCGTGACTGTAAAGCTACGGCATCTTGCCAGAATTCCATTACACACACACTTTTTTATCTTAAATGTGTGTTTTGTTTTTTGTTTTCTTTCTTGTGTGTGTGGGGGGTTTTTGGGTTGTTGTTGTTTTTTTTGTTTTTTTTTTATAGGGGGGTTCCTTCTTGGTATCACCTGATCACTCGATTTCAAAACCAACTATTCAACTGTTATTCTGCAGGGGTGTGTTTTGGCGGTCGTAAATAACTGTTTCGGTTGAATTTGCCATTTGTTTATCACTGGCCAATGACCGAAACAGTCATTGGGTTACGACCACCATGAAGAACTCACCCCGTGTGCCTTTTTCCAAACTCTAGCTTAGGCTCCGTTTCTGGTTCCAGACTCCGTTTGATGTTGGGAAACCCCATGAAAAATGTGCACTGTTCTTAAACTGATGACGGAGCCGAAGCCAGGGTCCGAGGTGTAGGAAAAGGCCCAGGAATGCTTTGGGAAATTTCATTCACGTTTTTCCCCCGTTCCTTCTTGGAAGTGAACGTGCTTAAAGGCTGTGCATAACATTGGTAAGATTGAAAGCATAAATGTCCACAGATTTGCACATAAATAACATGGTATAAAGATTGTCCTGGATTGACAAACTTTCTTTGTAATCATTTGCCTGAAACTCTTGAGAAATGAGTAAAAGATCTAGTTTTAATCCCGCGAGTCCCAAAACCTACCGTTTGAAAGAAGTGCGTGTTCATTGGGTTTTGTTTTCGTGACTCCGGACCGATGGAGTTTAAACTTGTATAGGTTTGTTATTTGTATTCATGTGTTGGATCATTAATTGTCTTTGACAATTACCAATGTCTGTCGGTGCCTTAGAGCAGAAGTATCATTCGAGATAAATAAAGCTTTAAACACACAGACTTTATTCAACAATAGTCAGTGACCTGACGTTTTGACCCAATAGAAGACTCTTGCTCGAAGGCTTAATTCGAGAAAGATTTGGCTAGAGTCAAAATGTCAGGTCACTAATTTTGTTTTCTTCTTCCATAGGTCTTTTTGGTTGGTAAGCAGTTTGCAAACAGCTAATGCTATTTTCGGAAACTTTTAATTTGTCACTCTGTAAAGTTGTTGGGTTTTAAGAACAGTACTTTCCCCCGTAATATGAAAGTAGTCGTTGGTTAATCAATTTGCTCGTGGTTAATTGTGTGTCTTATTTGCTTATTACATTCTCTGTAACCGGCTGATTTTAGTAATAGTTTATGGATGTAGCCTGTTTGGGCCGCAGCACAGTCCGGTTCTACATTTTACTACAAATACTTTTTGTAAGCTTTGTAGCGGTTTAAATTTTATCTACATGTTGTCAAGCAAACATGGTGCCGATTCCCCCTTAATATTAAGCCTGCTAAGATAAACGTTATGCAAGTCAAAATTTACCCACTCGTCACAAGACATCCATATGCAGTTTGTTGGCAGAAGTTGTTGGCCTACTATCTCTCAACATAAAAAAATATGTAGGTTTGGGGGGGGGGGTGTTTGGGGTTTTATGGATGCTGTATGACTTAAGTGTACTTCACTGTAGTTCCCGAAAGCCGCTGTTAAGAAGTCAAATCATGGGTACCGCGCGGCTTCCGTAATTAATGTAAATACACTATTGTACGTAAACCTTACTGTATTTTATATTTTGTTAATATTACTGATAAATTACCTACAATATTTGAAACTGTTTAATTTTGTTAAATTATTTACTGCATGATATAACCCTTTGGTGATCGTATAAAAAAAAACTTCATGTAAAATGTGCATGTTAATGAATGTATGATGAATAACAAAAAGTGTGTGGGTTATCTATAAAATAAACACACACACACACGTGTTACGCTGCTAAACGTGACAATTAAAACTCGATATTGATTATGAAGCCGATCATGTTTGTGTTTCTTGAGTTCGTTTGTTGAATTATTTTTGATAAACAGTTTGTTTGTTTTCATAACTTAAACCGGCTTTTTGATTACCGAAGCACTGATTTGTACAGTATCCCAGATTCATGCATGAAGCGTTTCCTAGATTTATGTCATCTGTTGCTCTCACTTTCGGTACCTGATGGAGACCAAGGACAAAACAAAAAAGTGAAAACAAAAGGTCTCCACATGGAAATTCTAAAGACCGGGGTGCTCCACAAGGAAATTTGTGTACCAAGTCTATGGGAAACTGTTAAGTGCAGGGACAAAGGAAAGAACAAAAGAATGCTCCACAAGGATGCATTTTTGAGAATGTGTGTCTGTATTTATTTGTTGTTCACGGGTCGTGCACCAATATTCAAATCAGCGTGAATATTCAAATCAGATGTGAATATTCAAATCAGATGTCACGAAATTTGGTGAAAGGTCATAATGTCGGTCATTTATTTAAATGTACTTTTTAATTCTTTTATTTATGCTTAACTTGATTAACATACCAAACGTATTCGATTCTTATAGTCTTGTAATCATTTGTCATTCTTCATACTGAAAAAGATTCTACATTTACCAGTTGCTATTCAAGTATAGTATACAGGCATTAACTTAAATTTCTAAAGCAAACCATTTTGTTTTATACATAAATATTGTAATTCGGATTCGGGAGGTTACTGTGCTTAACACTCCGATGTAACAAAGGGTTGAAACAAACACTTCATTCAGATTCAGATCATTCAGATTAATTGTATTGGTCCATATGGAAATTCAGTATGTCGGCATTAAATAGAGCACATGAACAATCTACTATAGAAAATAATATACACAGATAGATAATACACAGTAGCAAATTTACAATGACGTACAAAGACGTAGTCATAAGGAAGACATATGGAAACACGAATAAATAACGTTTTTACATAGAGGAATAATATAAGAAAATAAATGGATTTACAACAATTGAGAATGTACGATTGCGCAGAACTAAGCGGTATAGAAATACAACTTGGAATAATATATGATACCACAGGGTTATATTTGATTACTTTGCTTGTGATACTGAAACATTGGTTGAAAGGACAATGGTACAATAAAATTGATGAATAGCGAAGTGACAAGGTACAGGCCAATTCAGTTTGACTGGAGTTGTTCATTGTATTTACGAATGGAAAGCGGAACTAAGGAATTAAGGAATCATGAAGTTCGAGCCTTCATCGATCTGTACCGCTTTCCGGATCGCATTAGGGCATAGCAAGGATGAAGGGGATGATTACCATTTTCCAAAATCTGTGATACCTGTTTCAGAATTGTATAAACGCATTCCTGTTTCAAATCTGTCACTTCGCCAGTCATCTTGCCAGCATGGTTGGCTATTCTCTGCAATTTTTTAAGGTTCTTCTGTCTGCACCCACCATACCAAACCGCACAACTAAAAAGCATTACACTTTCTATTACTGACTTGTAGAATAACCTCAGGATGGTTCTGTCAACATGGAACGAATTCAGTTTTCGTAGAAAGTACATTCGTTGTTGAGCCTTTGCATACAGAGATTAGCATTGATCTTTCCATGATAGTTCATTATCAATTATTGTACCAAGGTACTTAAAACTCTTGACACTCTGTATATCCTCTCCTTGTAGCATGATTGGATTTGCTTGACCTTTGTTTGAACGAAAATCGAAAGTCATCTCTTTCGTTTTAGCTATATTTAATACCAAGAAATTTTCTTCACACCAATTCTCAATCATGAATAACTCCTCCCGATATTTGCGTTCATCATTGCCACGGGTCATGCCAATGATAGCGGCGTCATCAGCATATTTAACAATTGAGACATTGTCATTTGACGAGATACAATCATTTGTATACATGATAAATAATGGTGCTGACAGCACGCAACCCTGGGGGGAACCTGTATTCGTAGTAACATAATCAGATAAAACATTATGCAGTTTTACTCTTTGAATTCTGCCCGTTAGAAAATCATGAAACCAGAGTATCAGAGAGGATTTTACATTCATAGCGGTAAGCTTATTCATTAAGAGGTGGGGCTGAATTGTGTTGAAAGCTGATGAAAAACCGACGAATGTTGTACGAACATAGCAACCCAATATATCAATTATGCTGTGCGACCAAGTGGATTAGCAATAACACGGCATCATTAACAGACGTGCGTGGTTGGTAGGCAAATTGTAAAGGATCTATGTCAGGCAGTATCTTTGGGAGAATGTGCTTCTGAAGAATTATGAGTTCAAAACATTTCATCACCAATGAGGTGAGGGATATGGGCCGATAGTCATTGGGTTTAGATGTTTGGGGTGTTTTGGCCGCTGGTATTATTGTCGATGATTTCCAGCACAATGGGACATGGTTTGGGTTCAAAGATTCTTGAAAAAGAGTGACAAAAGGGGTGGCTAATTGCCGGGCACATGTTTTGAGTACTTTCCCACAAAGACTGTCCGGTCCCATTGAATGTCTTGGATGAGTGCGTTTGAAGTACCTGAGTGACAACATCATTGTACTGGCATACAATGGGTGTGTCATTAAACTGTTTCAAAGTATTTACAATCCTTTTACTTTCGGCATCAAAACTGTTGTCATCAAATCTTGCATAAACGAATTAAATTCATTGGCTGTATCATGAACGGATCGAGATTCTGACACTGGTGGAGATTTCTGCTTCTTTTTATAACCTGTCATCGTTTGCATACACTTCCAACCTTCACGTGGATTATTAGATCTGAATTTACTCTCTAATTGTTCTCTATATATTTTTTTTTCGCATCAACAATTTCTTTCTGAATGTTAAGGTTGATGTCCTTAAGTTCGTCAACATCCTGATTTGAAAAAAGCCCTGTTAATTTGCACAAACAAATCCCACAAGGCGTTTTCAGTGAAAATACGGAGCTCTGGAAGTGCCATTTGTTTGTTTGTTTGTTTGTTTGTTTGTCTGTCTGTCTGTCTGTCTGTCTGTCGGGCTGTCTGTCTGTCGGGCTGGGCGGACGAGAGATACATTGAGGGGTGAGTTTTAGGTAGGATGTGTAGTTGTGGGCTTTTTTTACATTGTGGGGCTGTGCCCACAATGTTTTTAACAGTAAAGATTAAAGAAAAGGGATCACAACACCTGTGGAAAGCCCACAATGTAGCTCTCCTAAGCATCGTTGTCTGTCTGTCTGTCGAGCTGTCTATCTGTTTCTTTCTTTCTTTCTTTCTTTCTTTCTTTCTTTCTTTCTTTCAGGGTAAGTGTTGCACACTCTTGAGCTCTGATTTTGACGAATATTTCACCGGGTTTTAGTCCCCCTCTGTTCATTTACCGCTTGCCAGCGTATTATTGTGTTTCATAGATCAATTTAGTCTGCTTTTTGAAGGTTTTTTCTGCTTGCAAGTGAGGTTTTGGGGGAGTTTTTTCTACCCGTTTTGTGGTTGTTCTCTCGTGTGGCTGGCCACCATGGCTAGTCAAGCGAGAAACAGCAATAGCGCAACCTCCGACCTTTTTGCCAACATGACTCGCAAGAATGGCGTGTCTTTTCACTCCGACCATCAGATTCCTCTGAACAATTACCTGAGGGCTTTCGCCAAAAGCATGCCAAAATTGTGCATTGTCTCTGCCTCCCGCATTTCTAACAGCCGTATAGCCGTGTACATGAATTCTCGTGATGAGGTGGAGCATGCCATCCTGCATGGATTTGAATACGACAATGAGTACATTGAAATCACGCCTCTTGTCAGACCTGCCACCCGCATTGTTTTCTCGAATGTCTACCCAGAAATTCCAAACACCATTCTTGCGAGTAATATTGCCGATTTTTGTAAACTGGTATCCCCGATTCGACCCATCCCCTTGGAAATAAAAGAGTCCAACTTGTCTCATGTTATGTCTTTCAGGAGACAAGCTTACGTCCTCATTGACCCAAACATAACCCTTCCCGGTCATATCAACTTGTCCAATAACGGCGTGAACTACCGGGTATTTATCTCTACAGAGTCGGCCAAATGCTTTAATTGCGGCGAAATTGGTCATCTAAGCAAAGCGTGCAAAAAAGACATCGCCTCTCAGCCTGATGCTCAAGAGTCCTCAGATGAGGAAAATAACCCTCTGAATCCAAAACCAAAGTTTATGCATCCCAAAAATAAATCTGATCCAAAACATCCCGCCAAGAAATCCTCAACCACTCCTAAAAGAACCCATCCATCTAGTTCCCCGGCCGCTGCCAAACCACCTACTGCCCCCACTCCCAAGCGAGGCTCCCTGTTTTCTCCCACAAATACACCCGCACGTCCTGCCCAGAATAACCAGTCGTTGGCTGGCCCCAAACAGTTGTCGGCTGATCCCAAACAGCCGTCGTCTTCAGATCCCCAGCCACCCACTCCTCCCAATCAACAGTCGTCGGCTGGCTCGGGGTGGCCGTCGGTCGGCTCCAAGCGGTTGGCTGCTGTTTCGAGACAGTCGTCGTCTGCCCAACCCCCTCCCCCTGCTCAGCCGGCTGCTGATGGTACCACCCCCCATAGGGCCAAACAGCCCGAATCCTCGGAGGTTTTCTGGTCTCCTCCCGCCCCTACCCGTCAATCCTCCCCCACCTTCTCCGAAGTCGTTTCTAAGAAGAAGCGGAGTAAGTCCCCGGCTAAGGCATTGGCGGCTTCAGCCCGCACACCATCCGAAACTGTGGGTAACCCCCTCTCCCAACTGCCCCGCCCCCCTTCTCCGTTCGTCTCGATGGACACTCAGGATGCTAGTGATTCTGAGTCTGTCTCATCCGACATTAGTTGTTTCGCATCGGATGCTGACGAGTTCGCCTCCCTCAAGGTTTCCAAAGGCCCCCTTAAGGATGACGAAATGATCCTTTTCCTCAGGCGTACTAAATCCAGCAAAAAGGCTCTCTTAGTTGCCCGGAAGTTCACGTCAGATATCCCTGGGCTGGTCAGACAGCTCAAACCCCTCAGAAATAGCCCCCTCCTTCAGAAACGCCAGCAGCAGAGGGTTAGGCTACTAATCAAAAGACTTGACCCTGATGAGCCCCTCTTTCAACATAAAAAATGAAGATGTTGTTTCTGTTTTCCTTTGTCATGGCTCTTAGCTTTGCCACGCTGAACACTTGGGTGTTCTGAAGAACTTAAAAACCTCAGTGTCAGGACTTATGTTGATTTAACCCTTCACAACCCAGAAATTGTTCTCCTGCAGGAAACTTATAACCTGACCGAACATTCCTCGTGTTGGGAACATTGGCCTTATCGCGTCCTCTGCGCGCAGGGTGACGTGCGCGGGACGGGTGTTGCTATTTTGCTTAAAAAGAGTTGTGACTTTAATATCCTTGCCACTTGTACAATTTTCAAGAATTATATTTTGTATCTTAAAATTGAGCTGGATTCCATTATTTATCACGTTTATAATGTTCTTATTCCCCAGAAAGACCGTCTAGCCCTTGATTGCATTGATTCCTTTCTTGCTCATTGTAAGGACCACAATGATGGTTTCGTTGTTCTCGGGGGCGATTTCAATTGTACCGCTAATCCCGCTCTCGATCGTTTTTGTAACCCAAACGAAAAGAGACACAAAGTTGCCCAAGCCTTAGAAAACTCTTTCAATGAGCTGAGTATCACCGACGTCTGGCGAAGACAAAATCCCACAAAGTGCGAATATACCTGGTTCCGTAACAATCCTAAAGGTGCATTGTCTAAATCCAGACTGGACAAAATCCTTATTTCCGATTGTCTTCTGCCTTCCGTTTGTTCTTGCAACATCTCCCCGTGTGCCATTTCCGACCACAGTGCTGTCTCCCTCGACTTTAAACTTGAGTCCTCCAGACGTAGAGGGAGCTCACATTGGCACTTCAATAATTCTCTGCTTGAAAACAGAGAATACACTGACAGTATTTTTCTATTTCTCAAGCAATGGCACTCTCAAAAATCAAATTATGGTAATATCTGCACTTGGTGGGACGTTGGCAAGTGTCACATCAAAACTCTCTCTCAGATGTTTGGTTGCAAAATGGCCGACATCAAGCGACAGACTTTCAAAAATCTCAATGAAAAGATTGAGCAGCTTCAATCTTCGCCAGAACTGTCCCCTGACACTCAGCAGGTTCTCAGAGAACAACGAAACGCTCTCAGGTCGCTTTATGAACAGGAAGCACGGGGCGCTCTCATTCGAGCGCGCTTCATGCTCGCCAATGAAGTTGACGCCTCGTCCAGTTACTTCTTCGGTATGGAAAAGTCGTCCGCCATGGGAAAACGACTTTCTAAAATACGGCTTCCTAATGGTACCGTCACTGACACTCCCAGTGAAATCACTCTCACGTTCGTGATTTGTATGCAAACCTGTATAGAAGAGTTAATACCGAAGAGGGCTCTGGCGAGCGTATTTTTCATAACATACCCACCCTTGACCCTTGTGACGCGGAGGACTGCGATAGGCCACTCTCAATTGAGGAATTAGATGTCGCGGTTAAACAACTTAGCCATAACAAATCTCCAGGTCTGGACGGCTTAACACCCGAATTCTACCAGTTTTTCTGGCCGGCATTGAAGACAGATTTGTTGTCTGTCTTTAACGAGTCAATTTTATCTGGCTCCCTCCCGGTCTCCTGCAGGAGAGCCGTGATCACACTCCTTCCCCAAAAAAGGGGACTTGCTGGACATTGCAAACTGGCGCCCCGTGTCCTTATTGAACACAGATTATAAGATCTACGCAAAAGTCTTAACGAACAGACTGAAAAATGTCATCCACCAAGTCGTTCACCATGACCAGAGTTACGGGGTGCCAGGGCGCTCTATTTCCGACAATACTAATCTCATCAGGGACAGCCTTTTGTTTTGTAATTCCAATAATCTCCCTTTGGCTCTTTTAAACCTTGACCAGAAAAAAGCCTTTGACAATGTCGACCACGATTATCTAGTCAACACCTTGAAAGTGATGGGGTTTGGCCAGCGTTTTATTTCGTATATTCAGATCATGTATTCTAATGCCCAGAGTTTTCTAAAAGTGGGCGGATCGCTAACCTCCCCCTTTCCTTTTCAAAAGGGGATCAGACAGGGGTGTCCGCTCTCCGGCCTGCTTTACTCGATTGCTATCGAGCCGCTCCTGCACACGCTCCGCATCAAACTCACCGAATTTGGCTTAAAAAAAACCCTGTGGCAGTGGAACTTCCATTACTGTTTCTGCTTATGCAGATGATGTCACCGTTTTCTTAACAGATACTCGTGGTTTCGACATTGTCAGAGGCGTTTATTCTCTCTACAGCCGAGCCTCTGCTGCTAGTTTAAATCCTGTCAAATCCCAGGGTCTGTGGGCTGGGTCGTGGGTATCCAGATCCGATCAACCCCTTGATTTCAAGTGGAATAGTGAGGGGCTGGTTTTCCTTGGAGTTCATCTTGGAAACTCGAATTTTTTCATCCAGAAAAATTGGCAAGCGTGCCGTCAAAAGCTCGACAAGTGTCTATCGAGCTGGAAGCGCTTGTCCTTTAAGATGTCCCTTAAAGGTCGAGTGCTGGTAGCTAACCAGCTGGCCGCCTCCAAACTGTTTCATACTCTCGCTACCCTGTCTCCTCCGGAAAATGTTTTAGCCGAACTCCAAGGAAAAATCATCAATTTTATTTGGAACGGTGGCAAGCACTGGTTAAAGAAATCTATCTTATACCAGACTCCTGACAGAGGGGGCCTAGGACTTACCTGTCTCCAGGCACGTGTGTTCACATCTCGTTTCAATTTGTTGCGTTCCTTTCTCAAGTATCCCCACCATCACCCATCTTTTGATTTCATCAGATACTATTTCCGTCAGTATCGTAAACTCGGGCTTGATCATGAGCTCTTCACAACAGTGATCGACTCCCATTTTTTTGCCCACCTGCCCACTTTTCACAGTGAGCTTATGCGTGCCTGGACGACAATTGGGGCTCGGGTTGCAACACTGCCCTCTAATTTCTCCTCTTTTGTTAACTTACCACTTAATAGTTCTTTTTTCACTAAGTTTGACAGAGACGGTAGACCTCCTGGACAGCGACTCATGGCGTGTGGGATCCGACTCGTCAGACATCTCCTCGATGAAAATACCGGTGCCTGGCTACCCCCGGAGCGTTGCCTGAGTTCGACCATATCCAGGACATCCACCCGCTGTCTATCCAACGACTTGGGGAAGATTCAGAGTATAATCTGCACACTCTCAAAGGACTTCAACAGAAAAGGATGCTGTGTCGAGCGGATTAATCTTCTTACTTTAACTTCTGACCCTGCCCCTCCGCCAGACATCAAATTTGGGGCAGACATCGACGGTTTAATCGCCATCACCAAAACTATCTATGACAGTTTCAACACATTAATCAATTGTCTTCCTGTCACAACTGTCACTCACTGGCACAGCGTCGGCTACATCAACGACAAGAACAATTTCCAATGGAAAGAAACGCACCGCCTGCCCACGTCCAAAGGGGAAGGTGACATTCAGTTTAAACTGTTTCACAACATACTGCCTTCCCTAACAGTACTTCATCACATCGACCCCAGGCACTCTCCCCAGTGCGGATGGTGTGGGGATAGGGCAAAGGGCACAATAGAACACCTCTTCATTACCTGTCCGGCAATACAACCATCTCTGAATCTTCTCCACGCTCTTCTCCAACGTCTTCTCCCGGAAACAACACTGACTTTCGACTCCTACTGGACTCTCATCCCACACGCCAGGGGTCGCGGAAAGGAGGTCGTCCGTCTCTGCAATTATCTCATTATTAGTCTCAAATCTTCGATTTATTGGTTATACTCTAATTCCTTTTTTACCGATCCTTTAGTTGTTTGGCGTAACCGTGTTAAACACAGAATTTTGTCGGACTGTTTCTTCTATAAGTCGTCCCACAATTTTCACACTTTCAAAAAGATCTGGCACATAAATGATTCCATTTTTATGCTAACCGGACAACAAATCACTTGGTTTATTTAAAAGTTATCTCCTTTAGGTTTCCCCACTGTTTATTTTCCTGTTTTAAGACTCTCAGGCTGTTTACCTTTTGAGTCCCCCCCAGGTCCTTTTTCTTGTTTATTGTTTAATTATTGTTTCCCCTAGCCTGTTTCAATTGTTATAATGATTTTGCTCGTATTCAACTGTAACTGTCTTTTTTAATTTTTACATATTGTTTCATATTGTTTAGACAATAAAGTTTCAGTTGAAAAGTCAAAAAAAAAGTCTTTCTTTCTTTCTTTCTTTCTTTCTTTCTTTCTTTCTTTCTTTCTTTCTTTCTTTCTTTCTTTCTTTCTTTCTTTCTTTCTTTCTTTCTTTCTTTCTTTCTTTCTTTCTTTCTTCTTTCTTTCTTTCTTTCTTTCTTTCTTTCTTTCTTTCTTTCTTTCTTTCTTTCAGGGTAAGTGTTGCACACTCTTGAGCTCTGATTTTGACGAATATTTCACCGGGTTTTAGTCCCCCTCTGTTCATTTAACGCTTGCCAGCGTATTATTGTGTTTCATAGATCAATTTAGTCTGCTTTTTGAAGGTTTTTTCTGTTTACAAGTGAGGTTTTGGGGGAGTTTTTTCTACCCGTTTTGTGGTTGTTCTCTCGTGTGGCTGGCCACCATGGCTAGTCAAGCGAGAAACAGCAATAGCGCAACCTCCGACCTTTTTGCCAACATGACTCGCAAGAATGGCGTGTCTTTTCACTCCGACCATCAGATTCCTCTGAACAATTATCTGAGGGCTTTCGCCAAAAGCATGCCAAAATTGTGCATTGTCTCTGCCTCCCGCATTTCTAACAGCCGTATAGCCGTGTACATGAATTCTCGTGATGAGGTGGAGCATGCCATCCTGCATGGATTTGAATACGACAATGAGTACATTGAAATCACGCCTCTTGTCAGACCTGCCACCCGCATTGTTTTCTCGAATGTCTACCCAGAAATTCCAAACACCATTCTTGCGAGTAATATTGCCGATTTTTGTAAACTGGTATCCCCGATTCGACCCATCCCCTTGGGAATAAAAGAGTCCAACTTGTCTCATGTTATGTCTTTCAGGAGACAAGCTTACGTCCTCATTGACCCAAACATAACCCTTCCCGGTCATATCAACTTGTCCAATAACGGCGTGAACTACCGGGTATTTATCTCTACAGAGTCGGCCAAATGCTTTAATTGCGGCGAAATTGGTCATCTAAGCAAAGCGTGCAAAAAAGACATCGCCTCTCAGCCTGATGCTCAAGAGTCCTCAGATGAGGAAAATAACCATCTGAATCCAAAACCAAAGTTTATGCATCCCAAAAATAAATCTGATCCAAAACATCCCGCCAAGAAATCCTCAACCACTCCTAAAAGAACCCATCCATCTAATTCCCCGGCCGCTGCCAAACCACCTACTGCCCCCACTCCCAAGCGAGGCTCCCTGTTTTCTCCCACAAATACACCCGCACGTCCTGCCCAGAATAACCAGTCGTTGGCTGGCCCCAAACAGTTGTCGGCTGATCCCAAACAGCCGTCGTCTTCAGATCCCCAGCCACCCACTCCTCCCAATCAACAGTCGTCGGCTGGCTCGGGGCGGCCGTCGGTCGGCTCCAAGCGGTTGGCTGCTGTTTCGAGACAGTCGTCGTCTGCCCAACCCCCTCCCCCTGCTCAGCCGGCTGCTGATGGTACCACCCCCATAGGGCCAAACAGCCCGAATCCTCGGAGGTTTTCTTTCTTTCTTTCTTTCTTTCTTTCTTTCTTTCTTTCTTTCTTTCTTTCTTTCTTTCTTTCTTTCTTTCTTTCTTTATTTGTTTCTTTCTTTATTTATTTATTTATTTGGGGGTTTGGGGGTTTGGGGGTTTGTTTGTTTTTTCTACTACTAAACTGGCAAACACAGTATACACAAACTTGGCTTGATGTTGAGACTACAATGTAAGAAGTTAAACATTTCTGTGTAGTATCTGGCATGACAGGAAATGCTATCGAATGCACAATATCTCTCATTTTGTAAACGAGGCGATACGTTTTAAACCTTTCGTGTCATTGTTACATTGATTGGACGATGGGGAGAAAAAAGAGTAGACAAATATGTGAATGTGAAATGAGCCAAAGAGTACCTCGCTGCGAGTTGAATTAGTCAGTGTTTTCCCTAAAGGAAATGTCGTAGCCAAAATTCATTGGGGAAATTCCGAATACTGTGGTCTAAGTTTTACCATGGAGGCAAATGACTCAATCGATTGACGCTGATGGTTGTGAAGGTTTTTTGTGGGTTTTTTTCTTCTTACTCAATCTTTCAAGGTTGGAATGTAGCAACCTACTATAAAAGGGTTGTGCATCAAAGCTGAATGTGGGACGCGCTACGGGGTTTTCCCCAATGCTTGTTTAAGCCATCCCCCCCCCCCCCATTTACACTGGGAAAACCTGAAAATTGAAGGCCAAAGCACAATGGAACCTGTTGGGGCAACTCACTAGACCGCACGAACATTTCCTGTAAACCTTTTAGATTGCCACCAGGAATTTCAGAATTTGAGCGAAGTAAACCGAACTCTTAATTTGTCACTTGTGAACTCGCAAATGTAAAACTTAAAAGCCTCGTCGTCTAGCAGGGAGGGCATACTATTGGTAATTAACCTAACAATGACCATTACGAAGCACTGCAACCGTTGACAATGTATGATATTTTGAGAAACGATTCCGGTTAGTTTTATTTTGTATAAAATTAACATTTATAAAGGATTAAAACATTAGAACTAAAAACCAAAGGTATACTTTGCCTTTAAATACGCACTGCACTAAATAACACTCGGGGTAGTGACTCTGAAATTGACGTAACCAGCATTATTGTGATGGTGACGTCAGGTGACTTGGGTAAAGATTTGACATACATGTATACATGAAATACATTTTATAAAACGCGAACATTTTAAAGGCTCAAATAGTCAGTAAAAATCTTATGTTGTCACTGATTGCGCAATCACGGCAATGCGTCCGAGATTTTCTTGATTTTGGAATCCTAACCGAGAAAGGCCATATAGTTAGTATAGCCAATTTTATTTGTGCATGATCAACTATTTGCAATTCCTACGTACGTTTAGGGTTGTCGAACGTCAACGCATTTGATAGGGATAAGTTACAAACCGTCTTGTAACTTATAAAATGTATTACTAGACCTATTGAGAAACAATTTTTTAATTCACCGTGACGTCATCTGATAAACTAAATGTCACCGAGTCGTTATGTTTGTTCTGTCTTGTAGCTTAGAACACTTGCGAAATTTTATTCAAAATGATGATCCTACTTTGATCTTTACTTCCAGTCACAACAGGAAGCTCTAAAATTACAAAACTCATATCTTCTGAACCAAATTTTAAATTCGTAATATTTGTGCTGTCTTGTAGCCTGCCTCACTTGCGACAATTCATTCTAAAAGATGACCAAACTTCTGACCTTTACTTCCGGTCCAAACAGGAAGCTCATAAGTACAAACAAAATCTTATCTCCTGAACCACTTGTCAAAATTTGACATATTTGACATTTTACTCAAAAACATGACCCACTTTGACCTTTCATTAGGGTCCAAACAGGAATTTCACATGAACAAATTCACGTTTCCGGAAACAAATGTCATAAAGTCAATATCTTTGTGCCGTCTTTTACCTAATAAAACTTTTGAAATGTTATTGAAAAGCATGACCCTACTTTGATCTATCCTTCTGGTTCAAATAGGAAGTTCAAATTGAAAAACAATTCCTTAACCACGGCATAGAGTCATAATTTTCGTTCCATCTTGTAGCTTGTGACATACTTTACATTTTACTCAAAACCGTGGCCCCAATCTGACCTTTCAGTATCCGGTCCAACAAGAAAGTTAAAATATGAGTAACCACATTTCCTGAACCGAATGTCATTAAGTCATACTTTTTGTGCCATATTGTAGAGTAAGACACTTTTTTTTTAAATCATAAACCCGACCCCAATTTGACCTTTCTTCCGGTCCAAACAAGTTCAAACAAAAAATTAACAACTTAATCAAAATGAAAAAAAAAACCCGGAACAGCTTTGTGTTTGTCCTAAGGACAAACACATAATGTCCAGTTTATACTTTGGACTATGCTAGTATGAACTCAATATTCATGATACTACTGTACGTGCACCACGTAAAACACGTCCTATAAAGTAGATTGGCGTTTTGCTCTTTATTCCCGTCTTTACTTCACTCTTCAGCATTGTCCCCACAGCAACAGAAAAGGGAACATTCGACTTCATCATCTTCATGACACTGCTTCCAGAAGAACTTGAAGATTCGTCGGCAGCAACCGGCAGTCCTCTTTGCATTATGTGTGTTAATCGTCTTTTCCATGTCGGTCTGGGTGGACTGTTCTTTGGTCAGCTTATCATCGTCTTGGACATCTACAACCTCTAGTTCAATTTCTTTCCCTGTGTCTTGAGCGGAGTCTGCCATTGTCAATCTTGCGGTAGTTCCTCAGTCTGCAGTCCGTCTTCTCAGGCTTGTACAGGATTCTTCCGATGTACTGCCGTGGGAAACAATATTCAAGCCGTTTAATAATATTGATATAAAATCAATATTGATAAAGGAAACTACACATTATTTATTGGGCACATTAATCTGGAGGTCGCAGGTTCAAGTCACGCTCCAGTAATTTTTTCTTCGTTCAACCCAAAGTTATTTTTAAATTTACCCACTCAGTTTCCCCTGTAGTTTATTATCTTATATTTGAAATGAAAAGTCGTATCCCCTTATGTGATCCCTCTGCTGCCGCTTCCCAGGTTGTGTCATAAACTTGGGTGTGATCCTTGGCTATACATTAGGCAATTACAGGTTGAATGTCTTCTGACTGGCATCCATGAACAAAAATGATTGGCAAACTAGGGAAACTGCCAACATAGGGCTGGAGAGCTCAGCTGGTAGAGCGCCGGCACGTTAATCCGGAAGTTGCAGGTTCAAGTCCCGCCCTGTTCAACTTTTCTTCGTTCAACCCAAAACTACAGTTTATTCTTTCTATACTGTTCTTTTCAAAATTCTACAGCAGTTTAGATAAGAAAAAAGAAATAAAAATATACTACTCGTGAAGAAAGCAAAACTGTACAGAAAAGGAGGACAGTCAAATGCTTACCACTTGCAGGTGCTTGGGAACTCGGAACTGTACCACAGTTATTTACGGTGTTTTAAATTCAAAGAGATCCGTCTCTGATGAGCAAATTCAAAAAGTCCTGTCGCTGAGCACACGGTCAAGAGCAAAGTGTTCCGTTGAAACCCGCAGCTGTTGATAATCAAACTCTTTCCTCTTTTACTTCCTGTTTGGGCTTAGGTTCAATTTAACTGTAATTTGTTTTGTACTGTCGTGCACCAATATATATGCAGACGGAGTACCAACATTGTTGACAGGCAGCTTATGCCACAAGCGACCAATGGGTGATCAAGTTGGCTCGTAGTGATTTCTTTCACTGCCTTTTCACCTCTATACATGTAAATCTCCCCTCCCCCCCCCCCCCCCCACCAAAGAGTTAAGCATTACGCACACGATACTTTGTATTGTTATATCTGTTCAGATTTATACGGCTATCTCTACGTGTTAACATAATTTGCATACGGGACAAAGAATAGCTTTGGTATTGCCCTACACCGATGTGTGATAAGTGGATCTGGGGGAAAATAGACCGGTGGACTTGAATCTAGCCTTCGCTGGCATGCACCCTGTGATGTTCACTATTAGACAAATAATGAATGTTTATGAGTGCAATGGTGCGAATATTTTTATGAGTTGAAAGGTGGAATGTTCTTTTCAACGAGGCGGAGCTGAGTTGAATGGAACATTCCATCTTTCAACGAATGGCAAGGATCTGCTTGGGTGTTATATAAAATCATATAATGTCACGAACACATGTGCTCGTTTGAAAAAGGGCACACATGTCGAAATTTTTCAACTGTTATCTTAACAAAACTATGGGTTTTGTTGAGATTAATGCAAAATGTTACAAATCTTGCATGAATATGTATATTCGGTTTGCGGTAACACCATGTGTATATCTACTAGCTATGTAGATTTGTTCTTAGATAACTAGGTGTGATAAGTGTGATCTGGGTTAAAATAGACCGCTTGAATAAATTAGTTATTAACTAATCACTGGGGAAATCACTTTTCTCAATACAGAGCCAATTCTCAGGAAGAAAACCTCCGGGAAATTCCTGGGGTTGTGTTACCCCTTCCACCGCCCCATGTTCGTTTCACACTCAACATGCTCAATACAATTATCCTGGGAAGAATGTTAACACTCAGGTACACTAACCTGGGGTTATCTCACTTAATCCTTCACTGTCTCCTGTGAGTTCGCCGGGGTTAGCAATTTAAGTGTGAAAGGGTCCACCAAATTTTCCTGAGACTTTCCTTGGAAATTCGCCCAGTGTGAACAAGGCTTGACCCCTGGGGAAAAGGGGGCTTAATCTAAGGAACGAATACAAGAAAAAAAGCTCGTTTGTTGGAGAGTGACTAGAATCTGTAACTTACTCAGAACAAACGAAAACAATTGATTAAAGAAATGACCAAAAGCAAAACCATTATTTGAAATACAGTATAACAAAATAGTTTAGCAAAAAATTACGTGAAAAAGAAATTGGTGCATACAAAACCCCAAAACAGTAAAAACTAAACCAAGACTAAAACGATCCACTAAGCGAAAGTAGTAGTCCCGGCCCGATTTTCTACCTTCTGCCCAGGTAGTAGTTAATAAGCAGGACAGTTCTGAGAACTGAGTAGTCTCCCGAATTTCCGAAATCTTCTTCGCAGCAGTATAAAATAAACAGCAAGACCTAGTTCACAAAAAACAAATATACACAGTAAAGTAGATATACACATGGTATTACCGAAAACCGAATATTCATTGATACCTCACCAGACAATGCCTCAACAATTGTTTAAAACACAGTTAAGCAAATTAATAGTCCAAGACCAAACACATTTCCAGAGCAAGCTACAGATCAAAATCTACAGGATTAAAACCGGGCCCATAACAGCCGTACCCACTCAAAGCAGGCAAAACTTGGGGTTCTCCTTGCACTGCATGGCTGCAGTGTTGTGAATTCGGGCAAGGGGCGGCACATGCGCCCCCCCCCTTTGAATTTTGTGATTAATAGTTACAAGAGTAAAATGCTATATTTTGTGTCTTGAGCGGAGTCTGCCATTGTCAATCTTGCGGTAGTTCCTCAGTCTGCAGTCCGTCTTCTCAGGCTTGTACAGGATTCTTCCGATGTACTGCCGTGGGAAACAATGTTCAAGCCGTTTAATAATATTGATATAAAATCAATATTGATAAAGGAAACTACACATTATTTATTGGGCACATTAATCTGGAGGTCGCAGGTTCAAGTCACGCTCCAGTAATTTTTTCTTCGTTCAACCCAAAGTTATTTTTAAATTTACCCACTCAGTTTCCCCTGTAGTTTATTATCTTATATTTGAAATGAAAAGTCGTATCCCCTTATGTGATCCCTCTGCTGCCGCTTCCCAGGTTGTGTCATAAACTTGGGTGTGATCCTTGGCTATACATTAGGCAATTACAGGTTGAATGTCTTCTGACTGGCATCCATGAACAAAAATGATTGGCAAACTAGGGAAACTGCCAACATAGGGCTGGAGAGCTCAGCTGGTAGAGCGCTGGCACGTTAATCCGGAAGTTGCAGGTTCAAGTCCCGCCCTGTTCAACTTTTCTTCGTTCAACCCAAAACTACAGTTTATTCTTTCTATACTGTTCTTTTCAAAATTCTACAGCAGTTTAGATAAGAAAAAAGAAATAAAAATATACTACTCGTGAAGAAAGCAAAACTGTACAGAAAAGGAGGACAGTCAAATGCTTACCACTTGCAGGTGCTTGGGAACTCGGAACTGTACCACAGTTATTTACGGTGTTTTAAATTCAAAGAGATCCGTCTCTGATGAGCAAATTCAAAAAGTCCTGTCGCTGAGCACACGGTCAAGAGCAAAGTGTTCCGTTGAAACCCGCAGCTGTTGATAATCAAACTCTTTCCTCTTTTACTTCCTGTTTGGGCTTAGGTTCAATTTAACTGTAATTTGTTTTGTACTGTCGTGCACCAATATATATGCAGACGGAGTACCAACATTGTTGACAGGCAGCTTATGCCACAAGCGACCAATGGGTGATCAAGTTGGCTCGTAGTGATTTCTTTCACTGCCTTTTCACCTCTATACATGTAAATCTCCCCTCCCCCCCCCCCCCCCCCCACCAAAGAGTTAAGCATTACGCACACGATACTTTGTATTGTTATATCTGTTCAGATTTATACGGCTATCTCTACGTGTTAACATAATTTGCATACGGGACAAAGAATAGCTTTGGTATTGCCCTACACCGATGTGTGATAAGTGGATCTGGGGGAAAATAGACCGGTGGACTTGAATCTAGCCTTCGCTGGCATGCACCCTGTGATGTTCACTATTAGACAAATAATGAATGTTTATGAGTGCAATGGTGCGAATATTTTTATGAGTTGAAAGGTGGAATGTTCTTTTCAACGAGGCGGAGCTGAGTTGAATGGAACATTCCATCTTTCAACGAATGGCAAGGATCTGCTTGGGTGTTATATAAAATCATATAATGTCACGAACACATGTGCTCGTTTGAAAAAGGGCACACATGTCGAAATTTTTCAACTGTTATCTTAACAAAACTATGGGTTTTGTTGAGATTAATGCAAAATGTTACAAATCTTGCATGAATATGTATATTCGGTTTGCGGTAACACCATGTGTATATCTACTAGCTATGTAGATTTGTTCTTAGATAACTAGGTGTGATAAGTGTGATCTGGGTTAAAATAGACCGCTTGAATAAATTAGTTATTAACTAATCACTGGGGAAATCACTTTTCTCAATACAGAGCCAATTCTCAGGAAGAAAACCTCCGGGAAATTCCTGGGGTTGTGTTACCCCTTCCACCGCCCCATGTTCGTTTCACACTCAACATGCTCAATACAATTATCCTGGGAAGAATGTTAACACTCAGGTACACTAACCTGGGGTTATCTCACTTAATCCTTCACTGTCTCCTGTGAGTTCGCCGGGGTTAGCAATTTAAGTGTGAAAGGGTCCACCAAATTTTCCTGAGACTTTCCTTGGAAATTCGCCCAGTGTGAACAAGGCTTGACCCCTGGGGAAAAGGGGGCTTAATCTAAGGAACGAATACAAGAAAAAAAGCTCGTTTGTTGGAGAGTGACTAGAATCTGTAACTTACTCAGAACAAACGAAAACAATTGATTAAAGAAATGACCAAAAGCAAAACCATTATTTGAAATACAGTATAACAAAATAGTTTAGCAAAAAATTACGTGAAAAAGAAATTGGTGCATACAAAACCCCAAAACAGTAAAAACTAAACCAAGACTAAAACGATCCACTAAGCGAAAGTAGTAGTCCCGGCCCGATTTTCTACCTTCTGCCCAGGTAGTAGTTAATAAGCAGGACAGTTCTGAGAACTGAGTAGTCTCCCGAATTTCCGAAATCTTCTTCGCAGCAGTATAAAATAAACAGCAAGACCTAGTTCACAAAAAACAAATATACACAGTAAAGTAGATATACACATGGTATTACCGAAAACCGAATATTCATTGATACCTCACCAGACAATGCCTCAACAATTGTTTAAAACACAGTTAAGCAAATTAATAGTCCAAGACCAAACACATTTCCAGAGCAAGCTACAGATCAAAATCTACAGGATTAAAACCGGGCCCATAACAGCCGTACCCACTCAAAGCAGGCAAAACTTGGGGTTCTCCTTGCACTGCATGGCTGCAGTGTTGTGAATTCGGGCAAGGGGCGGCACATGCGCCCCCCCCCCCGTTTGAATTTTGTGATTAATAGTTACAAGAGTAAAATGCTATATTTTGTAAGTTTAATGTGATAATTTCAATGTTTTTAAAACTGATTTTCCCATTTCCACGACATTAATGTGCCCCTCGTTTCAAAGCTTGTTATAGTAAAGGCCTTGATGAAGTCTCCCATGTGGATTTGCTGTTATATTATTGGTATGCCAACATTGATCATTCTACACTGTTGAGGGGGATTTTTTGATTCGATCCTCTAGTGTAAAGACTGCCAAATTAGCCGCTTGATCGACCTGCCTTTCAAGTTACTAAATAATCCAAAAAAAACAATAGATTTGATCGATCGAGGCCGAGGTAACTTATTTCAAGTCACTTGGCCATGAAAAAAAATTAATAGATTTGATCGATCCAGACCGAGGTAACTAATTTCAGTCACTTTGGCCGCGAACAAAATAAACAGTTTCGATCGATCCAGGCTGATGGACTCTACTGTTTTGATGAAAATCCATTTATATATTTACCCATGATGTGCAACTAAGACACATGACTGCGTTGCGCTTTACACGCAGTAAGGGCTGCAGCTGTGCCAAAACATTGCCTCTCTTTATTAAGCAATCACCGCGCAGACTTGATACTTTTGACTCGAAGTTTCTCGCGTACTGGTAAATGGTGATTTAGAATAAATCTCGGATAGCTTCGTGAAGCAAAAGTGGTGCTTGCACATTCCTAAATTGACTTCATTAAAACTTCACACATCGACAATCGGCTGCGTGTTCATTGCTCAACAGAAATGTCAAGATTCACTACATTCAAGGATTGGCTCTTTGTTCTCGTCTTTAGCTGCATCTTACAGGCACTCCAAGCTTCGTGTCCCCCCGGCTGGCTGACTTGGCAAGACTCCTGCTACATCTTACTGCCGAATAAAATGAGCTTTCCGAACGCCTCATTCGTATGTAATCGGCCAGGGGTCGGCTTGTTCGTCCCGAACTCGGAGGAGGAGAGTTTTTACGTTTGGGAACTTTTAAAGACGTGGATGGCAGAATTTGAAGCAGAGAGCAGCCAGAATTTGTGGATTGGGTGTAGCATCGAATCTGGAGGAAGTATTGTGTGCCCGGATCAAGTTGACACTCTGTTCCAAAAATGGAAACCTGGTGAGCCGAGCAAAGAAACGGGAGAGGACTGCATCAGGATGATTGAAAAAAACGGCGGGAAATTGGCAGATATAATCTGTGACATTGACTATTCTGTGGCCTGTGAGATGCAAGCTGTGTCGTACAAATGTCGTCGGTCGAGCCCTCGTTACATCCATGTACCACAGCAGTGTCTGCTCAAATACCAGATCAAGAGCTATCCTGTCAAGGAGTCCATTGGGTGTGGTCTGGCGTGCTGGGCGGAGCCTCTTTGCCACTCCTTCAATCTCTGGAAGCAAGCTGATAACAAGAAGATCTGTCAGCTCAACTATGCCAGTCGTGCGGAGGCTGACGTCACTGAAATCAAGTACGAGGAGAACTGTTACTTCTATGAGCCGTAAGATGTTCAGATCATCGCGACGCATCACGTCTTGAAACTGTTTCAATCCTGATTCATGGAGAACTGTTACTACTATGAACCGTAAGATGTTCAGATCATCGCGACGCATCACGTCTTCAAACTGTTTCAATCCTGATTCATGGAGAACTGTTACTACTATGAACCGTAAGATGTTCAGATCATCGCGACGCATCACGTCTTCAAACTGTTTCAATCCTAATTCATGGAAAACTGTTACTTCTATGAGCCGTAAGATGTTCAGATCATCGCGACGCATCACGTCTTGAAACTGTTTCAATCCTGATTCATGGAGAACTGTTACTTCTATGAGCCGTAAGATGTTCAGATCATCGCGACGCATCACGTCTTGAAACTGTTTCAATCCTGACTTAAGGAGAACTGTTACATCTAAGATGTTCAGATCATTACAGCGCGTCGAAACAAGACTGTCTTATAGGTATTATACAGGATTGGAAGAGCTGACAAAATCGTCGCACACAGCGTTCATGTCTTGTGTGAACACCATATACACTGAAACAACAAACCTGTAAAAAATTGCGTTGTGCAAGTAAGGAGAAAATAGTGCAAAAACTATGCACACTTGTCAACATGTGAAAGCATTGTCCTGGTGGCCGTAACAACCAAAATCAGCTTTTGCGGGGTTTTTTTCGTGTGTTTTTTTTTCTTGAATACGACTTCATTTCAGAGGGAAACATTTCACAGAAAAAAATGGTTCTAGTACGAGCTTCATAATCCGTAAGCTTTTAGACTGAAATTAAACAATGATGTTTTTTATCCTTACCAGTCCTGTATAATACTTTTAATCCGTACGTAAAATCCTATAGCCATCAATCTTCAATGATTACTCAATTAACAACTTTCACTAATATCGACTTCATGCTCAAGACTTCAAACTGTTTCACTCCGAACACCCGAAACATCTTTCATGGACTTAAAAATCACAACTTTTAATGTCGCTGTTTACATTTTAACTCTTAATGTTTTTGGTTGACAATGAGTATATTCATTCGCTAAAGATATATATATTATTATTGTACATAGGATTTTGCCCTGCTTCAATGTATGATAGGCAATGTACATGGCAGGTCTGTTTAGATCTTGTGGAGTAGTCAAATTTGCAAGGCATGAAACTTTTCATGTTAAGAAGTTCTTTGGCTTTTGGCCCTGGTCAAGGTTGGGTATTTTCTCCCCCATCTGCCTACCTCATCCGAAGCTTCTCATGTATTCACCATTCTTTCTTTCAGGCATAAAGCTTGCAATGCAAAGCACACTTTCAGGATCCACTTGTTGTATTATTGCCAAACATGCACCAACATCATACAAATAGTCTGCATGGTTATTTCCAAATCCGGTTGATTGTAAGAACAATTGTTAAATATTATTACAAAATAAACAGCTTGCTTTTAACTTGTATGCAAACTTAATAGGTGGACGTAAAAAGCAGTGCTTATTGACCCGCCCTTTATCAATGACAAATTGACCCCTGACTCCCGGGTCAGAGTTGACCTGCATTCCGGGTCCCTTGGTCAACCTGACTCATTTCTGGGTCAGTTTGACCCAGAAGCTAAATACAAATAATGTCATTTTTGACTCAGTTTTTACACAGTTTTGAGTTAGTTTGACACAAAACTCCGATTCATACTGACGCACCAAATTGGTCGGGCCCTCCTGCGAACTAGATTACAGGTCAATTCAGACCATACAGTACTGTACTTCAAAACGGTTTTTCCAGACTATGTTTCAATTCGTTTTGAAACATTTAAAAGATGCTAGGTTCGATTATCGCCGTTTTGATCCGAAAAGGTAGATTTAAATTTTAACAGAAATTTTTAAAGATTTAAAAAGGTCGAAAGCTTTCATTTAAGATATTGCTCAAGAACAACCGCCAATAAGAAGTGGTAGTTAATTATAAAACGATACAAAATGGCTGACAAACACATTATGTCCAGTTTATACTTTGGACTATGCTAGTATGAACTCATTATTCATGATACTACTGTACGTGCACCACGTAAAACACGTCCTATAAAGTAGATTGGCGTTTTGCTCTTTATTCCCGTCTTCACTTCACTATTCATCATCTTCCTCACAGCAACAGAAAAGGAAACATCCGTCGTCATCGTCGTCTTGAGACTGCTTCCAGATAAACTTCAAGATTCGTCGGCAGCAAGAGGCAGTCCTCTTTGCATTCTGTATGTTAATCACTGACGCCTTTTTCTTCTTTTCCGCCTCGTCCATGTCGGTCTGGGTGGACTGTTCTTTGGTCAGCTTATCATCGTCTTGGACATCTACAACCTCTAGTTCAATTTCTTTCCCTGTGTCTTGAGCGGAGTCTGCCATTGTCAATCTTGCGGTAGTTCCTCAGTCTGCAGTCCGTCTTCTCAGGCTTGTACAGGATTCTTCCGATGTACTGCCGTGGGAAACAATGTTCAAGCCGTTTAATAATATTGATATAAAATCAATATTGATAAAGGAAACTACACATTATTTATTGGGCACATTAATCTGGAGGTCGCAGCTTCAAGTCACGCTCCAGTAATATTTCCTTCGTTCAACCCAAAGTTATTTTTAAATTTACCCACTCAGTTTCCCCTGTAGTTTATTATCTTATATTTGAAATGAAAAGTCGTATCCCCTTATGTGATCCCTCAGCTGCCGCTTCCCAGGTTGTGTCATAAACTTGGGTGTGATCCTTGGCTATACATAGGCAATTACAGGTTGAATGTCTTCTGACTTGCATCCATGAACAAAAATGATTGGCAAACTAGGGAAACTGCCAACATAGGGCTGGAGAGCTCAGCTGGTAGAGCGCCGGCACGTTAATCCGGAAGTTGCAGGTTCAAGTCCCGCCCTGTTCAACTTTTCTTCGTTCAACCCAAAACTACAGTTTATTCTTTCTATACTGTTCTTTTAAAAATTCTACAGCAGTTTAGATAAAAAAAAGAAATAAAAATATATTTCTTGTGGAGAAAGCAAAACTGTACAGAAAAGGAGGACAGTCAAATGCTTACCACTTGCAGGTGCTTGGGAACTCGGAACTGTACCACAGTTATTTACGGTGTTTTAAATTCAAAGAGATCCGTCTCTGATGAGCAAGTTCAAAAAGTCCTGTCGCTGAGCACACGGTCAAGAGCAAAGTGTTCCGTTGAAACCCGCAGCTGTTTATAATAAAATTATTTCCTCTTTTACTTCCTGTTTGGGCTCAGTTTCAATTTAACTGTAATTTGTTTTGTACTGCCGTGCACCAATATATATGCAGACGGAGTACCAACATTGTTGACAGGCAGCTTATGCCACAAGCGACCAATGGGTGATCAAGTTGGCTCGTAGTGATTTCTTTCACTGCCTTTTCACCTCTATATATGTAAATCTCCCCTCCCCCCCCCCCCACCAAAGAGTTAAGCATTACGCACACGATACTTTGTATTGTTATATCTGTTCAGATTTATACGGCTATCTCTACGTGTTAACATAATTTGCATATACGGGACAAAGAATAGCTTTGGTATTGCCCTACACCGATGTGTGATAAGTGGATCTGGGGGAAAATAGACCGGTGGACTTGAATCTAGCCTTCGCTGGCATGCACCCTGTGATGTTCACTATTAGACAAATAATGAATGTTTATGAGTGCAATGGTGCGAATATTTTCATGAGTTGAAAGATGGAATGTTCTTTTCAACGAGGCGGAGCTGAGTTGAATGGACCATTCCATCTTTCAACGAATGGCAAGGATCTGCTTGGGTGTTATATAAAATCATATAATGTCACGAACACATGTGTTCGTTTGAAAAAGGGCACACATGTCGAAATTGTTCAAATGTTATCTTAACAAAACTATGGGTTTTGTTGAGATTAACGCAAAACGTTACAATTGGGTATTTTTCTCCCCCATCTGCCTACCTCATCCGAAGCTTCTCATGTATTCACCATTCTTTCTTTCAGGCATAAAGCTTGCAACGCTAAGCACACTTTCAGGATCCACTTGTTGTATTGCCAAACATGCACCAACATCATACAAAAAGTCTGCATGGTTATTTCCAAATCCGGTTGATTGTAAGAACAATTGTTAAATATTATTACAAAATAAACAGCTTGCTTTTAACTTGTATTATTGTCTCACGCCTATCAGCCACGTGCAAAACATTGTACACGTTAAATTAAACTTTGTGTATGTTTTTCATTATGAAACAGCTTCATTTGTAAAAACACATTCAGAGACAGTTTTTTTTAAACATCCTTTCGCCGAAAGTCGGGCGCTGTAACTGTAATAAATGCAGTTGAAAAAAATGTATGCAGTAGGGTGTTCCACTAGTCAACAAATTAATTGTTGTGCTGGGCAATATTTCCCAACACCAAGTTTAATATGCTGTTTAGCTTGTCATTTGTTATTCGTTTTTCTTTCTTATTTTTGCTCTGCACTTTTGAATTGGGGTCTAGTTGTTGGAAATGAAAAAGTTGGCCGCTCATTATGGTCGGTGTCGTTGATGATTCTGAAAGACCAGATCATTTCAGATCTAAAACGGCAAGTTTCAAGAGCATAAAATCTGTGCCAGCAGCATTTCTTGCTAACTTTAATGTTTCAACCTTAGGTTTGACCTGGACTAGTGCTGCCCTTATTCCAGAAAGATAATATAACCAAACACGGATGCTATTTTGTATTGTCATCATGTTGTCGAAAACAGTCTTTCGGTTTCGTTTACTGAGCATTCACCCCGTAACCAAGATCAGTTTACTGAAATGGGGTGGGAAGAGAATTGGGCATCATGAAGAGAATTGAATTTCAGCGGAGTTTGAAGCCAGAGTGTTATCTCACAGGTGGACAATATTAATGGAACACGATACCTTCAGGTTTGTCTGCTTTGGGCTATACAAAAGCGTCTGTTGTGAAATAAATATGGCCACAAAGATATTTTTAAAAGTAGAATATAATGATTCATACAAATATTCCTAGAATTTATGTAGTTTTCCTTTTATTTTTGTAAACAACATCCCAGCTAACACAATACGTTGTTACAACATCGCACAACGTTGTGATAAGGTTGAAGGTTGATGGAATGACAACGTTTTGACTACGTTGCATGAACGTCAGATCTTTACATGATTTTCAACCGTTGTTGTACATTGGTTGCATGTTAGTACATGTATGCAACATTACCAAAACGGTTTATATTGTGACATGATTGGGTGGACCGACACAAGTCTAATCTACCCTTCTTCTGGAAGCTTTTTTTTGCACCCGATCTCAGCCAATCACGCGCAATATTTTGTATGCTGACGTCGACTACTTCTTACATATTTGTACTGTTTTAACTGATCAAGAACATGTGCAGGCATGTAGTTTTTACGCACATTAGAAATCAACTAGGCCTACATGTACCGTATATCTCCATGCATGTACCATGGAGGGTTCCTTCGTCAATACATGTACATAATTGCATGAATTATGGTGAAGTGTCGGTGGGTAGTTCTATCATGAAGGTAGTAGTCTTGGTTCCAAGACCTTCGCATGGATCAATTCCCAGCCTCGCTACCATGAGCAGCGCGCCGTATCGCCCGCTAGCTCTGCGTACGTCTATCATTGCTTCGATTTCCAGCTTCCGCGTTACTACCATTGATCTTCATTAATATTGATGGAGATCAATGGTTACTACTGTATACCACAGACAGTAGTCATCAACCGAAATTTATAAATTCAAGAAGAAAAGCACGCCCTCTGTAGGGTTATCATGTTACGTTTACGAGTGTGAGATAGTGACGTCTTGGACCAAGACTATGAAGGTAGCGGCTCCATGGAACTGATAGTTAGTTCTATGGAGTCTAGTACCCATAAATGGCATTGGCAGTGCAAATCATTTCTAAGACTCATCCATTCCTATACATTCGTATCATTATGGTTTGCCATGCATGGTTCAAGCATGGGTGATTTCCCTCCACCGTGGTCCAAGCCACAAGTTTAACAGATAATGAATTCCACATTCGTCAAATTCAATACCTGCAAAATAGCAATTTCACAGTTAACTGATTACTGTCACTCAAAGGTGAGAAAATAGCAGAGTACCATACAATTTGGGACAAAAACATAATATACTGCTATGTTTGCTGTGAAATGTGACAATTTTCTCACATATTCACTGCGTTCACTAAAATTAGTGGAAATTCACTTACTCAAAAATTATGCAGTTAGAAATTGTGACTTTCAAAAACATGTTTAGGCTATAGTCTACCATTTTGTGGAGTCAAAAATGTGGTTCTGCAAAATGGTTGATCGTGTCAGCTCACGAAAAGGAAAACCGTACAATTTTGAGGCATATTTGTGTGGATCATTATATTCTACGTTTAAAACATCTTTTTAACCTAATTCATTTTATAACAAAAGCTTTTATAGCACAAAGTGCCCTATCCGAACTTCCCAAGGCAATGTTTTGCTTTAAGATGGTGGCTCATAATCAATGGAAATGTTTTTTGCAAAGGTTAATCGCATGTGAGGCCGTGACCGAATTGGCTGATGGGTCAGCGGCTTGACCCCACTGATCTCTATATTATACTGAGTATATAGAGATCAGTGCTTGACCCCCGTCACGTGAACAAGCATCCCGCATGGGAAACATTTGAAGGGGCACCAAGGCCAAGACCAGGGCAACGGCCGTGTAGTTCCAGGTCGAGTCCAAAACACCAGAAGCAATCAAGTCATGTAAACAGCGGTTGAGTGGGCGTAGTGCTATCTTTTCTCGCCTTCCACCTCCGGGTCCCTGCTCCGGGCCACTACAGCAGGGTTGGGTTTTTAGTCCCTGCCTGATTACGTGGGCTCCCCTGGGTTTTTCCCTAGGATTTTCCACCCACATCTAAAATGAGGTTCTTAGCTAGAATTTCTGAGAATCCTTGGCTTTACGATCAGAATTAATGAAGTGAACACAGGAAGCCCATCGACGAAACAACCATGTTGTTGGCACGTATGCACAACGTTGCCATGTTGTAAATAATTGTTTTCAAATGAATGTTTTAACAACGTTTACTTTTCCAGTACCCTAAACGTTGTCACAACGTCAGCCCAATCTTGCCCAATTCTATGTATTTCTGTATCGGTTAATTATATACAATAGTTAATGAATACTGTTAATTGATATGTCAACATTGAAATTACCGAAAAACACAATTAGCTTAACATCATCAATTAATTGAAAACGTTAAAATGCACGAATATTTAATTAGCCAATCGTGTGACCACCATATCTCAAAAAGTATCTATAGGTCCGATCATCAAAATGTTTTAGATTTTATACTCTTTTGTTGGCCTAATACGTTGGACGACGGCCCCATGACATCATTCATTGCGTGTTTTGTATGGCTGTAGTTATAGCAATTATTGTGCAACGCAGAGCCTCATGTCTACTTCTACAGTCTACGACGACTGAAAGGAAAACAAACCAAATTGGCTCAAACACTGACGCAGGAAATATGTAAACTCTTACTAGAACAGCAATGACAAACAACGAAAACCGCGAGATTATCTCCTTTCATAGGACAAATGACTAAAAGATAGGGTTTTAGACTGTTTTTTTGTCAACATAATGCCAATTTATAGGCAAATTATTAACAAAGGTACATTAAAAGTCACGTGTGTAAGTTTCAGCTGAATACAGTGTCTATTGTTGAGAAAACAGAAAAAAAACTGCAATATTATTTGCACACGAACGTCGAATCCATCCATGTTTAGCAAGGTGACAGCGGGTACCAACCGCATCTCTGGCCGCAGCATTCGCAAACGGACACCAACCCTCAGAAATCTGAGAATGAATCGTTTCTCAGATTCAAATGTTTTGGGGTGAACAAATTATCAAAATCAAATTTTTTCGAAGGAAATCCTTTCTCAAAATGGTTTATGCTACCAACAGCTGCAGTGCTTCTTCACCAAGGAAGTCTTTATGGTCATTTATTTCTTTGAGTATTTACCAATCTATGACGCTACCTTTAAAGCTGAATGACATGTGACTGGACGGACTCATGTATGCACAAAAGTGAAAACAAATCGAAACAAACTCTACTTAGAGTTCACTTTGTTTTTATAGGACCCAAAAGATCCTAGTATGTGTTTAAGCATCAGTAAATGTGAAAATCGTAGGTAAGACTCATTTTTATGTGTACTTTTCATCAGTCATTTACGTAAAGGCCCAATTTTTAAGATAAATTAATATTTTACCTTTTGAAAGGAGAACAAAGTGTACAGGAAAACACCAAATGCATTTTTTTTCTGTACATTTTAAAACTTTTTCCAGCTTTACTCGACCCCCAAAAACAAAGGCCGTTTTCACAACGCTCTGTGAGTCATCTTAAGATGAGTCGATACTGAACCAAGTTTGTTCAGTTATTACCGCATCATCCTTGACTGGCCCATAATATTGAATCCAAAGGTGGTGAAGGGCGCCCGCATGCGTCTTGGGGAAGCCTGATTTCCTTTTGGATTTCATTATTTTGCGGTCATTTCAAGAGAGGGATAGAGTCAATAACTCGGCACATTGAATTGTTCAGAGAATGAGCGACTGTTCAGCACCCAATAAAATGTTAAGTTCCGATACACTTAGACGAGCTTATTTTACATAACATCGCTTCCAATGAATTTTACCGTACTCTTTCAGCTAGAAATATGGATACCTGGTAGTTGCTAACTATTTTATTGTGTACACCGCCAAGTGCTTCAGTGCACTATCGCTACGCGCACAATCACACCAACGCACTGGTTCGAACAGTACACTTTATAATGGTACCTTAGCATGTAATATGGCTGATCCTAATCCTATTTAAAAGGTCTAAACCATCAGATATAGGTCCATTAAACCCAAATAAAACAGATTTCAAGCTGCCATGCCATCTGGCAGCAATCTGGCAGTCATCTGCAGCCATCCGGCAGGATCTGCATGATCTGCGGCCATCTGCAGCCATCTGCAGCCATCCGGCAGCCACTGCAGCCATCTGCAGCCATCTGCAGCCATCTGCAGCCATCTGCAGCCATCTGCAGCCATCTGCAGCCATCTGCAGCCATCTGCAGCCATCTGCAGCCATCTGCCAGCCACCTGGCAGTGTTTCATTTACATGTATGCACATGACAAGACAAAAACAAAAGAAATAGAAATTGTAACGACAATGACTAAAACTGTTTTACCCACGTGAGTGCCTTAGTGCCTCGTTTGTGCGAAGGTTGTCTACTTTCTTCATTATCACTTCATCTCCACTTTGCACTGTAAACTAAGTTCAGAGAATTTACCTTTTGTTCACATGATGTTTTCTCTACAAGTTTCAAAGCTATAGGACACCTTTTAACGTAGCTAAGATTAGAACTATTGCTGCAATGCGAGACTTTGGAACGCTAGGTGGCAGCAGACATACCAGGTAAATTTTAATTGTTTACGTACTCCTGAGCATGCGCACATTACCCAGAACAATGGATTTACCTGTGTAAGTCTGCTGCCATTAGCGACCCAAAAGTCTCCCATTTATGTCATTTAATATCGGCCTATCCCCTAGAGAATTGGGGTAGATTTTGTGTTAAAGTCCGGGGATGTTTTTTTGTTACTGCGTCACTCATTCTGCCAGGAAGAATCGCCGGCAAAATAACAATACAAATGCAATATTTAAGAAACATCGAGGGGTAAAAAACAAACCCAAATCAAACCATTGATGTCTGGTATCCTTACCAATCCTGTATAATCATATACCTTTAAGGTGGTTTACATTTCCATGGTGTGTGTTTGTGAATGCTGCGGCTGGAGAGGCGGTTGCCACCCGCTTATTGCTACTGAGTTTGACGTTCTTGATGAAAATGTGGTGACCGTTTGGTTCTGTTTTATCAACAAGTAGACACTGTAAAGTTTTAAAAGTGATTTGTTTGTTGTATCTTGCTGTATAATTTGGCCTGTCAGTCAGTCTACGTTAACAAAAACCAATCTATGACTCTACCCGAATTTTAAAGAATGTGCTGAACAATGTGTAATCATTTTTATCGCGCAAAAATTGTGAAAAAAATTAGATTTAGGAGAAAATAGTATTTGAAAAAATATATAAAGAAAAAACATTGCATAATTTTCTGGATGTAAACACATTGTCCTTTATTTTGGTTGTAACAACCCAAATCAGCTAATGCATATTTTTTTTCAGGTTTTCAGACACCGAGGGAAATATTTCACAGAAAAATGGTTCAGGTATGAACTTCATAATAACCAGTAAGCTTTCAGACTTAATTTCATTGACATTTTTTACAATACTACAATCTTGTATAATACCTTTATTTATTTATTTTTTTTCTTTTCTTTTTTCAAAAATGTGAAACCTTTTTTGAATAAAAATGACTTTCTAAGTGTCCATTATATAGGCCCAAGACCTAATAAAGTTTCATAGCTCGTTTTTTGCCGATAGGTAAAATTTTTGAGAATTTTTTTCTGAACGAATTATGACAGATGATGCTGTTTCAAAACAAGAAAAGTATATAATACACAAACCTTCCGCATTGTTTTCATAAATAACAGAACTAGTCTACGGGGTTCGAGCACCCTCCCAATAGTTATGACATTGAGATCCAGCCGATGGCTGCAGTCTCACATCAGATTCCATGACTAAAATCACTATTATTTCACCGGACTTAGAAGAAGGTTCTTTTAATTGTCTGTTGGGAATTAAGACATTGGTTATTCTTTCAGATTTCCCACTCGCCCTTTTTATAAGCACGGCTTAATTTCAGCAACTCGCACAACTGTCTAAAAATGTTTGATGATTTTAATAGTCTGGATTCTTTGTTTGAAATTCTTTTCCCCCTGTGTAAGACCATTAATTAGGCTTTTACCCAAAATATGCAATTGTGCATTTTGATCTTAGTGAATTGGCTCTCAGACTTCCGTTCTTTTCTTTCTTTCTTTCTTTTTGGGGGATGCTTTATTTTTACTGCCTTACGTACGTGTTGTTACCAAGTGACGGTCATTTACCATAACTCCGGATGAATGGTTTTGCGGGGAGAGCCGTACATACATCCCCCTGTTTGCAGACCGGAAAGCGCGCCCCCAATCACTCAATGACTGAAACGTGAATAATGTAGTCTGAACCCTTGTAGTAACAATACGCATTATATCCTTAAGAAATGGGGAACATGACCAACCATGTGTATCGTTAAAATTATCGCTGAAACATATTGCACAGCGCGGTTGCATCAGAATTCGTATGTGTCGTATATGGTGGGGGAAAGTGTCGGCAACGAGTTAACGATTTTTCCTCATGCCTCAGTTTCATTACACATTCTCTAGTTTTTGAGTCACCCAGGGGATATATTTTAAGGTGAGATGTCTTTCCTTACTGGTAAATCGTGTTGGATTAGTAATTGTCTCCAATTAAATCAAACTCATAGTCATAACAAGGAAAACAATTATTTAAGTATGGCAACATTTCCTTTTTTTTTTGGCTACATTACACAGAAGAAAAAAAATTTTCAGCGTAATTACTCTTTATTGTTATCAAATACTAAAAAAAGTGGTCTTAATAGCTTCCAATATCCACTATTATTTTGTTACTCTTGTCCATTTTATTATTAAAATAATTTTTCGAACAATCTGTACTGCAGTGCAGCATGAATGTACTGACCTGCTGTAGTCATACGTAGTGTATACCTACTCATAGAACTATTCGGTTCGTTCCGCTATCGTCTCCCCGACCCTCATAGGTCATCATGTACAAAATCCTATTCGAAACTTTTTCCCCTTCACGTTTATGCACCTGGAGTTCTCTTTTGAAAACGGAGCTCGCCAAAATTAGGCGCTATGTTACATATAGCGCCTAATTTTGGCGAGTTCCGTTTTCATTGTTTTCACAGTGAGCTCGGGGTGGGTCCAGAAAATCCACTCCGCAAAAAAAAGGTGCAAAAAATGATAAATTCCCATCGTTATTCAGAATCGTCGCCTTCCGATAACAAAAATGGCCGCCGTCGCTAATATCACTGGTACGCTGCGCGCAACGCTGGTCCACGACATGCCTTAATAAGCTGGCATTCAATAGTATTCTGTGCGCAACACTGGTCCACAATAATCAATGGCTTGTGTTTTATACGTAAACCGTTGTGAACCAGCGTTGCGCGCAGCATACCATTGATACAAACGACGGCGGCCATTTTTGTTATCGGTAAGCGAGGATTCTGAAAAACGATGGGAATTTGTCATTTTTGGCACTTTTTTTTTAGCGGAGTGGATTTTCTGGACCCACCCCGAGCTCACTGTGAAAACAATGAACACATAGAGCCTAATTTTGGCGAGCTCCGTTTTCAAATGAGAACTCCAGGTGCATAAACGTGAAGGGGAAAAAGTTTCGAATAGGATTTTGTACATGATGACCTATGAGGGTCGGGGAGACGATAGCGGAACGAACCGAATCGTTCTAGGAGTAGTGTATACCATACTAAGATTAAGAAGTAAATCTAAATCATGCTAAGCTAATGACTTTCAGTGTAGCTGTTGGGTGGAATCTTTGATTGATGATGGCCTTTTTCTTAAATTCACGCCAATTTAAAAGTTTGCGCACGCGCACGTGCAATTTTTTAACTAAAGTTTGTCCACACAAATAACAATTGGCAAATTGCGTAGCTGAGGCACAAAATTGACACAGAGGCGGCTTCTAATCTTGTTGGCGCGGTTGTTATCATAGCCAGTCTGAAAATAAAACAAAAAACAAACAAACAAACAAACAAAAACAGGATTCTTTTTTCTTGCAAACAAATTTTCAAATTTGTTTTTCTTTTTTAACATAAAAAATAAAGTTTATCAACAAGTTATCCGACACGTGAATCTGCCAGTGCGATTGTCCCGTGTTTTTACTACTTTACAGTTCGTGAACCTATTCTCTCGAGACATTCTTCCCAAGTTTTTGAGAATTTCATTCAGAAGTTAAAAATCCAGCAGAATACTACTTTGAACTTACCCTTTTAACATAATTATTCTCCCTTCATTTGTCGTGAAATATATTTCTTGACAAATGTTGAGAATTATGTTTGAACGACAAAGATCGCACAGTGTTCAAAGTATGCGCCCCGAGCTATCCTGTGCACATTTTAAAATCATGCAAGGAAACAAAGTTTGCGCTGTCACAAAATGGCACACTGCGCGAAATTTTTAAAAAGGACAGCTTCAAATAGCCATCCATCATATCCTTGATATGTTAGCCCATTACTCATAGTGTCAATAAATATCTCTAACGAAAATGTGGTGTACTCTTTTTTTTATATTACACTAAGTTTTATTTTTTAATTGTTTCAGGAAAAAAACCACACAAACACAGTCATGCCGCTGTCGTGTAGATTCTACGAGCAGCACTTTCCGGAGGCTGAAGAAGTGGTGATGGTCAATGTCCGATCCATTGCGGAGATGGGAGCCTACGTCCATCTACTTGAGTACAACAACATTGAGGGCATGATCCTCTTGAGTGAGTTGTCCAGGAGGCGTATTCGTTCGATCAACAAGCTGATCCGTGTCGGTAGGAACGAATGCGTGGTGGTCATTCGGGTGGATAAGGACAAAGGTGGGTTTCATCGAGAGCTTTTCTTTCATACCGGTGTCGACCCCTTGCACCTTCGTCAACGTCACCAGGGCTTGAAGTTGGCTGGAAAATCCACACTATCATAGGGCTTGTATTTCAAATTATTTACTGGACCAGAAAAACGTCTGTTTGACAGTTTAACTGTTTTTGTTTGAAAAAGCACTAAGGGATGATTTGTCCTCAATAATCAACCAAATTTGAAGATATTTGCATGTACAGGCTATAACTTGAACATAATTTTTTTAAAGAAATATACACAGTGAGGTCTTGTTAGTTCAAAAATACTTAGACTGCTGGACTTGTGAGTTCACTGGTCCAACACTAAAACCACTGGCCCCAGGCCTGTGGTCCAGTGTGAATATCGAGCCTTGGTCACTTGCAGCTGCTTTTGCTATGCCATAGGTCTGCCATAGAAGATTTGTTTCCTCTAGTTTCTTAAAACATGTTCTCTCTCATTTACATTTTTATTAAAACCACAATCCTCATGTGCCTTTGAATGTACACACAGATAACAATACATGACAACATACTTCATGATGTTATTACTATCCCATGTTCCCCTCCCATGTCACTTTTTTGTGCCCGTTAGTGTGGATTTGCCCATTTATGTATTGTGCTTTTTCATGTCTTGTTGTGTACTATCTCATGTGCATACAAATATCTTCATGAAATTGTTTTTTGTTTTTGTCATCAAGGTTATATTGATTTATCCAAAAGAAGAGTGTCAACAGAAGAAATCTCCAAATGTGAAGAAAAGTTTGCAAAAGCCAAAACAGTGAGTATTCAAGATGGTCTTAAATTCCTTCTTTCAAAATGGCACAGCAAGCATGTCCTGTTGGATTTTATTGCAGCATAAACCGTTTAACCGTTTGATTTCTTAGATGGTCTCGCACATTTTGATGGCATTTAATGTTTCAGCTCAGCTCAGCACAACTTGCTCCTTTGAGAAGATTTTGTGAAGCTTTTGCTCCAGTCTTTCTTTTTGTGCTAAAATTGGCAAAATAGTATGGGGTTGTCTAAGTGGGAATGTCCCACAAATCATGAAATCCAGGATGTGTTATTGTCATTATTTATTTATTTTATTTTTATTTTTTTCAATTTACATGGGTAACATGCACACCAGTGAATCATTATGCACCTAATTATACCATAAAATCCTGTTACACATTCAAATTTTCAAACCACATCTTACAGCCAGTACTACCTTCTGGAATGGTACATGTATGAATGACAGCACTGCAGATATTTCCTTCATCCAATTCTCCATCGTCTTTTAAAAACAAAATCTTCTTCACTATGCGATATTTGACAGATTTTGAACAGACTTATCATCGACCGAAAATGGCTGCATGTTGGTAATAATGTTGGTGTGATCTTGCAAATGATTAGGGTGCCCTCTAGTGGCGTATTGTTGAGAGGGAGTATGATCATATGATGATGTTGTGAATTTTCAAATGCTTTTTTCCCCATATCATACTTTTTGCACAAATGCAGTTAAAAGGTTGTTGTAAACAGTTGACATTACACTGTTGTGGAAAGTGAAGATTACAAATCTAGATGTACCAGTGACATTGTTAGTTTACTTTAGATGCTCAATGGGAAAAGACCTTTGTATGTACACTTTATACAAAGTGGTGTGTTGTGGCCGAGTGGTTAAGACCACCAAACTTGAGCTCTGGTGTTTCTGATCAGCAGAGTGTGGGTTCGAGTCCCGGTCATGGCACTCATGTCCTTGAGCAAGATACTGTACCGTAATTGCTTGATGTCAGAGACAATGCAAAACATGTGGGGGTAGCTTGTAAAAAATATATGGGACTGAAAGGGTTAAGGGGGATGGCTAGCAAATGCCCTTTAGAACAAAGTCTCATAGCAGCTGGCCTGGAAAAACACAGACGCAATGGCCTTTTTTGCCCCTAGCCTTGGCGCCCCTTTCAAAAGTTTCCTATAGACTTAAAAGATTTTCCAATGGAAGTGCCCTTGCAAAATGAAAATGGCCTTGCCCTCTCAATGACCAAATTCCAGCCCTGTAGCTGGGTCTTAATTCTTGATTGCCATAGCACAAATCTATTCAATTCCCACGATTTTGTGGTTTACAGGTCAACAGCATCTTAAGGCACGTGGGGGAAATCCTCAAATATGAGAGTGATGAACTACTGGAGGAGTTGTACACTAAGACAGCATGGCACTTTGACCGGAAATACCAGCGACCTGGCTACGGAGGGTTTGAAGCTTTCAAAGCCTCAGTTAGGTGAGTGCTAGGCTAACTTCAATAGCCCATTAGAGCCTCAGTTAGGTGAGTGCTAGGCTAACCCCAATTGCCCATTAGAGCCTCAGTTAGGTGAGGGCTAGACTAACCACAATAGCCCAATAGAGCCTCAGTTAGGTGAGTGCTAGACTAACCCCAATAGCCCATTAGAGCCTCAGTTAGGTGAGTGCTAGACTAACCCCAATAGCCCATTAGAGCCACAGTTAGGTGAGTGCTAGACTAACCCCAATAGCCCAATAGAGCCTCAGTTAGATGGGTGCTAGACTAACCCCAATAGCCCAATAGAGCCACAGTTAGGTGAGTGCTAGACTAACCCCAATAGCCCAATAGAGCCTCAGTTAGGTGAGTACTAGACTAACCCCAATAGCCCATTAGAGCCACAGTTAGGTGAGTGCTAGACTAACCCCAATAGCCCAATAGAGCCTCAGTTAGATGGGTGCTAGACTAACCCCAATAGCCCAATAGAGCCACAGTTAGGTGAGTGCTAGACTAACCCCAATAGCCCAATAGAGCCTCAGTTAGGTGAGTACTAGACTAACCCCAATAGCCCAATAGAGCCTCAGTTAGGTGAGTGCTAGACTAACCCCGATAGCCCAGTAGAGCCTCAGTTAGGTGAGTGCTAGACTAACCCCAATAGCCCAATAGAGCCTCAGTTAGATGGGTGCTAGACTAACCCCAATAGCCCAATAGAGCCTCAGTTAGGTGAGTGCTAGACTAACCCCAATAGCCCAGTATAGCCTCAGTTAGGTGAGTGCTAGACTTACCCCAATTGTCCAATAGAGCCTCAGTTAGGTGAGTGCTAGACTAACCCCAATAGCCCAGTAGAGCCCCAGTTAGGTGAGTGCTAGGTTACGAAAGTTTAAGCAATAAGTAATAAGCAATATGTAACAGATAGTTGAAGTCGATGACTGTGGGACACATACAATTATTACAAATGCCACTTTTTTAACTTCGACCCTGTAAACTCAAATTCTAAGGTTTCCAACAATGTTCAAACACTGGGTGATACTTGTGTGGTCTGATGAATTTTTTCTAACCTGTGACAGTCAGCCCAGAGGATTGATTCTGAAATTGTACCCCCACCATGCCCACCCTGCTGCACATTCACCAAGAATACCCTCTTTGGGTAACCCCTGGTAACCTTTGACCTTCCTTCTCAATCTTCAGTGACCCCTCGGTGCTCGATGAATGCAATCTTGATGAAGCAACGTTGAAAGTGTTAATGGAGAATATCCACAGAAGGCTTACTCCGCAAGCTGTCAAAATCAGAGCAGGTAAGACTCAAGAGCATCTTATTTTCAGCTCAATTTAGCGTTCATCTCCAAACTCGGTTGACAGCCTAATTAGTTCAACATATCAACTCTCCTACTGTCTGACCATTCAATATCTACATGGTTTTGAATGAGATGTACATGCACCTCTACGTTAAAAATGTAATTCCTTATTGTGCATTTGGAGGGTCACCAAGTCAATAACCAGGGGCATGCAGGCAGCTGCCTGAAGAGCCTCTGTGAATAATCAGGTCTGAGGGGGACAATCTTTTGGTTTGGGTTTTTTCCCCAGACATTTAAGAAGTATACATAGGAACATAAAAACTAGCCAAAAATGGAGAAATACATGAATATTCATGGCCTTGAGCAATGCTCAAGGGGCACACCATATTTCCTCTGGTAAGGGGCACTTCTATGAGGAAAATTAAACTTTCTAAAGGGCACCACAGCAAAAGCAAAGGTCACCATGGCAATAGATGTAATATGTAAATTGCACATCGTGCTCGCACTAACACTACTTTTTTGTGTGGGACTGTGCTCAACTCTATGGGGATTGCCAACCAATAGTGTCTTTACGCATCTGGAGTGTAATTAGCATCTTGCATGGGAAGTGTCTGTTGCTGTGGGTGGTTTGATTTTTAAAAATTGTTAATGTTAATATTCCTACAGACATCGAGGTAGCATGCTATGGCTACGACGGCATAGATGCAGTGAAAGAAGCCCTGTTCAAAGGCCTGGATCTATCAACAGAAGAAATGCCTATCAAGGTCAGTCTGTCGCATCTGAATAGCTAGGTTGTCTTTTTAGTCCATTCTTAATGCATTATTTTTCCTCTGAACTCTCCTAAAGGAACTTTTTACACAACGCATGTATTTAAGTATGGCTTGCCTGGGTGCTAGTCTCTGATGGAGCTCGGTTAACTTTGTACATCACTCTTTCAACACTGTTGCCTGCTATATCACCACATTGCAGGCAAATACAATTATTTATTGCAGGCATGGAATAACACAGATCCTGATCTTGGCCTTTGTATCCCCTCAAATATCCCCATAAACTTCAAATTTTTCCAATGGAAGTGCCTTATTAGCAAAAATGAAAATGGCCTTGCCCATTCAAATATGAAATTCCGCGACCATTATTTTGAACACTACTTAGCCTTGGGACTGCAATGTTTGTTCATGAGTTGAACCAAATAAAAATTATTTGCAATCTAGTCGCTCGCGCAGTTGAATGAATGCATTTTGAAAGAACAGTCATTTTTCTGGGCCTTTATTCTCAATGTGTGGTGGAAAGTGGAATTACTCTAACAACATGTTTATGTTGCTAGGTGTTAAGGCTGAGCTTGTGGCTGCAGGGTCTAGTGCTCTGGACGCAAGTTCTGGTGTTATCCGAGTGTCCATTCAGGTCTTGGTCACTTGTGTCCTTGATCAAGACACTAAACTCGTACTCTCTTTGTCCTTCGGATGATGCACCTGTGTGTTGTCTAAGCAAGGAAAAGAACCAAGTAAACTTGTCATTAAGTTATGTATGAGAAGGGGGTTTGCCCCAGTGTTTCTGGCATGGCATGGTCTCCTATCTCAAACAAAACTTTGCATACCTGTCGTAAAAATATACTGGAAGGTCTGCTCCTGCCTAGTGTCCCCTGAAAGGCTCTCATTCCCTTATTCTTCCACCATATTTTTCCCTCTCTAGATCAACTTGATCGCACCCCCGCAGTATGTCATCACGACGCAAACATTGGAACGATCAGACGGACTACAGAAACTCAACCAGGCCATTGAGCATATCAGAAATTCCATCCGTGCAAATGGCGGCGTCTTTAGTATCATTATGGCGGTGAGTTTGGGAATAATTTCTTCTTTAAATAGCTTGGGTTTGAACAAAGACAAATTGACTGGAGCGGAACTTGAACCAATGACCTTCAAATTAACGTTCCAGGGCTCTACCAACTGAGCTATACAGTTTTTAAAAGGAAAAGCCAGAACAAGAATATTATGTGGAAGTTTAACCAGTTTTACACAAATTCCTTTTGAGTTAACATTGCAGTCATAAACATGCAATTGATGGTTTCAATTTTAAGAACACTGTACCGCCTTTTTAGAAATTCAAATTTTTAAAATTACTATTTTGATCTCAGAAAAACAACAAATATTTATCATATTCTGGCAAGGAACTTCTCTGCTGGTCAGGTTTCTTTCTTCTTCTTTTTTGTGCGCTTGAAAACTGAAAAACTGTTTTGTCTTTTAAAATCAATAACAATGTAATGTAATTTGTGTTTTAGCTTATACTGAGGTGTGTTTAAAGCACTATATACTCAGTACTTTCCCAGAGTCCTGTGAAAACCAATCCACAGGCATACCACTCGGATGGGATACAAACTCATGTCCTTGAGCATCTTAGAGCAGATCTCATTCCCCTAGACCGCCAAGCTTGCCTGGCAACACAAATAATAATTCTTTCACCCCAATGCAAATTTAACATCTACTAAATAATAATGCAGTTCTGCAGTTTTCTGTAATTTGGGGGGTTTTTGTTTTTGGTTTTTATTTATAGCCGAAGGTTGTCACTGACACAGAGGAGATTGAACTGGCTAAGCAGCTTGAGAAGCTAGAACAGGCTAACGCTGAGGTTGCTGGAGATGATGATAACGAAGAGGAAATAACAGGGATGGGCGATGATGCTAATGAATAAATAAAAAAATGTCTTGGTTTCTTTTTTATTATGAGATGCGGGACAATGATGTAACTTTGCATCATGGAAATGTGTGGAGAGGTTTTTAATATTTCGCCTGCTGCAGCCATCTTGGTTTGGTTCCCAGTATGATCAATGTATTTGATAATCAATTTATGAAACACGAACCAGTCTGTTTGGCTGCCAGCCTCACTCTCATCAAATGTGTTTGTAACGGAGCAATTTGGCACACCACTTGGGTGGACTAACTTCAATATTATCTGGGCCCAGTTTTAGGGCTCTGCGTAAAGCAGAGTTCAGCACTTAGGGTCACCATTCTTTTCTTAAGAAGTTCTCCCCAAATTGTTGTGCTGTCTTTGTAAGTCAAGAAAGCTCAGTGATATGAAGTTCACACAAGCACACAGTAAAATGTTCCTTGCTAGACTGTGAAAAATTAATGTATAGGTTGAATTGTTTTGTTTTTGTAAGCGCCAATTTTTCACTTAACAGAGCAATTAAATTATGCCCAGGGCCCAACTTCATAGAGCTTCTTAAGCACAAAAAGTAGCTCAGCACTGAACAATTTTGCTTACCAGGACGAGGCTACCAGCTAAAATACCATTTTGCATGTACACTTGTGACTGGTTCCCTGCTTAGTATTTGTGCATAGCAGCAAAATGTTAAGCATTGTTGTCTGCTTTAAATGAAATGGGCCCCAGGTTTGACACAACACATGGAGACCACTCAAAAGTTGTAAGCACAAACATTCTGAAACACAAACACATGTTGTTTAACTTACAAACTGCTTTCCAGCCAAAAAACCTTGTAATTTTAAGTGGTTGAATTTCTAGCTGTTAAAAAGAAACATGACTTTAACGTTGCGTTCCACTGACACGATCATTTGCCAAATTTTGCATACATTGCAATTGATGCCTTCTGTGCCCACCGTTTTCCCCTTTGAAAACTTGCGCGCAAGTTAGCAAACATTTGCGTTGTTTGCCCGAGTGGAATGCACCTCTGGTCTACATATTCATTGCAATCATCAGTCACTATTAAAAACACTTCTGTTTTTGGTTAGCTAAATGTTGGATCTATTTGTAGATATCATGATTTTAATATTTAAAAATGGTTGGACACACTGGGTATCAACAAAGTGTGATTGTTGCAAAGAATCAAAATGAGAATGCTCATAATTGTACATTTTCTCCTCTTTTGACTAAATCTCCCATGAAAATGGGTCACTGAGCGTTTCACAGTTGTCAGTAATTTGTTTTCATTTACATATATTTAGATGTATCGGTAAAAATTAGAACTGGAAGTATTTTGTCAGTGAGAGATTTACAGAGAAAATAAAACAATGTCAAACTAATGAATTCATTGGAGTTTCGTTTTAGATGTTATTATACATTGGAAAGTACTTCATGACTTAATGTTTTAATATTCCTTGGCATTATTCATCCCTGATGATAAGATGATGGAAAGTATAAGAGATTTCTGTGGTCCTGTGGTAAGTTTCTATCCTTTATATTAAGGATTATTTTGACATTTTTGTTCAGATTGGTCCAAGTCCAATTTCTGCAGACTCAGACACCAGAGACTGTGGTAGGACTCCATGACAGCACTGTCTAACATGTGTAAATGTTCATTGAAAGCCGTGTAATCTAGTAAGCGTAATAGTTGTGTTTTATCCATACTGTACATAAAAGCCATAGTTGTTTGAAATTTAGAACATCTACCTAAATTTAGAACATTTATTTGTACTTTTCCCAGGTCCTTTGAAAAAAATCCACAGGCACCTTACTCGGATAGGATTCCAACCTACGACCTTTGCCATGTCTCACCACTAGATCATATAATATAATACACAAATAGTATTCTTCATCCCCATCCCATAGACTAACATCTATTTAATCTAGTAAGGTTTGTGTAACACCGTGTATATTTATCTCTCTGTATGAGTTAATGTGATTTTGAAAAGAACCGGTGGTGTAAAAAACACCTCAACCTTACGATCAGTATGCTCGAAGAAAAAATATATGGAAATGCTTTTTCCAATTAGAGCAAAATATCAATGGACTTGATGTCCTGCATCTGTCAAATTGAAACTCCATGCAATTTGTGTTGCTGTTGAGCCTGCGAAACCCTCAATTCCTAAGCATGGGAAAAACTGATGCTTCATCACACCTCCTCCCTGAACGACAAGCCACTTGGCAGATTTCAGACGCAAAGAGTATTGAGCAGGTTTGACCCCCTAAAAGTAAAAGTCAAAGTCAAAGATCATTAAGGTGATCTTAAAGACAAAGAGTGACATTCTAGATTTTTATGTCAAACCACACACAGAAAGCCCCCCCCCCCCAAAGAAAAGGGGGGGCAAGAAAAAGAAATTCAAATAAATAAATAAATAAAACAATAATAAAAAATAATAAAATCATAATGAAATAAAATAAAATAAAAATGGAAAATAGTTTGCATGGCATTCCTTGAAAAAGTTTTTTTTATTTTTTTAAGTTGACCTCCATGGATTTATCCGGGTACAATGGATCTCAATAATGGTTGTTGATAAAATCTTAGGAAATAAGACTTCTTCCCATAGTAGCCGGCCCTAGGGAATGGAACAAACTCCTTATGGGCGGGCCATGGCATATCAGAGACTCTTCAGCTGTTCAAAACATTTCTCAAAACCTTCCTCTGTTCTATTTGCATGTAGCCTCTGCTAGGTATCTTGGTTTACTGTGAAGCACTTTGGTCTTCTTAAGGGTGCTATATAAATACCCATTGTTATTATTGTGATAAGGAAGTGGCTGATACTATTTTTTAGTACTGTGTTATTTTTGGCTTATTTGTTGGACTACAACACTTCCTGCAATTTTTAGGAAATGGTGTCGCTATTGCGAAACGTCACTGAATGGTATAGTACCTAGCTTCATCGTTGTGTGTTTGCTCCAATCTGAATAGGCAGGCACCACTCAGTACATAAACACTGGAAAGTGAAAGAACAACCCAGATCTCGTCGTTTTTAGTACATCGTACGATTTTATTCGTGATCTATTTCTTGATTTTTATAGCTAAAAAAGCAATGGGTTGCGACGGAGGAACGATTCCAAGAAGAGACGAACTGGTGAGGCTAAAGAAAAAGCCAGAACAGGTAAGAAAATGTAGTCATTTTAAAAAGTCTTCTGTAGGAATTTTACTTAGCCTAGTACTAGTAGTAGGAGGGTTACGAGTCACTAAGCACACGATTCGACCATCAATGCAATTTCGACCAATGTTGACAGACTAGTCACCAGATTTGCCCAATTTTTTCCACTTGCGAAAAACATGACACAAAATCTAAGAACACGGACTTGATCTTCAATGTCTAATGAATCCATTCATAACACTCAACAGACAACACATCATTGAGAAAATATTTTAAGAAAAAAAAAGGACAAAAACTTACCGGAGACCGGAGCGAAATGCTCGTGAATCGAACACAGACCATGGTTGAGATTTTGAAACATGGAGGAGTATGGAACATGGAGGAGAGAGCCAGACTAACCGTAATGTGCATGCGTGTTTTAACGTTCGTGTACATTGTATTGTACACATGTACATATGGGGTGTGGTCATCTCGCCCCCTAGCAAGCTCGCCCCCAACAAAGTCGCCCCCTGCAAAGTCGCCCCCTGACCGGCTTAGTGACTCGTAACCCTCCGGTCTGCGACCATCGGGAGGATGGAGGGTTACGATCATCGCAACTAGTACGGTGGCTGATAGTGATTGTCCTGCTCGTTTGTACAGGGGCTTGGGGCTACAGATATTTTTAAACCATTATTTATTAATATAATTTATATTAATTATTAAGATTAAGAAGGGGATTTCCCTGCATTTTCGCACCCACGGCAACCACCGTTCGTTCATCCCCTAATGATAAATAATGATATTATTGAGAGTCAACTGTGTATAACTATAACACTTATTACATGACCTGTTGGAAGATATACTGTAAACATGGATTAATAATAATAAGACAGTATTTATGAATGGATGGACTTCCTTACAGGTTGATAAGAATATGGAGAGAATGGCAAAGTGGCTCCACTGTGCAATAAGCCAAGAACGCCTCAGGCAGCCAGTCATGGCATGTGAGCTCGGCAGGTATGTATGTAAAAACCTATCAGTTTGGTTTCTGTCCACTTACAAACAGGGCCAAAGACCATGCAAGTCTTGCACGTATTCAAACATTTTGGGACCACTTTGGTCCCACGTACATTGCTTTAATGCGTGGAGGAAACAAACTTGCTCACTCTAACAGGTCCCAATAATATTTGAATACGTGCGAGACTTGCACAGTCTATTTTATGGCACTGTTTACCACAGAATTCTGCGCTCATGTGGGCCTTTAAAAGATGTATTTCCATGGCCATATATGCAGAAATCTACGGTAAGCAGTGCCTTGAAATTAGGCCCCTGATCTGACTTTTAATGACAGCATGTCATGACGTTTCAGATGTTAATGTGTTCCAAAGTTGTATCCTAAGCCTGGGTGTGATCCCTAGTTGTATGGCAGTTTGAGGTTGTACGTCCTCTAACTGGCACCCCGAGGATCAGGTTGGCTCACTGGTTTCTTTGCCTGCCTTTATGGCCTTTCACCTCTGTCTTGTCTGTAGACTGGTTCGAATCCCATCACAGACCAGAGCTCATGTGTGGTTTGGGTTTTCATTTCTTTCCTGGATGCCTGGGTTTTCCCCTAATGGAGTTTTCCTCCAACATCTAAAACTGAACATTTCTTCTTCTTAAATACTCATCCTGTTATTGCTGCTAACTGAGTTGTTGGATGTGTACATGGAGGCCCAAAAAAAAAAATTTTTTTTTTTACAAAATGGGGAGACTGCCCTCATAGGGCTAAATAGCTCAGTTGGTAGAGTGTCAGGACAATAATCTGGAGGTCACAGTTTCAAATCCCGTTCTAGTCATTTTCTTTGCACACTCAAAGAAGTTTAATGCCTGTGTGACATGCTTCATAAACTGTTGATTATTCTGTCATCTTGTTTAATAAAGCTTTACAATTTTGTGTCTTTTTGCAAAAGATGGGTTGTGATCAACTACCTGTGATATAAGTATATATTTTGTGAAGGCAGTATGGAAATACCACAGGCACCACATTGATTTACATTGTACCCTGACCCATCATGCAGTGAGAAGAAAAGAGAAGTTCCCCTAAAAGTATGTTTTGACATTGGACAGTTGCCATGGCTCTAAAGAAATGGGAACAATGGGTCATAAATGTTTGCACACATACAGTCGACTCTCATGGTAACAAGGTCGCTGGGATTGGCTAAATTACCTCTTTATAACAGGAACGTTGTTATATGAATGAGAACAGAAAGGATTCTTAGTTTTGCTTTGTGTTTACAGATTTGCATTTGTTCACTTTCCAGGTTGTACAACAAAGAGTCTGTTCTTGAATACCTGTTGGATAAATCAACCAGCGACTCGGCACAGCACATTAGAAGTCTCAAGGTATAAACAAATATAGAGGTTAAAAATATGGATCATCTTTTGTCTGCAGATCACACGAGAGACTTTGGATATAGGTGTTAATATATAAATATTATAACATGGTTTGAGGGTGGACAGTCGATATAAACCCCTGTGATATTGGAAGTTGACAAACTAGTTCTCAAGGCGAAGCGGGGGGCACTAGTATCAACTACATTTATTTGTACCCCTTTTTTATTTGTATAAGGGACTTGACCATAATTGCTTTATCCTTCGGATGGGACGTTAAGCCGTAGGTTCCGTGTACTAGGATTGGTAGTGCACATAAAAGAACCAAGAACACTCATCGCGGAAGAGTAGGTGTTAACCCCGGTGTTTCTGCCTCATTACAAGCACCCTTGTTTAAGGGTTTCCTCAGGCTCGCAAACAGCAGTGGCTAAGTTCACTTATGAAACATCCTTGGTTCGTTACCAGAAATATATAATAGTAATAGCACAATCATTGAAACAAATTGTCAAGAAGATATCCAGATCTGTCAAGAGTTTTGTTGTTTTATTCCTGATATCAGAGGATTTTTTTCTGGATTTGAATGTAGGATGTGAAGCAGTTAAATCTTAGCATCAACCCAGCATTTGAGAAACAAGGAAATGAGAAAGGAGACGTGTACCTAGAGAATGACATCGCTCAATACATCTGCCCTGTGTCTGGCTTGCAGATGAATGGCCATTACAGGTGAGAATAGCACAACTTTACCTTCCCTAATGGAGTACTGTTGTCACATTTGGGCTGAAGCCTCAGCCTGTCATTTATCTTCATTAGATAGTGGGCAGAAGCGTATTGTTAATCTTGGCGGTGAAGGGTTGGGATCAAAGTTACAACCACTTTCCCACTGTAGGTCTGTGGTCAGCCTCTTGTCTTTTCTACTCATATTTTTGTGGTAAGTGTGCCACCACTGTGTCCGACCCAGTTCCTCCTATCAGGGTGATTGAGTGTGAAACCAGGCTTTCTGCTTCTTCTCACCCATACACTCTTGCTTTGCTGAGATGTAGAACAAAGGGTCTTTTCAGCAGCTTTATTTCATATACTGCATTTCTTTGGAACTCCTTGCCTGGTGCATGTTTCCCTCCATCCTGCAATCGAGACTGTTTTAAGAGGAATATTAATTCCTACCTTCAGGGCCCCTGAGTAGTTTTCATCTTAAATGTTTTCTTCTTGCAATCTTGTAGCCCCTTACCAAGAGTGGCTTTTTGCCTTGCTTGGTGCGAACTTAAACTTAACTTGGTGCGAACTGGTGCATACAAAAAAATAATAAAATGAAAAATAGTGGCTTCTAAATCTTATATAGCGATCAAATCCATCACACGGTGTGGTGCTCCAACAGAGTATTCTCTGATTGTCCTCAGGACTGTTATCTCCTTCTCCTGAAGAAAATCACAGCGTACTGATTGAAATGTTGAGTTGTTACAGAACCATCGCAACACAGGGGGATTATTTCACTGGTGTTACCGCCTACCCTACCAGACGAGACTTTTTAAAAATAATGTTTTTATATTTCGTTAGGTTCTGCTTTCTGTGGGGCTGTGGTTGTGTGCTGTCAGAGAAAGCACTGAAGGAAGTGAAGTCCGACGTGTGTCATAAGGTAGGGCTATTAATCCTCAACCGGACCACCTTGGTTTCCTGCTTGGATAAATTTCAACACTACATACCGATTTAACAACCAAAGATTGTGGCTCTTGTGACCATTGTTTCTAGAATTTTTACTTGCAATGGTTAAAGGTAGGGTCATGGATTGGTAAATACTCCAAACACTTATGACCATAAAAATTTACTTCGTAAGAAGCACTGAAGTTGTTGATAGTGTGAATTGTTTGTAGAAAGGACTCCCTTCGGAGTATAGTTTGGAGACTTTTTCACCCCAAAACATCTGAATCTGAGAAATTAATCATTCAGGAATCAGTTTCTGAGGGTTGGTAACCATTTGCAAATGCTGCGGCCAGAGATGCGGCTGGTGCCCGCTGTCACCTCGCTAAACGTGGATGGATTCCACTACGATTCGGCGATCTTGATAAAATATCAGTTTTCTCAGCAGCTAGACTCTGTATTTAGCTGAAACTTTCACATGTGACTTTTATTGTATCTTGCTTTATAAATAACGCTGTATTTTGCATGAAAATGCTCCGTGCAAAGACATTGTATCCTGGTGCTTACTATTTTAAGCAAGATACGCGTTTTGGCAATTTTAAACTCACACATATCATAAGTGGTATTTTAGGAGATACAATGTTTTTGTATTGACATGATGATAAATTTAAATAACTGTAATTTATTGTGTGCTCGGAAGAGGGGCGTAACAAAAAGTTACCGGAGAAACGGCGTAAGCAATTAATGTGCAAAACTGTGTTTCAAGAAAAAACGAGTGTGAAAGTTTGATCAGTTTTCTGACAATTCATTATTTTTTGGTTGGTTTATTTGTATTTTTTATTCTATTTTTAGTCATCATAGGAAGGTTATGAGAAAACATCTTCTTGGGGTAATTCTAGGAACTAAAATATGTCATTAATGCTAAAAAAAAATTCAGGGGTCATTTTATTGCTTACGGCCTTTTGTGACTGAAGAAAAGTACAGTGCACCTTGAAAAAGGGTGTAGAGTCTTATGCCTTTCTTCCAAGCACACAACACATTATGGGTAACATACATTCCTTTACAGTGTGGCTCAGTATATGATGTGGAGGATACAGTCATCTTGAATGGAAACCCTGAGGACATTGATTCTCTTAAAGACAAGATGGAGGAGAAGAGAGCACGAGCAAAGGCTGAGAAGGTATTTATAACTTACTCCGTGGATTAAAGGTGTTATACAGGATTGGTAGAGCTGACAAAATAGTCGCAGATGGTGTTCATGCTTCGTTTTGGCTTAATCTGTTGTATGGGTCAGAAGAAAAGTAGTGAAAATTCATGCATACTTTTGAGCATGTAAGTACATTGTCCTTATATTTGGTTGTAACAAACAAAATCAGCTGTTGTGTTTTTGTAGGTTTTCAGATACAGTTTTCTCAAATTTGACTTTATTTCAGAGGGAAATATTTCACAGAAAAAGTGGTTCTACATGCAGTATGAACTTCATAATCATTTTGGGTTGAACAAAGAAAAATTAACTAGAGTGGGACTTGAACCTGTGACCTCCGGATTGTCGTGCCGGTGCTCTACTAACTAAGCTTTCTAGTTTCAGTTGGCAGAGCGCGGGCATGTTAATTTGGTGGTCGCAGGTTCAAGTCCTGCTTTGGTAAACTTTTCTTTGTTCAACCCAATTCAGTTTCCCTAGTGGGTTATTACTTGAACTTCATAATCAATAAGCTTTCTGACTGAAATAATACATTTTTTTTTATCCTTACCAACCTGTCTATGCTTATCTTATTGTGCTTTAACAGCCATTTGAAATTGGCCCAAGCTTCTTCAAAATTACACTGTATCGGAATTGGTGGCTACAGCCATGGCTATGACTGTTGCTAAGGGAGTTGCTAAGGATGTACTATACTTTAAAGCATGATGTCGCGGAAATCTAGCCGTAGCCATAGCCGCCAACTCAGACATGGCCTTATGTTTAAGAAAGGGTTGTGGACATCTTTGTCTGAAACCCTGAAATTGAGCCCAGGCGAACAGATCTTAAGCCGGAGCGTGATTTGAAGCTGTGGTTTTGGAAAGGGCCTAGATGTAGATAAAATGCTGAAAAATATGACACGCAAAGTTAACTCTTTCAGTTTCTTATTTATTTTCATCACTGACTCTAGAAAGCAAAGAAAGCACTGAAGAGGAAACTTGATACTCCCAGCACTGTGACATCACCAGAAGATCAACCAACCACATCAAAAGAGAGTAAATCAGACTCATCCAAAGTGACCAATGGACATGCAGTATCGTCCAAACTGACCAATGGCACATCAGGATCCTCCAAACCGTCCAATGGTCTCAAGGCAGAGTCAAGCAAATTGACCAATGGCAGCGGAGGAACTTTGAAATCATCCAAGAATGGCACAGACAAATCATTTGATCATACCAAGAGTGCTGTGTACAAATCTTTATTTTTATCAAAAGACCAAAAGGACACAAATAAGGCTCACTGGGTGACATATAACCCCTATTATGCCATGTCAAAGTAGAAGTGTAGATTGGATAAAAATAATTATGTGTAAATAAATGTTACTAAAAAACATTCTGGCAATGTTTGAACCTTTCCTTACCACAGGTGACTTTAGTCTGTGGCATAACCCTATGGCCGCTCAGAACACTTGCCACCCCCCTCCCCAAATGAGATGGAAACAAATGCACACAAAATGGTTATACATGAAAATAGCCCCCTCCTCCGAGTTAACTCATGCTTCCTCCCTCATAATTAATCCATGATTGCCCCCCCCCCCCACCTACAAAGAAAATTTAAATTGTCTAGTTATGCCACTGGCTTTAGTAAACTTCATTCATCATACTCCCTCTTCATTACCATAGATGACTATAGTAAACCATTATTGTGATGTGTACAAACAAATGTTTGAGGTTTCAGATCACACCTGGGGAAGTAAGACCGAGAATCTGGTTGTTTATGGACAGATCTTTTGTATATTTGTATAATGTGAAAAAGAATTTAATAAGCAAGAAAGTTTGTTGCTGATTTTACTCTAAAATTAAATCTGCATTGTGATCATAAAGTTTGTAGAAATGGCTTCTGAACACATCGGTCTTTGAGCGGTTGTTTTTCGCCAAAGCTATTTGGTAATGAGAGGGTTAATTCTAGAGGAAATGTTTTGTCTAATATTTTATGTTTAAACTATTTGTAGATTTCTTTTGAAACAAACATTAGTTGACATTGTATAGCTCGAGCCTTTATCATGGGCCAGCCTTCTAGTTGTTCTATCATAACAATCCACACAACAATACTTAATGATGCTGGAAGCTTAAAACCAGTGTTACACACAAGCATTGGTGTAATAGAAACAGTAAATTTGGAGTTTATATCACTGTGGGCCTTTTAAACTCTTTCACCTAGATATTTATTCTGTTCAGTCATCTGTTTGTAAGTTGGAAAGAAAAATTGTTTTCACTGTGCACAAATTTGTAGTCTATATTCTGATACAATAGGAAAGGATTTATCAAATGTTATAGTTTGTAAGTGATGATTGAAGCTTTGCATGGTGGGGAAAATAAGTAACTATAAAAAATAAAGTTGCAAGTACAACCATGTCTAAAATCTCTTTTGGGAGGAGTGGTGGCTCTGACGAGAGCCGATTGGGTCTCCACGTTTCGAACAGTACACTCTGCTCATCTTCAGGAAAATGCTGGACTGCTGGTGATTGATGCACATTTGGGCTGGAAGTATCTTAGCTATTCTTGATCCGTGATGCATGGGAGTTGGCTGCTGGCTAGATGTGTGTGAGCTGGAGTGTGTCAGGGTTGTGGTGGGCTGCTGCTAGAACGGTTGGCTTGAGTAGTGGTGACCAGAAAATGTTGATTAAGAACCCGATGTGAATTATTTCATTTGGTAGAAGTGTTCCCTTGCCACGGAAAATTTACCTTCATTCTGCCTGGTATCGACCCAATGGTGACTGCTTCATGTTCCGACACCCCTTTGTTCAGACAACCTAAATTTCTGATAACCCCTTGTGATTTACACACCAGGTTTAGGGTTAGGGTTACAATTGGGAAATTACATTATGGGTGTGGGAACAAAGGGGTGTTGGAACAGACCTAATTCACCCGTCGTCATTCATTCTGAGAGTCAATGTCCCTGTGTTTACACTGGGATGACATTTAAAAATCATTTTTCCATGCAAATATAAACAAAAAGCATCGTCTGAAGTTATTTATTTAGTTGTAATTTATGTATACATTGTAGTGCTCATTTTAGGTCACCGCTCATACCATATTTTTACCTGCAATTTGACTCCCAAAATAGTTAGCTTGACCAATAGTAGCCGCGTGTGACTTTGATGCAAGGGGTTATTATGTAACGTCAGTTATCAATTTTGGTATTATTTTTGTTTATTTTTGTTTTAAAGAAAATGTGTGACTTGAGACAGTGTAAAAATGTAAATAAATTAATCAAAGATGATGAAATTGTCAGTTTCCTTTGTTTTCCACCTGTCTTTTGTGTCATCTTTGGAAAAGTATCATGGAGTATGTGGAGAGATTAAATTTGGAGAAAAAAAGTTTTGTGATGTGCATGTCATCTTTTAAAAGTTACCGACATCAAAATCCTCCTTCAAATCCCTTATGTATCCTTTATTCAGCTCCTAAAATAAAAATGTTGAAATCAATTTTTTTTATTTATTTTTTTATTCAAAAGATGCAGTCCATTTATCCATCCGATGAATTTACAACAACAGAAAAGGAAGGGGAAACTGGCCATGATCCTCTTTATGAGCATTAAAACTACCAGTGTACTATACCATGGTAATTTCTACCTCCGTGACTATACACAGAGATAAACCATGGAGGTAGAATAGAGAAACTGCCACCTGATAATGGCGACTTTCTATGTGGCTAATTAATAAAAAAAATTCCCCTAGTCTTGTTTACACAAGCCGTTTACGAAACCACGGCTTGGGCTTGGGCTTAAGCAAGTTGTTTAGAAAACGTGTACTTTCCTTACAGCCGGGCTTCAAACAGGCGGACGGAGACTAAGTCCGAGCCGTGGTTTCGAAAACGGCCGGATAGTGAACGCTTTTCCAAAGAACTACCAAGTGACGCAATATGACGGATTCTAAACACCTGTTTTGAATTGCTAATTGCAGTCGATGACGTATCAGATGTCAACTGTGCAAAGTTCACCATGTCGTAGGTCAATTTAATAAGAAGCTCACTTTATTATATTTATCCCCCAATTTTTTTATTTAAAATAAATCTAAATAAATAACTTCAGACAATGCTTTTTGTTTATATTTGCATGGAAAATGATTTTTTGAATTTAATTCCGCAATGAAAATAGTTCGAGACTTTTTACGTATGTCCGGGTTACGCTAGAATTGGTACGTTCACTTCCGGGTCAAATCCACATAGAGCAAGTGGGTGTCGCTTCCGTGTGTATGTGTGGACCGGGTTTTGCTGTCACTGAAGTATAATTTTTTTTATACAACATTTTCTCTCCTTTTTCTCACCAACATGTCATCCAAGAATCAGAAGGATAAAGCCAAAAACATTCAAGATAAATATCAGTCTATCTTGTCTAGGTTATTGCGTGAGGAAGACAACAAATATTGCGCAGACTGTGACGCTAAAGGTAAAAAAGGACACCATTGACTTCTAATAATTAGCAGATTAGAGTATCACTTGGTTAACTAATGACTGTTTGTGTAGTTTTGGTTTGGGGTTTTACAGTGGTGTTGAATAACTCAAAATCATCACACTGCACATGGTTTATTGGAAAAATGGCTTTCCGTATCAAGCCACCACCTTTTCATTCGTTATGAAATAAAATACTATCTAATTTACTCAAATGAGATATTCCTTTGGGTAAAAATGAGTGAAAAAGTGGTGGCAGGATACGGAAATTTTTCCAAGTTTATTCTTTCAATCTGACTCTGGCTTCACAACACAAACAAGGGGGAATGTTGAGCGCAAATCTCTGAAGATGGCCTTTTTTTTAAATTCCCGCAAGCCAATATTAAAATATGCGCATGGTTAATTTTTGAACTAAAGTCTGCCCACGCAAATTAAAATTGCGTGGCTGAAGCACGAAATTGACATGAACGCGGTTGCATCAATAAAGCAACGAAACGAAGGGGGTTTATTAACCATCGGCATTGTTGGTGCCGATGTCAGGGTTGTTGTCATCGCCAGACTAGAAACGAAATGGGACACATTTGTCTTCAAACAAATTTTCGAATTTGTTTTTCTATTTTAAATAGTGCGGTTTATCCCGAGCTTTGAACTTAACAGCTCGTGAGGAGACCTGTATCTCAACATTTTATCCCAAGCTTTTGAACAAAAGTATCACTTCAGACGAAGTTAAGATCCAGCAGAACACTACTTTGAACTCTGGACATAAAATTCCCTTCATACAGCGTATATTTCACGACAAGTGGTGAGAATTTTGGTTGAACAACAAAGATTCACCCAAGCTATCCTGCGCAAGTTTTAAAATCATGCAAGGAAACAAAGTTTGAAGTTAGAATTTCGTGCGAATTTTACAAAAGGACAACTTCAAAGGTTGCGCCAAATGGGAACAAAGCCTACTTCAATTTATATTCAATTGTTCTGAATGATTCTTTAATTTAAATTATTTACCTGAGATTGAGAACAATGAAAAATTGTCAATGATCATGCTGAATCTTACACACTATGTTTTTGTAAGCAGAAACTAATGTTTTGGTTTGTCACATTATCATAATGTGACCAAACATTAGTTTTATGGTGGTTAAACCAAAGCGATGGCCACTGCCAAAACAAGCACTTTGCACTAATGTCAATGGTAAAAATAGAAGCTCACTACCCCCAATCTCAAAAAACATGTCAAATTTCACTATCGTATGCGCGCATACATGTACATGTCCAAGCTTAATCATGTTCACTTTATTATTATTATTATTAAATATATTTCTGGTAATGAAAACAAAGGATGCCTCATATTTGTCATGACAATTAGTGAAAATAATCACGTAGCTCGCAAGCCTGAGGAGAACCTGTAAACAAGGGTGCTTGCTACTGTACGTGAACCAGAAACACCGGGGTTAACCCAGTCATCATGATAAGTGAATTGGGTTCTTCTGCATGCATTACCAATCCTATGAGTACACAAGACCTAGGGCTTAATTATACTGCCCCATCTGAAGGACAAAGCAATTATGGTAAAAACAACCAAGTGCCACAACCTGGAATCGAACCCACACTCTGCTGATCAGAAACACCAGAGCTTGAGTCTGGTGCTCTTAACTGCTCTGCCACAACACTCTACTTGGCATGTGTAGACTGTACAACTCTGGTCTGGAATGCCAACCCCGGTCTGGAATGCCAACCCCAATGCGGTGATCATGTGAGAGCTAGATAGAAAGGTGGAATGTTTGTCTGACATTTGTGGGTATTTTGAGTAAAAGTGACGTCAATAGTGCAGAGTGCTATTGATTAGTTTTGGTTGAATGAAAAAACTGCTGGCACAGGCCTAATACATACACTGTATTCCTAATGTATGTGTCCATTTGTTTTGTGTACCAACCAGTTTCATCTGCTAAGTTGATATGGTCTGCCAATAAGTAAATATTTTTCAAACTTGCAGTATCCGACCTCCTCTATTTCTCAGTCAATATTCTTACCTTTTTTGTTTGTTAAAAAGGTCAATAGGGCCTGATAGGGCCTTGTTATGATTATGACTGATGCTTAAGAGGGTTTGTTAAAAAGGGAAATAAAATCCAAAGAGGTGAATGGCACAACCATGTGGAGGTCTGCTGTCGATTTCACAAAATTTTACGAAACTTTGTAAGTCCGTTTGTGCATTTATTCAATGCCTACATGTATGTTGTGGGCCACTAACACAAGAAATCTTGCGTTAGTATACTGACACAGTTGCAGATACTACAATTTTTCCCAATTACTATTATTATTTAGTATTGAACTTTTACACAAACCCTTCACGTCTTGACTCCTGTATTTTACCTGTTCTGTTTTCAGGGCCAAGGTGGGCATCATGGAACCTGGGAGTGTTTCTGTGCATACGATGCGCTGGTATTCATCGCAATTTGGGTGTCCACGTATCGAGGGTGAAATCAGTGAATTTAGACAGCTGGACAGAGGAGCAGATTATGGTAAATTGAAATATTTATGCTGACTCTGACTCGGGCTCTTTTTGGGGGCTTTTAGAGGGCAACTGTGGTCATGGTCATAGCAGGCCTTTGTAGGCCTGATACTTCAGAGGCAATGGATGCAATTGCCTCCTTTGACCCTGGTCATTACCTTGGTGCCCCTTAGAACAAACTACTTTACCCTCGGATGAGACATTCAATTATTTGCTGCTGCTGTTGTTATGTGATGCGTGTAAAAGAACCCAGGGCTTTCACAGACTACTATGTATTCATCTTAAGATGAGTTCTCAGTTTATTTCCGTAGTGATTTGTGACATCACATTTTGCTTTGTTAGCAATATAAGATTGGTACACATCTTAAGATCAGTCGAAGCTCTTAAGTGAGATCAACCCGAGGGCATTCATTTACCAAGATGGGGGCTTGCCCTTGTGTTTCTGGCATGGTTTGGTTGCAGTTAGCATCACATTGCCTTGCAACCCTTCCAGGGTGCCTTATAAGTGTGAACTATTTAAGATTCAACATGTTCAAAACACCGCTGCTCGCCTCTCTCGCACACCTCGTTCACAACATAACGCCCCCATCTTACAAGAGCTGCACTGGCTCCCAATTATAATGTGTAAAGCATATCAGTTATATCTCCTCAGTTTCAAAGCTCTTCTATAATAATAATAATGATAATACTGTTAATAATATCTCCAGCACATACATCTGATCTTGTTCATTTAAATATATTCTTGTTCGTCCTACTCGCTCTGTTGGCCAATCCTTAAGGACACAAAATACTGTTTCCACAAGTTTCTATGGTCAAAGAGCCTTCAACTCCATTGCACAGGTCATTATGGAATGACTTACCAGTTCAAATTCGCCAAGCTGACCCTCTTCTGATTTTCAAGGCATTTTCAAAGACTCACTTGTTTGAATCTACCTTTATGTAACAAATTGTTTCATATATTTCATTGTTTTATATTTTGTGTTGCACGTAGAGGCTCCTGCATTATGCGCTATGTAAATGTCTCGTACTATAAAATATCATGAACAGGTGGCTTTCAGTTCAATATTACATCTATCTCCATACTTAACAGTTAGTATGTTCTTGGTTTGTTGTCACAGAGTGTTGAAAATGGAGGGAACACGATTGGCCGGAAAGTTTATGAGAAACATCTCCCACAAGACTTCCGCAGGCCGCAGACAGATTCGTATCCTTGGAAAGAATGAATGACCTTTGCCTTCTTGATTCCTTCTAATTTCCTAGTGCCAGATATTTTAGAGCTTACGTTTGTACAGAACATGAAATTGGATGCATCCTCGCTTGAAACTCTAAATTGTCCACATAAATAATCTTTTCATATAAAACAAAATATTATTGTTTGTCTTTAATGCATCACTAAATGCTGAAAGGTTGGTGTCCTAAAAGTTTCTCAGTTGGTATGTTTCTTTGGACATTATTACAAACCTAGAGATAATTTTATTTTATATTAAAACTGTCTCAAAGAGAAGACTGCAAGGTGGCACTGTAGCTTTTACCCATAGCAGTTGTCCACTGGCTCTAGTAATGTAAACAAGTGACTACATTGTTCGCCCTCTCAGTACTTTATCAACAAAATGAACTATACTTACAACTGTTCCGAACAAACTGCGTTAATTTCTTAACATATGTTGAGTAGAAGCTCCCTGGAACATTTCATCAGAGCCAAATATGACCAGAAGAAATACATGGACAAAGACTTTGTCCGTCCGGCCCCAAAGGTGAGCTTAGTTTAGGTTTTTGTTTAAAACAATTTATGATGCAAGGCCCAAATGGAAACCAGTTTAAAACGGATTTGGCTACATCAGTCACTCAACCATACCACGACCATTACGTGTACCACCTACTAGGCCTGATAATTCATCCAGGCAATCCCCTCCATGCCCCTGGTGCTCCTCCATGCCCCTGGTGCCCCTTGAAGTCTTCCAGTACAGATTTAAAGTTCCCTTACAGAGGTGCCCTTGGCTAAAGAAAAACTGCCTTGCCTTTAATAATAATAATACACAGTTCTTATATAGCGCTTTTATCACACACGAGGGTGACTCAAAGTGCCCATTATTTTTGGGCTCATCACCAATCAGGCTTCTAACAAAATTATATTAGTTGCAATTGGATAATGTTTAAAAACGACAACAGACTGGAAGTATCTAGTGTGTAAGCTTAATTCAAAATTTTTGTCTAATCTTGTCCTAATAGAAGATAAGTGACAGAGAGCCTGAGCCAGATAAGAAAGAGAGGAAGAGTGCAGGAAGGAGTAAGCAACAGACTCTGGTAGCTCTTGCCAAATCAAGAGAGGTAAGCTGACGACGAGGTTGTAGCAAGTTGGTCTTACATGTCTTAAGGTCATGGTTTTTAGCCAGTTGGGTATCCAACTAGGGTGTACTTTAAACACCTAGTTTTTTATAACTAGGCCCAATTTCTTAAAGCTGTTAAGCAGAAAAACTGCTTAGCAAATTTCCACCCCGGGACCCCGGTTCGAATCAGAATGTAATGAAATGAAATTTAATGGAATTTTTGGCTGGTAATATGTTTCTGCTCGCCAAAATGTTTCCTTTGCTGACAGTTTTTGTTGTGCTTGGGCCCTGACTTGTTTTGCTAAAAAAGATTTGCCATTTACCTGCCGTCGATTTCACCAAACTCATCCTAACTTAGGATTAATCTTAGGACTTAGGACGAGTCCAGGCCTTGCACTGCAACATGTAAACCTTAAGATTAATCCTAAGTTAGGACTAGTTAACTCGAGTTAGGATTAATCCTAGCATTTCGTGAAATCGGCTGCTGGATACCCCATTTTTACAGCAAGTTTTGATTTTATGATTTTTGTTTTTATAAACTGGTTAAAATCCTGGTGAAAGCCGTACACTTGAATTTAAAGTAGCAGTTTGCATTTCACACATGTAGCTACTAAGGGTAAGCATGCTTACCTTCCTGTAAGCAAATGAATGATGTATCAATGCAAATCCATGGGGAACATACAAGCTGGCTAGTTTCTTGCTCACCTGTGAAATGCACTTTTTCTCAAGCAGTTTTTTTCTGCTTAAGTAAGCAAACAAATTTGCTTACCTTGAAGCAGCTCTATGAAATTAGTCGTGGACTTAAGTCTTTTTAGTATATTAGTGAATTGACTCTATCTGACACCTTTGTTTCCAGAATGTTCCAAGGCCGCATGCTGCCGGCCTACAACCATCAACAGCCACTTCACTTAATGCGGCTCATTTGTACCATTCATCACCTAACCTGACAGCACCCACTAGCCAGGTACCAGCCACGTTACCAGCCACTCCTGTCAAAACAGTAGCATCAGCTAATGACTTGCTTGGATTATGTAAGTCAAATCTTTCATTTGAAAACGAAACCAAATTTAACTAACTACCAAGTTAGGGAACTTGATCAATCATGTCAATATGGTAAAAGCTTGATGAAGGTTTACAAAGGAAACTTTACATTGCTTTATAAATAAAAAACATTATGCTTTCCTCTTATATTTCCTAAGATTTACCATAAATTCATCTTGCCAAAACTTAATGAAAGTGTGCGTTGATTGAAATATGATTCAAAGTTTATGCTGGGGATGTCATTTACAGGTACGCCACCAGCAAACAATAGCAATGATCTCTTTGGTCTGGACACGCCAACGCCATCCGTCACCAACCCCATTCCCGCCAGTAACGGCATGTCTGATGGCAGGATAGAGACCTCGTTATTTGGTGATGAGGCTGAGGCGCAATCAGAGACAGGTGGAAAGAAAACCAAAGAGTCTATCATGGCCTTGTTTGGCTCCTTGCCGTCATCATCAGCGGCTGCTCAGCCTCAACAGCCAGCATTCAACATCCCAGGTACATTATCTTATCATTTGGATTTTCTTATGAAGATCTTCTTTACCATTAGTGGTCACTCAAATTAGTCTTTTGCAAAGTGTTTTGCTTTTCATTCAGATGAATGAAAGATAAAGAAGGGACTCGGTGTTTTCTTCCCCGCCTTTCACTTCTTTGACCCTGGTTCGAATCCCGAACTGGCGCCTTGCATGTGGATTGGGCTTTCAGTCCCAAGATGGAGTTTTTCTCCCACATTTAAACTGAGATATCTTCAACATCTTCCCTTCACAGGTATCTTCAGGTTTACAGGTCACATTGTGCTTGACACTGTTGAGGATCCCTTGGTTTCATCACCAGAAAGATGTAATAATAACCAAATGCTTTCAGTATTTGATTCACTGTTTTAATTTTGTAGGAGGTGTGTACATTCCATCCCAGCAACAGCAGCAGGTTTCCAATGGTTTCCCAACAAACTCCACCATGCCTGGGTACCAAGTAGCTCAACAGCAACAACCGCAGCAGCCAAATGGTATGCCAGGGTACGGCGTGGGGAATAACCAGGCAATGATTGGACAGCAACAAGGCATGATGGGCCATCCGCAAAGCATGATGGGACAGCAGCAAGGCATGATGGGACAGCAGCAAGGCATGATGGGACAGCCGCAAGGCATGATGGGACAGCAGCAAGGCATGATGGGACAGCAGCAAGGCATGATGGGACAGCAGCAGGGCATGGTGGGTAATCAGGGGATGATTGGAATGTACGGGGCCCCAGCCGGCCAACAGCAGTCAGCATATTTACAACAGGTGAGTTTCAAATATCTTGGAGAACAAAGGAGAACAAAAAATGCTGGTGCATTTCATGAGATCGTTTGTTGCCTTTACTTTATTTAGTCAGAGTTTTATTGTGACAATGATATTCTCAACAACAAAGATTATCTTGGATGTTCCAAAAAGTTCCTAAAAAAATACATTACAGAGGCATGGTGGGCATGAGGATTTGTTTATACCAATGTGAAGTGGCTAACACTATCATTGCCCTGTGTTAAATCTGTGTAATTCTATGCTTTTTAAGCTGTACAGTTTTTTTAAATTCTAGAAACATTGACAATTAAATTATGTATTTTCCTCTGCTTACATCCCCCCCCCCAAAAAAAAATGACATTGTCAAGTTACAGCACCGTCTCTCACTCTTGTTTAACTTCTCCCCCAGAAGAAATCCTTGATTTTGATTAATACAAAGTGAAAAGGTTTTGTAATGAATGGATAGCATTTTCAGAAATGATGCTTTTGAAATGTGAAAAGGAATGATGCCAGATACAAATCAAAGTTACGTGGTATGACCCATACTGCTTTTTTTATTGCAAATTTGGGCCGTACAAAAAAACAGTGGCCACGGGCGTCAATCCCTTCTTGAAAATTTAGCTTTGGAAACAATGTTATTTTCGAGAATTTGGGGAAAGGGGACAGGGTTCTACTTCTGGTATTTCCGAATTCCACTTGCAGAGCTGCCAACTCTCCCTGATCTTTCCATGTTCTGATGAACAAATTTGAAAATCTCCCTGATTTTTGAAACTTGTTTCCCTATTACGTGGAATGTAAAATTCTAAGTACATGTATCTCCCTGATTGCTGTACAAAATTCTCCTAATTGCATGATGAAAATGTTGGCAGCTCTGCATTTGCATTTCCATCAAGTTTTCTGGTGAAGAGATTTTACTTTTTAAATTGAATGCGGGGACACTTGTTTTTACTAAGTGTATCGGTAGCCGGCAGCAGCAGCATTTGTACACATGTGCTTCCTTTTGATTCAAAAATATCAGTCACCAAGTAGCAGTAGGTTTGCCAATACTAACAAACTGTACCTTATCTTGATTCAAAGAGAGTAAGGATACCAGTAGCAACGGTCTAAACATGTGACTATTTTATTTTACATGCTTTGTTTAATGCTTGATTTAACAACCCTTCCAACTAACCAATGAGCTTTTAAATTCATTGCTTGCACGTCATTACTACCATAGCAACCCCAGCAGCAGCAGTTACCTCCGCAGGTACCGCAGCAGGTACCGCAGCAGGTGCCACAGCAGCACCAGCAGTTTCAAATGATGCAGCAACAAATGACGCAGCAGGTTGGACATTTGACTCATTTCAGTTGGTGGTGTACTTAATTTTACATTTACATACTGTAGCAACATTACAATTATTTGATTGTCAGGCATGCTTAGGGGGCCTATATGTTATGTTTTATATACAACCAAAACACACACAATTACATACGGGTGAAATATATGTCTGGAAGACGACATTCTGTTTCTAAATCTTGGGATGCAGCCATCCCGAGATGAATCTTGAGATGTTGTCATCTTTTGGTATGATGTTTTCATCCTCTAATAAATTTTCTAACAATTTTGATGCCACATCCAGACCTCCGTAAAAAAAAGTACAGTTAGATTTACATGTAATTAAATCACAAAGTGCCTTGTCTATCCTAAGCCCAAACTTGACTCTTTGCAAACAAGGAATGTGATTTTCTGGAGGCTTTGCTGATTCAAACCATACCAGTTTGGAGCCAATTATCTTATCCATCCAATTCACCTGACGTCATCATCACCATGACCTCTCGGTTGCGTCATTTTAGGAGTCAATGTTCTGGAGTATCATAGTGTAATGCGCCTTTTACACGTCTATAGCATTTTTACATGGTTACCATAATTTCTTTTACACGTCTATAGCATTTTTACATGCTTACCATAATTTCTTTTTGCAATTGGTGAGCGTGACATACAGTAGCCGTGCATGGCATTTGTGTAAGGGGTCAATACATGTATTTTTTCAAGGAAAAAGAAAATGGTTTTGATGCAGCAAGTTTCGAAGAAGAGCTAAAAATAATCTTATTTACACTAAATACCCAAACAATATTTAAAAGAAGATAAATGCATGTACATATGTTTGTAAAAAAATGTCAAAGTGTTGGTGTACAGTGAATATTAATTCCATTGTTTTGTATGTCTGTGTTTTAATTTCTCCACTAACCCGCCTGCTGTCGTAACTCCTACGTGATTTGTACAATGTGTGGTCACATTACAGTATAATCCATGGCAACAGATGCAGACCATGCAGTCAGCGCAGCAGTTTAATATGGACCCTCGCCAGGTACCAGACCCATCGGTGGTGATCTCCAATCTACTCATTTACATTGAAGGCTGGGTTCAATTTCATTGAGCTGTTTAAGCACAAAACGCAGCAAAGCAGAGTTCTGCTCACCAGGAAAAGAGTACCAGCCAAAGTACCATGTCATATGAACTATTTGCGACTGGTATCCTGCATGTTTTTGCTTAGCAGAATTTATTAAGCAGCATTGTCTGCTAAAGCAGCTCTATGAATCTGGGCCCTGCTCATATTCAACACTGTTTATCCATGTACTTGGCTCGATTTCACAAAGAGTCAAGATTGATCTCAACTCCAAATCACTCCTGATTGCTAAGCAAAGTGTGATGTCCCAACACAAATCACTATGGTAATACTGAGAACTCATCTTAAGATGAATCTTAGTGCTTTGTCAAATCTACCTCTTGTACTATAACAAACAAATACATTATACTGTGACTCATCTACAAAGACTGTATGGTTCTAGAGTCTACTTTGCTTGGTCAACTTAGTTGGCCGATCCAGGGTCTTTGGGGGCATTCTCTCGGCCTTGACCCAGTTGAGAGCTGGGGTTGATCTTGCCAGGAGTTGATAGCAATGTCAAGAGCCTTCTGGGCTTGGGTGTTATCATCCAGGTGTACATCCATGGCTGAATAAGACACATCACTAGTGAAGGATTAGAGAGCCCATCATATAGACGGTGGAATCCTTCTATGACCTAGAGCTTTGCATGTGAAGTAGGTTTTTGTGTCCCTACCTGATTGTGTGGGTTTTCCCCTTTCCGGGGTTTTCCTCCCACATCTAAAACTGAACATTTCTTCTTGTTTCCTAATCATCCTGTTACTGATGCTAATTGCGCTGTTGGATGTAAAAAGTTCTGTACTCTTCATTGGTTACCTGTCCCCAACGCATCGAATTCAAACTCCTACTAGTAAAGCAATCCCTCAACCAATCCACAGCCCAATACCTCCAAGAATTCCTTCAAGAGTTCCTTCATAGTTCAGCTCAACTCATCCCATCACTTGCACTACTTTGTATGGCCATCGCATGTTCTCATATTCTTCACCATCCCTCTAGAAATAACTTGCCACAGATCATCAGGGTCCAATTTCATGGCTCTGCTTTCCCCAGAATTCTGCTCAAAGCAGAGTCATGAGATTGGGCCCAGATCTGCTCCTAACCTGAACTCTTAGGGCCATGTCACACGGGGCAATCACAGGCAACCAGTTCCGGGCAATCTCCAAAGAAAAGCCATTCACATATATTTTTCTTAAGGATCGTAAGACATTGTTTGAAAAAATTACTTATTTGCTACGAAAGTGGGGTTGGTTGCCTCCAAGTTGCCTGTGAAAGCTGCCTTGTGTGACAATGTCCTTACATGTACAGAACCCTGCTGAAAACTCTGCTGTTTCATTTACTATTTTCCTTTCGGAAAGCGTTTCAGGATGTAGGTGTGATTTGCTATAATACAAATTGTTTATTATCATTTATTGCATGAACTTTTTGTTGACTTAGCCTAGATGATATCAATCCAGCAACTCCGGTTATAAAAAGAAGCTCGTTGTAAAATAGTCATGCAGTTCTTTACTAATGTGCACCACAAACCTACCCTCACCACCATTTGGTGTCAAATTGTTTGAAAGCTACAGTTTAATTTTGGCCTGATTTTGTAGAGCTGCTTAGAGCACAAAAGAAGCTTAGCACAATTGTACCAGAATTAGGTTACATGTACTTGTTTCCTGCTGATTTTTATTCTGACAGGAGAAAATTGATAAGCAATATTTTCTGGTCAAGCAGCTCTATGAAATTGGCCCTGGTCCAAAATCCATTGGTTCATATAAAAACATAAAATGTTGGTGTGTCTTTACAACAAATTACATGTTGTCATTGTATCATAGATTCAGCAGCAGATGAGCTCCATGCGTGTTGGAAGTAGCCCCCCTCTAGGTCAAGTGCAGCAGCCCGGCTGGCAATCAAGCAATAGTGGAATCCCTCAGCAACAGCCCGTACCAAATGCTGTAGCGGGGATGGGTGGATGGGGAGGGCCTGCATCATCGTCAGGGCAGACGCTCAGTAACCAACTGTGGAAATGATGATCTCTTGGAAGACTTCAGAGGGATGGGGACCATGGACAAAGGTAATGGTGGATTATGATAATGAAGAGATGGTACAGCATTGGGAACCATGCAAGTTAAATGTGAAATGAATGCTCATTTGATAAAGTGGGAATGGCTTCAGGTTTGGACTCCAGCAGCGTCTTGCTCAAAGCCTAAACAAAGTGTGGCGATGGCCTCATTTGGACCAGAGCAGATTTGTCTACAAAGCCCAAATGATAACACAACACATACAAAGGTGACAATGGCCTCACATTTCAGCCCTAGCTTAGTCTTTCTCAGCAGAGAGTGAATTTGATGCAACTGCAAATTTACCTATGAAGGACAGCTACGTGTGAACACTGTAAATCAAATGCTCTCAATTTTTTAGAAAATGGTGACAAAGTCTACTATAAATATAAAAAAAGGTCGCCTTGCTGAAACAAATGTTGACAAGTTTTTCCCAGAAAAAATTGAGCATTCATTTTTATGAGACATACAAAGGTTGGTTTTGTACAGGATTAGAAACGAGCGTTTTGCTAAACATCGTGTTGTACCATCCCTTTGTACCAGTGTACATTTTAGTCAGAAAATGGTTTGTGTTTTGCATTTGTTTTTTAAATTAAGCCCAGCTGGTATCAAATAATGATTTCACTCAAGCACTATTCATGAAAAAAGGCATTGGACAACATTGAATTGTGTAAATATTATACTGAATACAAAAACCAAATCTAAGAAACAAGGAGAGGGAAGAAACTTGAATTCCAAGTCTGAAATTAGGTTCCAGTCATGTTGCCAAGATGGCCGCTAATCAACTTGTCTCTAACAGCTGAAGGATATTCTTACAATTGTCAGAAAAATAGTGTACATTTGACAGAACAAAACCTGTAAAAGTGTGTATTTATAAAGACTAAATGTGCGATACTTAGACGTCGTTTGTATTTTATGAGCAACATTTGTAAGTTGGAAGCCACCTAATCCACCATCTACTCTGCTGTACATGTACATTTGTTATCATGATCATGTATATAGGAATTGTACAAGTTTGATGTATAGGGTTGTATGCGTTATTGATGTCCTGAGATGAGGCTTGGGCTAGATAAGCTACCAGCCGCAGCCACAGCCATTGCCCTAGTCAATCAGTGCAAGTTGAAATGGCAAGTTGTGTACAAAAAGTCATCGCATAAGGAGTGTAGGTGTTAGACAAAGCTTTTGTAGCATGCTTTGAGAGTAGCTGTAGTGTAAAATAAAACTAGAAGGCAGAGGTACAACATTGGCATGAGTGGCTAATGCGTAGATCGCTCACTCCTCACCACTGTGACCCTGGTTTGATTCCTGACTAAGGCCTTACTTGTATGTGAGTATGAGTTGTGCATTGATTCTCTCCTGTGCCATGGGTTTTTTCTCCGGGCCATCCTGTTTTCCTCCCTCAGGAAATTCAAACACTTTTGATCTCTGGCTGTGCTCCATGGTCACACATGTGTATACGGGTCAATGTGGCCGACTGCCCAAGGCACCCCTGCATGCCTGCAGCTGGATGTAGCTGCGTCCTTCACAATGCAGCATTATTTGCCATTTTGCTGGAACTTCCTACACTTATTTTCATGGTGAGCACCAAGTGATAAATGTACACTTCAAGACACCAATGTTGTACCTTCCCTTCCAATGATTTGTATATGTAGCAATTTGTATTTCTGTGGACGGTGGACTACACTGGTAGGGTCGTTCAGAGGTTTTCAAGAAGCTGACTTTAAACGACAAGATCGTTTGAGACAAAGGCATTGTGGGTATCTTCAAAGCTACAATGTGTGCACTTCATTTGTTTATTATTCTTTTTCTTGAGATCTGGCTTAACGCTTGAAGCTCAAGAAGGTTCAATCATTTTTGCAAAGATAATTTTTATTTCTAGTGAAGACATAAATGAATGAAAACGCAGGTAATTATGGTGTAGTTTGGGTTTACAAAATACTTTTACATATCACTTGTGTTCCATCAATTGCATATTTATTTAGAGTGCATAACATACCAAATAGTTTCCGATTGTGAACAGTGATCAACCAAGCAATCCCTCAAAAAAGGTGAATTAAAACCACAAATTTATACATTCAATTGTAATTTAATCTGGAATATTAAAGGTGTAGGGTCATACGCTGGTAAGTACTAAACAAAATTAATGACAATAGAAAACTTACTTGGTGAGAAGCACTGCAGCTGTCGATAGTATAAAGCATATAGAGAAAGTATTGCCTTTGAATAATACGGTTTGGATAGATTTTCACCCCAAACATGCCAAAACATTTGAGTCTGAAAAACGATTCATGGGTCATTCCGTGTCAATTCAACACGCTTTTGGACCTGACCGTCACAGATTGAAATGAAATTTGGTGTGCTGATTGGACTCCGGTATGCGGTAAAATTTTGATTTTATTTTATCAAATGTGGGCCATTTCAAGAGCTTTGAAATGATGTAAATTTTATCTCTGTAAGTGCTTTACTTTTGGAGATATGATTGTCCAAACATAGCAGGTCATGCTAATTAGTCAAAGTTCGTTAACCCATATCTCAAAAAATAATGAACCGATTTACATAAAATTTGAGTTCTGGGGGTTTCTCAGGGAGTCCAATCAGCACACCAAATTTCATTTCAATCTGTGACGGTCAGGTCCAAAAGCGTGTTGAATTGACACGGAATGAGCCACATGCATGAACTATTTCTCAGATTTTGTTAGGGTTGGTGTCCGTTTGCAATAGCTGTGGCCAGAGATGAGGTTGGTACCCGCTGTCACCTTGCTAAACTTGGATGAATTCTTGTGAAAATACCGTGAACATTGTTTGCTGTTTTCTCAGCAAGTAGCGCTGTATTCAGCTGACACTGTTACCTATAAATCAGCGTTACATATACAAACACTAATCTAAGACCTTACCTTTAAACCTAGCCTGTGCTTAAGGCGGCCGTGCTCAGAGGGGATATTAAACATCCCATTGATTGTAAACCCAAGCTAACAGGAACCGTATAATAATTAAAAGATGCCTGCACTTTTTGTAAGGTGGCTTTTGATAAGGTATGATTAAATGTAATTTTTAACCATGGATTTGTTTTCACTTTTTTACCCTTAGTGTCAAAAATCTATCAAAAAACCTACAGCACATTTGCTCAGTTCTGTTGCAATCTTTTTAAATTAAAGTCAAATTCCCTATGCTTTAATTCTTTAGACTTTGACACCAAATCCATTTTTCACAAGACCATGCAGAACTCTGTTTCAAATAAAACTTGTTGGTACTAAAAAATACTCTTAATTTGCTTGATAAAATATTTTTTGTAAAAACAAAATCCAAATTCTTAACAATAATTTGATCTACATATCGTACAAACTGCAGCTTGTAAAAAAAATTATTCACTAAATCTTTCATTAATTTGTTTAATTTAATTTCAGTTATAGGTAACACCAATACATGATTCTGTCAGTGTTAAACCTGTGCCCAATTCACACGACTAAAATGTTTTGAGATTGACACCCAGGTCCAATATTATTGGTCTGCTAAGCAAAAATAAGCGGGACACCAGTCACAGATCGTACATGTGGCAAGGTATTTTGACTGGTAGCCTTATTCTGGTAAGCATTTTTAATTTTATTTTTTGATTGCAAAATAAGTACCTCTATGAATTTGGGCATGACCAGGTTTCTTCCATTAAGGGCCCAACTTAATGGAGTTGCTTTTTAACAAATATTTATCTGATCACCCCCCAAAAAAGCTTTTAATTGGTCATGCATAAACACTATACATCATTTCAGCTGGTATCGTCTTTCTGCCGAATAATTTGTGCTTGCATTGAATCAGTTTAAGATATATCTCAACAAAACCTGGAATGAGGGAATGGGATCTGATTAATGGGCAGTAAGGGTCGGATCAAATTTATTTTTAAAAATGTTTTCTTTGTTTTTAAAAAATATGGTTAGTATGGTATGATATTGTGTAGTTTGACTGCATGGTGTAGGTGAAAATGAAAGTTAATTTGACATCTTTCATGTTAATGCTATGATGGTGTTAAAACGCTGAGATGCTGGTGTAAAACTGGTGGTACTTGTAGCAGTCATGCACAGAACTATTGGAGTCTGTATCAATGTTTTCTTTAAGACAGTTGAAGACCCGATTGTATTTGTCATATTGCAAGAAAAAGGACTAACAGTGTAAGAAAACACAACAATCCGTCATAAGATCTTGGGGTGGTTTCTTTTCTTCTTTTCTAGTAAAAGAAGCTCATCTGTTTCAATTTCAAGAAAGGTTGGCTGTACGGGTTTGACCAAATGAAAGCTCATAAAAACTAGTGTGTCACAATCTCTTTCAAATTATGTTATTGTTTTTCAGTCAGAAAAGGTTGTATTTGGGCTTGCTCGTTTGCAGAGTTTGCAAGCAGGGTTGTACAAGCAGGACACATTTATTCCCTTCACCTGTTTATGCGTTACTTGCACTAACCTAGAAGTGGGACCTCAAGGTGAATTGTATTAACATTCTAGGAAAGCCCATTAGCACCAACAAGAAAATGAACTTCTCATCTGTTCACAATCCGTTATTACAGATTCACAATCTGTTATTATGGTTTTTCCCAATTTGTTACTAGGTTTTGTTTTGTTTTTCTTCACAAACTTAAATCTGTTATAATGGATTGGGAATGTGTTTGTTGTTGGCGCTAACGGTCTTTTTTAACAATCAAATGTTTTATTGGGCAGTTGATAATGCTAGCGTGTCTGGCAGTGTATAGTGGTTCATGTATTAAGCCCGCAATGTGTTCCACGCAACACAAATACGCACAAGCACTATGAAACATATCACTTTGCAAACAGCTGGTGTTTATGTTATTCATATTAAATGCTCTTTGAATACACCAAGCAAAAGATACATATCCTTTCACAATATATTTATACCCAATGGTTTGAAAGGTCCTAATCTTGTGTCATTCATGCACAAAGTGATGACGCTAGTTTTTTTTAGGCTAGATGGTTCACCAGATGAGCAAGTGTCAATTGCTGTTAGAAAAACACGTTTGTAAATTTTTCATATTTGCAGATTTCTGATTTCTTTTGAACAGGCTGCCATTGCGGAGTTCAAACAACGGAAGCGCGTACATGTCTACGCGCCTCGCACAACTCTCAGCCAATGATAGGTCTTCCTTCCTTTGACCTCGTTGCTGTGTCAGCTTGTGATGTCATAATGCCTAAGAGACTTGTAGTGAGTCTCAGCACACTGCAAATCTCTCTCAGGTGACAAAACTTTGATTTGCGAATAATTTCTTGATTTCTTGTTTCTCTTCTTTTCAAGTAAGGCTATCACTAAGGCATATCAGTAATATTAATATATGATAAATACTTACACGGGCATACTTGACTGCCCTGTGGACAACATATACATATATTTCCGTTATTGTATCATTATTTCTGCTTTGTATAATAATAATAATATTGTTTTGTTTGTGACCCTTCATGTAAAGTTAATTCGTTAGTGATTTTAAGATTTTAAGAAGATTGTGTTTAATGAATTCACTGGCCACATTACTGTATCGAACTAATTTCTGTGTAAATTGAATGGGGTTTTATTTTGTCATTATCTTAGTAGATTATGTGAAGACGTTTAAATTATATGACCACAGTAACAACATAAAAATTTGATTTCAACTGAGTAGGTTTTTTTGTGTCATCTGTTTGCACTGTAAACTCGTTAGTTTACAGAAGTCACAACTTAAATGGCAGCTAATGGTTTTATAATGTCAAGGCATTGTGGCTCATTATTCAAGCAAGTTATATTTCTAATTGCACACATAAACTAGCCGACATAACCCTGGTATGGTTAAGCAGCCAAAGTGGGTGCTTTGATGCTTCACGTAATAATTCATTCTTAACAAATGTCTCACCTTCTTCTTTCTCTTTGTTCCAGCGCCTTGAGTACCCTATTGGTTGATGATTGTGCTGTATAAGACTCTGGTATTAATATTGTAACCCTAACCCTAACTTTAACCCAAATGTTGACCCTAACCATAACCCCAACCCCAGCCCTGTTCCCTAACCATGACCCTAACCCTGACTACAACGTACATCATAAAATTAAGCTATCCCCCAACCCCAACCCTAATAGTGACCAAAACTCTAACTTTCAATTTTGGGCCTATTTTTCAAGTATCAATATTTTCTAAAATAATGTTGATATCCTGAGTCAATGTTTATTCTGTTTGCGGTAACACTACTTTGCTGTCTAGATTTGTCCTTTGGTAGTGGAGTTCCCTCGATCCACTAAGCGAATGTAGTAGTCCCGGTCAATGTCCTACATGTACCTTCCGCCCAAGTAGTAGTTAATATGCAGGACAGTTCTTTTCAGAACTGAGTAGTCTCCCAAATTTCAGATACAAACTCTGTGGCAGTAGAATAAAGCAAGACCTAGTTCCCAAAGAGCAAATCTACACAGCAAAGTAGATAAACACCTGGCCTCAAGAGTTATCCTGAGTCAAGTTACATAAAAAGGCATCAGTAGAGCCTACTGCATCAAAATAGACCCTAAAATCACAACGCCAAAATTGGCCCAAATTTGATAAAAATGCTGGACTTACCCCTTGTGATTTTTTCAAATTTTTGCCTTTTTTTCATGTTTAAATATTTCCCCCAAAATAGCTTCTATCATGGGTCAAGTTACATAAAAAGGCATCAGTAGAGCCTACTCCATCATATTAGAGTGTAAAATCGCAACTCAAAAATTGGCCCAAATTTGATAAAAATGCTGGACTTACCCCTTGTGATTTTTTCCAATTTTGGCCTATTTTTCATGTTTAAATATTTCCCCCAAAATAGCTTCTATCATGGGTCAAGTTACATAAAAAGGCATCAGTAGAGCATACTGCATCATATTAGAGTGTAAAATCGCAACTAAAAAATTGGCCCAAATTTGATAAAAATGCTGGACTTACCCCTTGTGATTTTTTCCAATTTTGGCCTTTTTTTCATGTTTAGATATTTCCCCCAAAATAGCTTCTATCATGGGTCAAGTTACATAAAAAGGCATCAGTAGAGCCTACTGCATCATATTAGAGTGTAAAATCGCAACTCAAAAATTGGCCCAAATTTGATAAAAATGCTGGACTTACCCCTTGTGATTTTTTCCAATTTCGGCCTATTTTTCATGTTTCAATATTTCCCCCAAAATAACTTCTATCATGGGTCAAGTTACATAAAAAGGCATCAGTAGAGCCTACTGCATCATATTAGAGTGTAAAATCGCAACTCAAAATTTGGCCCAAATTTGATAAAAATGCTGGACTTGCCCCTTGTGATTTTTTCCAATTTTTGCCTTTTTTTCATGTTTAAATATTTCCCCCAAAATAGCTTCTATCATGGGTCAAGTTACATAAAAAGTCATCAGTAGAGCCTACTGCATCAAAATAGACCCTAAAATCACAACGCCAAAATAGGCCCAAATTTGATAAAAATGCTGGACTTACCCCTTGTGATTTTTTCCAATTTTTGCCCTTTTTTCATGTTTAAATATTTCCCCCAAAATAGCTTCTATCATGGGTCAAGTTACATAAAAAGGCATCAGTAGAGCCTACTGCATCATATTAGAGTGTAAAATCGCAACTCAAAAATTGGCCCAAATTTGATAAAAATGCTGGACTTACCCCTTGTGATTTTTTCCAATTTTGGCCTATTTTTCATGTTTCAATATTTCCCCCAAAATAACTTCTATTATGGGTCAAGTTACATAAAAAGGCATCAGTAGAGCATACTGCATCATATTAGAGTGTAAAATCGCAACTCAAAAATTGGCCCAAATTTGATAAAAATGCTGGACTTACCCCTTGTGATTTTTTCCAATTTTGGCCTTTTTTTCATGTTTAGATATTTCCCCCAAAATAGCTTCTATCATGGGTCAAGTTACATAAAAAGGCATCAGTAGAGCCTACTGCATCATTTTAGAGTGTAAAATCGCAACTCAAAAATTGGCCCAAATTTGATAAAAATGCTGGACTTACCCCTTGTGATTTTTTCCAATTTTGGCCTATTTTTCATGTTTCAATATTTCCCCCAAAATAACTTCTATCATGGGTCAAGTTACATAAAAAGGCATCAGTAGAGCCTACTCCATCATATTAGAGTGTAAAATCGCAACTCAAAATTTGGCCCAAATTTGATAAAAATGCTGGACTTACCCCTTGTGATTTTTTCCAATTTTGGCCTATTTTTCCATGTTTCAATATTTCCCCCAAAATAGCTTCTATCATGGGTCAAGTTACATAAAAAGGCATCAGTAGAGCCTACTGCATCATATTAGAGTGTAAAATCGCAACTCAAAATTTGGCCCAAATTTGATAAAAATGCTGGACTTACCCCTTGTGATTTTTTCCAATTTTGGCCTATTTTTCCATGTTTCAATATTTCCCCCAAAATAGCTTCTATCATGGGTCAAGTTACATAAAAAGGCATCAGTAGAGCCTACTGCATCATATTAGACTGTAAAATCGCAACTCAAAAATTGGCCCAAATTTGATAAAAATGCTGGACTTACCCCTTGTGATTTTTTCCAATTTTGGCCTATTTTTCATGTTTCAATATTTCCCCAAAAATAACTTCTATCATGGGTCAAGTTACATAAAAAGGCATCAGTAGAGCCTACTGCATCATATTAGAGTGTAAAATCGCAACTCAAAAATTGGCCCAAATTTGATAAAAATGCTGGACTTACCCCTTGTGATTTTTTCCAATTTTGGCCTATTTTTCATGTTTCTATATTTCCCCAAAAATAACTTCTATCATGGGTCAAGTTACATAAAAAGGCATCAGTAGAGCCTACTGCATCATATTAGAGTGTAAAATCACAACCCAAAAATTGGCCCAAATTTGATAAAAATGCTGGACTTACCCCTTGTGATTTTTTCAAATTTTGGCCTATTTTTCATGTTTCAATATTTCCCCCAAAATAGGGGGTCATGGGTCTATCATGGGTCAAGTTACATAAAAAGGCATCAGTAGAGCCTACTGCATCATATTAGAGTGTAAAATCGCAACTCAAAAATTGGCCCAAATTTGATAAAAATGCTGGACTTACCCCTTGTGATTTTTTCCAATTTGAGCCCATTTATCAAGTATATATTTCCCCGCCCCCCCCCAAAAAAAAATAGCCTTTTCCCCCAAACATTAGTCTTATTACATGAATGTGGTGTCTAACAAGGTTAGTGAAGACCTTTAACTTGGTCTGGCCATCTTGAATTGTTCTCCAATTTGTTTTGTAATCAAGGCTGGAAGGAAACATAGAGTGGTTCCCTTTTCTGTGCCATGAATTTTAGCATTCATTACTGTTATTAGATACAAGCACATGACCAAGGCATGATAAAGGTCTATAGAGAGATGATTCAGACTCAAATAAGAAGTCCTTAGCCATATTTTGAGACTGATCAAAGTTTTATTCAGGAATTTTTGAACAAACATTATTTGTACTACACATAACTTTTCTTAAGAAAACAAAATATCACAATTCTAATTCAAGTGTGATAAGAAAAATTCTTTAGCACAAAAAATGATGTTGAAAAAAAATGATTAACCTTAGTACGATCTTTTGAGATTTCTGGAACTGGGGAGATAACACAAGGAAAATGTTGATGCAGGGCTCAGCATCTGTCTCTAGTCTGAGAAACTCAAATATTGAAGACGGCACTTGAGACTGACCAAGTTTAGTTGTACCCATCACCAGTGCATGTGTTTACATTAAGCTGTACCTTCCCGTGACATAGAAGATACCAGCAATGGACTTGTCTTTCTTCAGGGAATGTACAACATGAGATTTGGAGAATCGGGGCCAGGGTTCTTGACAACTCCTGGGGTTGCGTTCTTCAGTACCTGGGCTTTTACATCTTTAGATTTCAGCCTAGGATTATTCCCAACAGCTAAAACTGCTCCACCTTTGTATATAAGAAAAACAAAATTTCATTGGCTTAGTGCTGTGAGGCCATAAAGTGCTGTTTCATATTTGTAACAATCAAAAGAAGTTTTAAATTTAAATAGCATTAATCAAGAGAAGAAGAAAAACAATTGTCAAAAAATCAATAATATTAGACATGTCTTGATGTAGCCTTGGTAGACTTGCCCATACATGATAGACATTGTGGGGTGATTTTTAGGTAGGAAATGTACTTGGTTTTCTTTACATTGTGGGGTTAAACCCACAATGCTGTTAACAAGAAAGATTAAAGAAAAGAGATACAAGCAAACAAATAGGGAAAGCCCTCAATGTCACTCTACCAAAGATGCTGTGGATGTGTCGTTAAATGTTTGTCACAATAGTGAATGTTTATGAGTGCATTGGTGCGAATATTTTCATGAGTTGAAAGATGGAATGTTCTATTCAACGAGGCGGAGCCGAGTTGAATGGAACATTCCATCTTTCAACGAATGCAAATATTCGCACTGTTGCACGAATGAAAAACATTCATTATTTGTTTTATATAACATCCAAGTAGATCAGTAACACTGCTGCATTACCAAAGACACGCGCACGCAGTGATGTTTTACGCACCGTGCAATAGTACTTTTCGGATGGAACAAAAAATGCACGGTGAATGGAACGAAAAATGCACGGTGAGTGACGTAGCGTGCAATAGTACTTTTATTTGCAATCACGTGACGGACAATCCTTCAATCAAATGGCAAGGATCTGCTTGGGTGTTATATAAACATGACTATTACAGGACCTATGGTACATGCTTCTGGGGCGGTAGTCGGGAGAGCAGAAGTCTAGCAGGAGCAGCAGCCTCGCAAGCGTATATTCACGTAGGAACCGTTTCACTTTCACCACAACAAACATTTAACAACTTGTCCACAAGTCTAGGTGAGTAGTGGTGAATACACAGAAAACAGAAACGAATGCAACTTGTCCATTTATTTGGCATCATTTTTCTTAAGTTTACTTAATTCATTTTCATATCAACAATTAATGTCAAGAAGCAACAATGCATAAATGTGTTCTCACATCAAATTCTATGCATCCCCAACCCCTGCGGTATTTTTTTAACTTGCAAGAATTTTTGTAAAAATTTTTGCAAGAACTTTGCTAGAATTTGTAAGAATTTTGTACATACCAGTCACATGTGGACAGGCCATGGATGTACCACTGATTACGTTAACGTCATATTCGCCAAGCCACAAACTAGGGATGTCGACACCAGGAGCAAAGATGTCTACGCAGGAACCATAGTTTGAGAAAGCTGCTCTCTCATCTTCAATATCTGTAGCACCGACAGTGATGGCCTGATGATGTCAAAACAGAAACCCAATCTTATTGTACAACTCCATAATATTATTGATAGCACCAGTCTTATATAGGTCAAGTATTTCCCAATAAGGTACTCAAGGCACTTGAACAAACGGAAACACTTTAAGACAGGTTTAAAAAATAATAATAATTATAAGACCAATTTATGTAGCAAGGGTTACTAGGTGCTTCGGCGCATTTCAGCAGCCACTGCAAGACACACCAGGGCAAACCACTTCTCTAAGTGTAACTTAGTTCTTTTATATGCATTACACAACACACGAAACCAACGACTATACGTCCCATCGGAAGGATGAAGCAATAAGGGCACAGTGTCAAGACGGGGCTCAGCCGTGCATTCTGCTGATCAGAAACACTAGAGTTTAGTCTGGTGCTCTGAACCACTGGACCAGGACATGCCACCTAGTATCAGTGCATCATGGTAAATCAATCACAAGAACCATCTCTGCCGTCAAAGGTACCCTTTTACTCCTGGGTGAATGGTAGCACTTATAGTTAAGTGTTACATCCAGGATTCAAACCTACACTCTCGGCCACCCCTTTAATACTAACCTTACATTGAGTGACCTGACCTTGTGACCTGACCTTGTGCTTGGCAACTTCCCATAACAAATAGTTTTAAATGAATCCAGTGCACTAGACCATTGGTTGCCATGACATACATATACCCCATCAGGGACATGTCTTTCTTTGTGCTAAATTATTCAAATTAAAACGTGCATGTTAAAACTGTGTCAGGACTCAGGAAGTTCTTTTCTCCTTTTGAGCTACAGGCCCTGCAGTCCCATAGATTGGCAGCTCTGCCCATATTGTAGTCACCTCTTTTGATCTTGCAGGTGACCCATTGCATGCATTGCCATACTCGTTACCGGCAGCTACAGACACAGTGACATCTGCGTCAACGAGTCTCTTGACAGCTTCATCCATGGCAGTAGATCCCCCACCTCCTAGAGACATGGAGGCAACGGCTGGACGCTGATCAGTCTGAGCAGCGACATAGTCCATTCCTGAAACGAAGACCAATTTGTCATCTCAGTGCAAAAGTGTTGTGTCTCTGAATGGATTGAACAATCGTTGTATGCTGTACTGGCACAACACAATTTAATTGCAAGAATCAAAGTGTAAAAAGTTAAAAGAGTAAAATGTAAAAAGACTTAGCCATCGAATATAGCCATTATAGCAAAATATGCTGGGAAAAATTGAGAAAGAAACATTACCATAAAAACAAATTATTACAGGATTTTGACGGGGTATGAAATGATTGGTTTCCAGAGATCCCTCTGTGCTGGATTTAATTAAGTTTAAACCAGATATGTTTTGTAGGATGCTAGAATTCATGCTAGATTTAGAAGGTGGAAGCAACTGTCTGTGACGTTCTGATTTTCAAAGTTAGTTACAAAATTGTGAAGTAAATAATTTCTTCATTTAGCCAGAGATGGTAGTTTGATCAAATCATAAGCTTCATTGTAACTGTATTTCTTTCCAAGTATAGTTTCAATAGCTCTCTCTTTTGGGGGACAAATCTTATTTTCTTTGACTGAGATTGAGTAATGGCTGTATGCCTCACTGGCACAATCAATTTTACCAGCAAGAATCACGTTATTCAAAGGTTTTCATTGACTTCGAGCTCAACTTCACATTAGGAAATTTTTTATTTTATTCACCATCGATGACGTTCGATGTAAGTCCGGACCCTCCACAGTTGAGCACCTTTACACCAAACAGGTTTGCCAGTCTCGCAATACCAAACACCTCACCACCGATAGTACCAGCACAATGCGAACCATGTCCATTGCAATCCAAACCCTAGGAATTGAATGAAAAGGAACAGCAAAATTCTTAGTTTAGGGAATGCTGAAGATGGCCAAGCAGCAGATAATTGCAAAAAACACACCAAGTGTAAAATCTATAGTGCAGCTGATAATGGTACCAATCTGCAGAGATAGAGCACCATTAGATAGCCCATAGCACTTCTTCAACAGACTTACACCCAACATTAGTCCGGGGTACTTGCCTAGTGTAAACTGCTACAGGCTAATAAAAACCACTTCTCAACAAGCCTTGTGAGCTACTAAAATCAGTGCAACCTACTTGTTTAAAATGCTCATATTTCTTCCAGCTCAGGTGTGAATGATGAATTTTTAAAACGTGTTCATTCATTTTTGAGTGTGTGAATGTAAGTTCATTTGACCATTAAACTGGTTTTGATCGCTAGCATTAATACATCAGAAAGATACATTTATGACAATACATGTTCAAAATACGGACTACTAAAACTTCCTTGGGGCACTTTCAAAAAGCTTAAGTGCAAGGCCTGTTTATATATAAAAGACCAAGTCAAACTACACCTGTACCTCATACTTGTCTTTGACGGCATCATATGCAATGAAGGCACGGTCCGAGAAGTACTTGTTGGTGGGATAAATTCCTGTATCAATGATGAATGCATAGACACCCTGTCCAGTTCCTGTACACAAAAACGAAGTAGCATCAAAAAACATTTGTTGTCAAGGAAAGGTAGGGTCATAGATAAATACTCCAAAAAATTAATGACCATAAAAACTTACTTGGTGAGAAGCACTGCAGCTGTTGTAAACTATGTTGAGACAATTCCCTTCAAAGTAATATGGGTTTGGATAATTCATCCAAACACATTTGAATCTGAGAAACAATTCATGCATGAATCATTTCTCAGATTTCTGAGGGTTGGTGTCTCTTTCACGAATGCTGCGGCCAGAGATGCGGTTGGTACTCCGTTGTCACCAGGCTAAATGTGGATGGATTTGACGTTCTTGTGCAAATGCCATATAGATCAGCATTACGTTGACAAAAACCAATCTATTACCCTACCCTTAAAAGCACAAGTTCAAAAATTACAATTCTAAGAACTTCACACTATATTAGATTAACAATGCAGGTATGCAACTGCAGTTTGTCTAAAAAAGAGGAAAATACTGGCACAGCAAGACTTTGTACTGATTTAGAATCAGCTAAGAATCCAAAGAACAAGGGAATCAGCTGATCAGCTAAAAAGTTGCAAGCCTCTAGTTTACACACCCACATTCCGACACCCCTATGTTCCAACACCCCTATGTTCTGACACCCCTACATTCAGACACCTCTATGTTCCGACACCCCTAGTGTATTTTCCTAACCCTAACCCTAACTCTAGCATAAAATCACGTTGGGGTTTTCAGAACATGTGTCGGAATATAGAGCAGTCAGAGAATAGAGTGAAAGAAATGTGTCCAAACTCTGACCTTGGAAGGAGCGTTTTCCATCCAGGGGTAGCGTTCTCTGATCAACACGGTCCAAACCCCAGGACGCGACCCAGTTGGCATGAACGATGGAATCCTCCTCAACAAATGCAACGTCTGGCTGCTCTCGAATCTACATTCAAAAGACATGGATGTTAACTTAGCACAATAAAAAGCATGTTGTCGGAGATGTTGGTAAGTCATTACACCACACACACAAATGAAGTTTTTGTCACCACTTTCTACTCCAAAGCCGGCAAATGTTTTTCCGATAACAAAAAAACAACAACAAAACACTCATTGAAAGGTTTTGGGTTCTCAGAAACTAATAACTCTGACAAGACCCCGAGTCTTTATAAGATGTGTCAAATACACAAGCCCAAAAAACATTTTGTTCCTACAGAAACCATCAAAGACAAACAAAAGCTTCATGCATTTTCCTTTGGGCTTTTGGTAAACGTTGGAGCCTGTTTGTGTGTGAAGTAGTGGGCAGGGCCTACACTGGTGTAAAGTCACACTTACAAACAGGAAAGTACATTCTGACTGGGTCCAATTATTATCAGTGCTCTACATGCAATCAAAGTTACTAAGCAGCAAATTCTCGCTAAGCAGTCATTCATGATGTGTAGGATGGACTGGTCTGGATGTACGCAGACACAAGATTGGTGCCTCGCCCATAAGCATTTTTGTTGTCTGGTATCATACCTAACAACTTCTTGAATAGGAATTTGGAGGGTTTGGGAATGTTAAGTTTTGTCCTTGTTAGATTATTTCAAAAAAGCAGAAAGTTAACAACCTTGTACCCAATTCACTTTCAAGACTACCACTAGAATACTCACTTGTTCCAACTGATCCTCGTTCAGGTCTGCAACAAATCCATTGAAGGCAGCACCACGATATTTTTTCTTCTCTGTAACACCGGTGTGAACCATGTTGGCTAGAAAGTCATCCACTCCTAAACCATTGTCCTGTCATCAGAAAACATCAAAACGTCTGAAATAAGGGGCCATTCCATAGTCATTGTTTTCAAATACCAATCTGTTTTTCAAATTTGTTTTGATCCACCCAACCACCCCAGTATTTAATTTGTAAATACTGACAAACTATTTGATACCTAAGAAACAAAGAAATGCCTCAAATAAAGCAGATATTTTAGATCAATGCTCAGGAATTTTCAACATGGGGAACATAAAATTGTCAATTTAGAAAAGACCACGTACCTTAAGGGAAATGATATATTGACCCTTAACCCCACCATTTGGATGCATATAGATAGGGCAAAGGTCAGCTGCTGCTAGGCCAGCCAGGGACAGGATGAGTATGATGTACATAATGACTGGATCAGCTGGAATGAAATCATAGTGTAAAAATAGTTGCTTAACTCTAAATAAGTAAGGCTTGCGGTAACACCATGTGGAAATCTCTTTTGAGTAGTGTAGGTTCTGAAAAGAACCGGTGGTTAAAGAATCGTTAACCACCGGTTCTTTTCAGAACCTACACTACTCCAAAGAGATTTCCACATGGTGTTACCGCAAGCCTTACTTAGTTATACTTCCACCATGCAAAGTTACAAATCCTACTAACTCTAAATGGTAATCATTTCCAAAAAACATAATCTTGTAAAATGGAAACAACTGAAATTGTTCTTCCATGCAATCCTTTAACCTCTCCCCTAAAAACAAAATAAACAAATAAACAAACCAAAAAAAAGAAGAAGCTTTTATCTTTAATTTGACATTTGTTATTAATTTAATTTTTGTATAATATAATATAATATAATATAATAATGTATAATAACAATTTGGGAAGCTGATCGTCCTAACTCGCAGCTGAGAAGCTGAATTGCAAAGGAAGCAGCTACAACGTGTTCAAGCCATAGGCATACAAGGCACCTACGGCAGCCGGCCATATTGACCCAAATATGAACACAGAGCACAGCCAGAGATCGAAAGAGTTTGATGTTTCCAGAAGGAGAAAAACCGGAAGGCCCGGAGAAAAACCCTCATGCATAGGAGAGAACCAACACACAACTCTACTCACATTATGGCCTTAGCCAGGTATCGAACCAGGGTCACAGTGGTGACCAGGGCCATAGGAGAGAACTAACGCAGAACTCTACTCACATTATGGCCTTAGCCAGGTATCGCACCAGGGTCACAGTGGTGACGAGGGCCATAGGAGAGAACTAACGCAGAACTCTACTCACATTATGGCCTTAGCCAGGTATCTCACCAGGGTCACAGTGGTGACCAGGGCCATAGGAGAGAACTAACGCAGAACTCTACTCACATTATGGCCTTAGCCAGGTATCAAACCCTCATGCATAGGAGAGAACTAACGCAGAACTCTACTCACATTATGGCCTTAGCCGGGTATCAAACCAGGGTCACAGTGGTGAGAGGCAAGCGCTTTATGCACTAGCCACCCATGCCACTCCAGTGTCTCACATACATAAAAAGTATCTTTAAAAACTCACAAATCTCATTCAGTTCTGTTGAGTATTGAAGAATACTTCCAGAAGAAAAAATGAGATCAATCTTCTCTTAGTGCTTGTTCAAGTTAAAACAGTTCAAGTGTTAACAAATGTAGGTTTCCCTTTTCTTCTCTCTTTTCAATAGACCTCAGGACTTCAAAGATTGTTCACCACTTTACAGAATAATGGGACACCATTGCGTCTCCGCTCAACTGTCAGAAATGCAGTAAATAAACTGTGACATTAGTACAGGGGTCTATTTTGGTTCCTGTTAAAGAAATTCTGGTCCAGTAAAAATGTTGAACTACATGCCCTGCAGCCTTGTGAATTCCCGCCTCCCCACCCCCAAGTATGAGCCCTGTATTTAACAGTCTAAACAGATTCAAACAAAACACAATACTTACTCAGTCCTGAGCAACCTCAAACGCTTACTGCAAACTAGAAAGTGAATCTGTCAGAGAAGAAGGCATGAAATATAACAATTTCATTACAGGACAGATGGTTAGGTTCTCATTCTAGCTGTCAGTCGGATTCCAAACTCAAGGGTACTTTTTATCTCTTCAATACTGATTAAAGATAACATTCAACAAAACAATTTATATTGATGGTCATTCAAATGCTCATTGTTTTAACACAAGTCACATAAAACAAATTACCTCAGAAGCACCAATCTATACAGACAGGACCTATTTGTGTCTGAAAACCTTTACAAAAAATGAAACATGATTTTGGTTGATACAACTAAGAATAAGGGCAATGTGTTTACATGCTGAAAACTGTGCATGGTTCTTCACTACCTTCCCTGACTTACACAACGGATAAAGCCCAAATTTTCATAGGTTTGTTATTTCATGTTTATGGTTGATCACACAAAATATGAACAAATATGAATAAATAAATGAAAAAAGAGGACAAAAGAAAAGAAGAAATTCTCAAGGCTCTAATAAAAGGATTTTGTATAATTAGAATAAAAGAAATGTATTTAACTTACCACAGCTGATACAAACCAATGACTTCTATGATAGGAGATGCATACTGGGTCCCTAACACTCAGGACACTTGTCACTCTAGGATACTGATAAACGTTGATGACTAAACAGTTTTCAGCTTTGAATGGGAATATCAGTTTGAGGGTCGTGTGTTTCACTGATATTTTCATAAACCATTCTGTTATCTATTGAGTACAGCTGGCAATCTCGTTTGATATATTGGAATATCAGTAGAATTTCACTGAGTGGAACCTTCTAGTGTTAAACTTCTAGTGTATAACTCAACAGGATAGAGTGCTTTGGGACAAATAAAGAAATAACCAAGTGGTGAAACGAGGTTGAACCCAGGAAAACTTTTTAAAAACCTCAAGGCTACCTTTGAGTTACCGCCTGTTTAGTTTTGCATTCCTCCCCTAGCAACCTCAGCCCAGTTTCATAAAATACATGAAAGTTGGTGTTTCTATCTTTATGAAATTTAAATTTCAATAAAAAAGAAGTCAATATCCAAATGAGATCAGTTTCTTCATGGTTTATTTCATGATTGATGATTTAGTAAGTTTACATATAAAGTTTGTCTTCACACGTTTGGCTCCCTGTGTCAAGTAAAAAGATTACTTTGGTATGAAAGTCATAAATACTTAAGCACCAGTCTAAGCTACACATGATTGTACGGCTGTAAGCTGGATCACTGCGCTGTATGCCCGAAAGAAAAGCGTAAAGCTTTTTCCGGGCACACAAAGCAGTTTTTTTCAGTAACAAAAGGCCGTTAGCAATGTGGCATTAATGTTACATTTTTGTTGCTAGAATGACCCCAAAGAGATGTTTTCTCATTCCCATGCAGAATGTAGCCTTCCTATGATGACTAATGAATGGCAGAAAACCAATCTAACTATCAAACTCAGTTTTCTTGAATCCCATTTGTGCACATTAATTGCTTACGCCTGTTCTCTGGTAACTTTTCATTAAGTCGTTCCCTGGACACAACGGCTGTATCACTATATACTCTGGGCAAAATTTCAAACAGCTGCTTAAGCACAAAAAAAGAGCTCAGCACAAAACAATTCTGCTCACCAGAATATGGTTACCAGCTAAAATGCCACACAACATGTACAGTCTGTGACTGGTTTCCTGCATATTTTGGCTTAGTTTCAGCTCAAGCTGTGGCTTATGGCTGATGAAGACTAAGCCAAAGCCAGTGCTGGATCCAAGGCTTAGAGAGCCTCTCCTAGACTGCACAGGGAATCCCAAATGGCCGAATAATGACTAATTCCCTTCCATCTATAAATACATATTTACATTTTGACTTTCTACAACGCTTTCACAAAAGGTACCACACCATTTTTCCAAACAAAGAACTGTTTTTGGAAAGGGTGAAAGTTCCCATGTCTGGGGCAAAACTTGAAACAATATTTACCCTCTAGATTTTGATCAGCGCCAATCATTTAACTTCTATCAACCCACTTTGATAGTACAGAATTGAAAGCTGTCTTACAATTGATTCTCAATAGTGTCAATCAAGATTGATCATTTCTCCATGATTGTTTTGGGATATCTTATCACTGTGCATGCACGCAATGTTTACAATATGCAAATAGTGTTACAATTCCTGAACCTTTTAAAGTAAAAAATGCTTTCAAACAATGGGATGCATGTTGGATTAATCCTACCCCAAATCAGACAGTTCTTATAAGAACAATCTACACAGCATAGTAGAAACTATACAAATATTGGATACATTTGAGTGCATTGTCCCAGAATATAATCAACAGATGAAATATGAAAACCAGATTTCACCGGGTGTTTATATTCCGTGACAATGTACCAACAAAGTACATTGAATATTTCTTTTATAAAACTCACGCTCAGACCCTTGTCATTTGAATTTTTTTTTTCACAATAAAAACAAAATAGACTAGGAAAGCCATCCATCGGAGACTCTGGAAACTCTAAAAGACCCCTAGTAAACTACAGGGTTAACTCCATGGGGACACGACCTTGCCTCGTTTGGATAAACAGGCAGGGATTTTGGAAATGATGCTGCGAAGCTCTGAAGGGTCCTATAACTATCCTTATAGGCCTCCTATATTCAATTTTGGAGCGTCACAGTTGTATACAAGGCAAAATAAAGGATGACATGTGATGCGTGTTCCACCAATCAAATGACAAGGATCCGTGTGTGTGGTCTCACATGGTGTCACCTCAAATCAAGTAAACAACTAGAATGAATCTCATTTTGAAAGCCAAATTCTCATATTTTCTAAAAGATTTCTTTCAGACTATTTTAATGCCTCGCATGTTTTTCTTAAGGTTTACCATAGCCAAGCCTTGCTTCTTCTCTTCATCCTTGAATGCTTGCTTGTTAGCCTTCTTCTCAAGCCGTCGATACTGCATGGCAAGACAAAAATAAAAACAAGATCCATAGCTGTAAGTAAAATAATTTTGGGGTGTACAGAGAAAAATTTACTAGAACAGGATAAAACAATTTGAACCTGACACCTCCAGATTAATGTGCCTGCACGTTGATCTGGGGTCATAGGTTCAAATCCTGTTGATGTAGAGGTCTCAGGTTCAAGCCAAGTTCCAATCAGCTTTTCTTTCTTTACCAAAACAATTTTACTCAATCAGTATCCCTTGTGGTTGATTACTTGATAAAAAGAAAATTGTTAAAATGCGGAAGATGCATTTTGCAGTCTCCCTATTAGTCAAAACTTTTGTACAGGGGGCCCCAGTCCTCATTTGATGCTCCATGAAGCATGGTGTACAATCTATTGTGTCTTCATTGTTTGCTTGGAATCTCAACAATTCTTTACACGACTCGCAGACTCAGACTCGTACCAAGTGACTAGCGGACTCCGACACAGACTCAACACAAGTTGACTCAACAACAACTCTGGGTATACAAGTCCTACTTGTTTCATTTTCCGAGTCTTACCCTTCTGTCTTCTTTAACACCTTGCTTCCTCAGTTTTCTTTCCTCGGGCGTTTCTTTCCTGTCTGTGGGTCTGGTAGGAGCGATGGATGGTAGAATGTATTCATCATGTAGTTCCCTCTCCTGCTGTTTCTTTGTGGGACCATGACTTGGGAGGGTATCAAGAGGCATCCCCGTCTTCTGAGAAAGTCGGATGGACTTTTTCTAAATGGGGAAAACAAACAAAACAGGATATCAGGTCAATGAAAGAGATTGTATCTTGTACCCTTGAACCTGGGCATCATTCATCCACTGTAGGATGTAGCCCTCAGTTGAACTCTTCCATATTCGTTCCTAAGCCGTTCTGGTCCAGGTCTTCTCTGTGATCTTCACTACATCATCCCTCCGTCTTTACTTTGGGTCTTTTTCCTACTCAGGGTTGCCATTCTGTGATTCTTATTGTCTATCTGTTGTCTGCCATCTTTGCTATGTGTCCTGCCCATTTCCATTTTATTGTTGACTTAGTTTGTGATATCTGTCACTTTTGTTTGTCTCTGATTGTCTCGGATTGTTTAGTTGGGAATTTGGTCTCTAGGGATTGTCTCTATTGTTATCTCATGAAGAAACATATTTTCAGCTCTGATTTGGTTCAAAGTCAATCCTCGAATACAACAACTGATCTTTTACTGCAGTCTATGTTTTATTTAGGTATTGAAAGTGCACAACACATTAAATGAGATGGTACGACAAGACCTTGGGCATCTCCTCCACAGTCCCCATCGCAAATGAGGAACGTGAAAAACAGGTCCCTTTGAAGATCAGGCCCAATTTCATTGAGCTGCTTAAGCACAAAAAGTAGCTAAGCATAACAAAATTATGCTTACCAGAATAAGGTAACCAGCCAAAATAACAGGTCGCAGGCACAGTTTGTGACTGTATCCTGCTAGTTTTTGCTTAGCAGAACATTTGTAAGAAATATTTTCTGCTTAAGCAGCTCTATGAAACTGGGCCAAGAGAAGGGGGATGGGTAACTTAAGAGGGTTTTGTAGTCAATGTTGCGGATGAATATTTTTAAGCATGAGCAGCAGGGAGTGGGGGGGGCCTTACTTTAGTAGGTTCTTTAATCGTTGTTGGATGGTTGTAGAGAGTGGAGTAGGTACTGAGGATTGATTCACAGTCCCAGCGCTCTTCTTTCTTGGTTTCTGCGACTGTAAGTTTGACGCGATCTTCTTTCTCATCTTCATCGTCATTGTCGTCAACATCCTCTTCATAGTCAGCTGACGGTCTCTCTCCATCCTCTAGCTTGCCTTCCCTACGGATATCCCCCAGGGAACTAAAATGAGGGAGGCAATTACAAAAACAACAGAAGTTAAATTGGGCAGTTGGGTTGGCGTAGTGCTATCTTTCCTTGCCTTCCACCTCTAGGACCCCAGTTCAAATCCCACCGAGGGCACTATGTGGATTGTGTATTCAATCCCTACTTCTGATAGTGTGAATAAATAGTACAACCAAATTTTTTACTCCACAAAATTGCTGACCGTGTTAGGTCACAAAGTTAAAGGAAAACCACTCTATTTCAAGGCATATTTGTGTGAATCATTATAGTCTACTTTTTAAACATCTTTTTGTTTATTATAGCCAAAAGCATCCCATCCGAGGGCAGTGTGTCCCTTTAAAGTTACCTCTTCTGTTGTGAAGCAATATACTCGTCCATAACTTGCTTCATAATAGCATTATCTGTATCCACCTCACGATGTCCATCAATATCATCATGATCTAAGGCTCCTATCTCCATATCATCATACTGCTCATATAACTATAATCAAACAAAGAACATTGTAAACAACAATGAGATACAATACTCAGTCAGTGCTTGTCAAGCTGCTATATTAACACCTGGGCCGATTTTTATGGCTCTGCTTACCGTCAACCAAATTCTGCGCCTGTGGTCATCATTCTTTGCTTAGGGTAAGCCCCTAATTTCTGCGCTAGCTGTGAAAGCGTTAGAAAGCCTAGTATCGTGGAGTACGCATGTGCACAAGCAAACATTTCTCACTTACTTGTGACCTATGCTTGATGTAAGCGTGGAATTCCCTGATCCGGTAAGCCCCAATTCTTGCTTACAGTAAGCAGAGCCATGAAATTGAAGCCAGATTAAATGAGGGTTCGAATCCAAGAGTGGCCAGCCAAATCTGTGCATGGATAGTTCCCTCCTGACGTCACACAGTATAATGTAGGCAAAGTTTATGAGCAATGTCAGTTATTTTTTTGAGTTTTATGGAATTCTTTGCATGATTGGTTGGTGAACCTCTTGGTTGCATAAAAAATCCGAACGCTTGATGCGGCCGAAAGCCAAAACCCAAGTTGCCTGTAAACCATACAAATGGCAATTATCGGGAACTATCAACAGGTGCCAGTTGTACACGTGTGCTATCGCATAGAGCCTAGAGCACTTTCTGTAGATTAGCAAACACCCTTGTTAAAAGATTTTACTCAAGCTTTCAAGCTATAGAGATTAAGTATGCTAATGAGGTATCTTTGATTTCATCACCTTTTCAAACCTGTCATCCAGAAGTGTCAGTCCATCATTCCTTCTCATGACGGATGATGTGATGGAATAATTGGTGAAGTGCGACTTAGTCTCCTCAGAGAGGTAAGTTTTCTGGTCGTGGTTGGCATCGCCCTCAGCGTCACTATCTTCTAACTCATCGGTCAAATAGTCCTCGTCATCATCATCATCATCATCATCGCTACCATCTCCTATACCATCTGAAGGTCTGTTGCAAAATAAAGGGCGGTAGATCAAGCCTGGTTTTTCATCTTTGAGAGGGCATGGTCATTTTCATTTCGCAAAGGGCACCTAATGTCATCACCAGCATAAAAACCTTAGTTGGCCCATTTTGGGAGTCAGTCTCCCCGTGTCTTACTGTTCAGGGCGCGCATGTGGTTAGTTGCACACCATATCTTTACAAACAATTTGACTCTCAAAATGTCAGACCATGGGCAGACAGTAGCCGCATGTGACCACAGCACAAGGGGTCATTAGGACACTTTAAAGGGCCACCAACTTCTTTTTATGAAATATATTTTGGTGGATACTGCAAAGTACCAAGTAAGAATGAAGCTCACCTGTGATCTATCTCAGTCTGGTCCTGGGCAATCTGAATGAAATCATCTTCCAGTTCATTGTCGGGATCTTCAAAATCAAAATCTTCATCCATTGCAGCCACCAGATCTGGATCAAGATCAAGCCTCGGGCCTAGACGGAAAAGAAAAAAACCAAAAAACAAAGACAGTTTTAACAACTGCTACAAATATTGAAATAAATTCAAAGAAATTAAGTAAAGGGGCCTGTAGAGAAGTACAACTTAATGCGTCAAACTGTCAGTGCAACAGACATCATAATTGTCAAAGTCATATTCAAAAGAGTTGTTAAACCTCCAGAAATGAATTTCTTTGGAATGCCCTCTAAATTAAGCTGACAGCTTCAAATACTTGATCAAATCCCGGACAGATTATCTAGTTTGGATAGATATGGCTCGTATTATCCAATTCCTTCTTCTCTTATGTCACTCCACACCAAATTGTTTGGACTTGGATGAGATTGGAATGCCAGACCCTGTGATATGCACTTGTTATTTGGACCTACACGACCACAGTCCTTCTGAATCCTTCACTTTGGCAAATGGATATAGAAGGAATTGGGACTCAGTCCCTGGGTTTTAAGACTCATTTATTTCAACAAGGTTTTAACAAGATGTATGTAGTCTTTATCTGACCAGTGTAATTGTTGACTTTTTAAAATTCCTGTCTGTGTATCTCAAAGCATACTTTTAAACACTTTTAATAAGTGGTCAGTTTTTTTGGTAGTTTTGTTACTATCTGTATTAATACCGTAATGCGTATCTCAACATAGTTAGTATAACCATGAAACTTGCGCACTATAATTGGACAAATAATTAATATCTTGTAAGACCAAACGCAGCTTGTGAGAGACTTTTCCCATGAGAGAAATTTCTGTAGTCTTTATTTCCATCAAGGAGAATTCCATATTCTACTCATACCAGGACGTGGCACTTCCACTCAGTCATGGTCATTGCCCTCATGTCCTTGAGCAAGATACATTACAAATATTGCATTGTCCTTAGGAGGGACGTTAAGCCGCAGATCCTGTGTACACTGGATACTAGGATTGGCAGTGCATGTAGAAGATCCAGAGTACTTATGGAAGAGTAGGGGTTAACCTCTGTGTTTCTGGTTCACATAGCAAGCACCCTTGTTTACAGGTTTCCTCAGGCTTGCGAGCTACAGTGATTAAAGTTCACTTAGTTTCAATACCAGAAATATATCCTACTGTAATACAAAAAACTACGTACCATAAACGGGTGCAGCTTTGTTGAGCAGACCAACTTTCTCTTCAGTCTCTGAAGGGAATACATCAGAGGGAAGACCAAGCTTGGAGACCTAGTAAGAATGTGATCCACAACTTTTAATTCTGGATGTAGTAAGTGGTAATCCTAGCCCAATAATAATAATAATAAAGACATTTGTAAAGCGCCTAATGCAAAAGCCTCTAAACGCATAAAGAGACCATGAGAGTTGACCTTGAGAACATAGCTACAATTTTTTTAAGTTTTATTGCAGAATTGGTCTGCCACAGGTGCTATGGCATGGCCTGTCGTGGCTGAGCGGTCACACCTACTGGACTCAAGCTCTGGTGTTTCTGATCAGCAGAGTGTGGATTCGAGTCAGGGTCTTGACACTTGTACTCTTAAGATAGACACTTAACCCCAATTGCTTTGTCCTTCTGATAGGATGTAAAGCTGTTGGTCCCCTGTGTTGTGTCAATGCACGTACAAGAAGCAGTTTGCCCCGGTTTTGGGGGCACTGGCTGCTGAATGCGCAGCAGTACCTTGTTATTCATGTTAACCCTTACAAGGTGTTACATAAACAGGTCTCATAATTCAAAAACTTCCAAACCTCTGGAAAAGCTTTTCACTGCAAGATATTTTGTAATAACTACATTTCACCAAGAATAAATATACATGTAGTAAATTACAAATCAACCAAATGTATGTAAATCATTCCTTTATATCTCCCTATACTACTAGGCTCACTTGCCCACAGATGACATCAATCCTCTATTATCCTTGTGCATTACATAACGCACAAGACCTACTGCTTCATGAAGGATGACACAATAATGGTTAAAGTGTCTTGCTTTAAGACATTGGTGTGCAAGTGTCAAGACGGGGACACTACACACCGACATGTCTGGACTTGGATAAGATTGGTATGCCTGGTCCGGTGACAAGCAATTGTTATTTAGGCCTACAGTCAGGTGACAGTCCTCAATCCTCAGCAATCCGCCAAAGCAACGAGGAGAAATTTTAGAGGATGTGGGAGGATTTGGGAGGGTTAGGGTTAATGACATACCTGAGGAGGGACCTGATCATTGAAGTGCACTTTGCGTTGTTCAGTTGAGGATGATGTGGGCTCTGACCACACACATGCTGGATTGGCATCTTTTAGATGCTGGAGGTAGTTATAATCATCATCGTAGAATACTCCAAATTCCCTCTCTTCAGACTTCTGTTTCTCAAGTTCTTCCTGATGGGATGGTTTAAGAGTGAGTATTATTAGTATTTAGTAGTATTTTATTTCTATCCACAATACACAGTGGAATGCACAAAGTACAATAACACAAGGAACAAGTAAAACCATCATGCTAAAACAGACTGAACAACAATAACATGGAAAAGGTTAGACCAAGGGGGAAACAAAATAACTTTCCTATAACCAAAAAGTTCAGTCTGCAAATGAAAATATTCAAATATAAATATAAAGGCAAGCATACATTTGTCTGGTTTTGCTGATGAACACTGATGAAGGAACAATGGTATTGGAAAGGGTACACTCTTTTCAAAATCTACATCTTGTACATTTCGGAGGATAATTTGTTTAAAGCTAACTTGTGAGTATAATCCCTCCTACTCTTTATAGTATTTGCCAGTGACTTGACCAACCATTTTAGAAACCTTTCAACTGTACAGGTTGTTGTATACCGAGTTGAAAACAGACATGGTCAGACAGTAGGAGGGTTGAACACTGTGTGCATTTACCACACGATATTTGATACTTGATACTTTTGATAATCAGACAGTAGACATGGTAGAGGGGATGGCTTCAGGTAGTTGGGGTTCAAACCTTTTCTTTTGCTTTCTGCTTTTGCAAGAGGACGAACTTAGAGCTGTCCTCATCTGCCTGTAGCGGATCTCGTTGACTTCGATGAACCAGATGAAAGCTGACTGCACTCTTGCGATCAATGAATGGCTTTTTCTTTCTTCCCGGCTGCAAAGAAATAGAAACCAACAGGATAAATAATAATGATGATTGTGGGTTACCATGGACTTGTGGTTACTGTTATAACAGGTGAATATTTTTCCAAGCCAGGTAGTTGTGATAATCAAAACCGACGAGGGTTACAATTGCCACAACTACATGGCCCTCGATACATTAACTGTGAAGTATGACAAGATGATTCTTTCAATACATTAGTTAGACAAAGTTGATGGCGTTAAACATTAAATCATAGAAACAAAGTAGTTTATTACTTAAGCAACTTGTATAAATGTAAAGTATTATTATTTGTTGGGAAAGTAATCATTTAGACATGAAATATATGAAAGTAAGATAGTTTTTAAAAATCACAAAAGAAAACCCATGAATAGAACTTTACCTCCAGTCTCAGTTGCTTGCAAACAATTAAGAAATCAATTGACACTGTGGTCACTCACTACTCTGTTCTCAATGTATTCAATGGCTCATATTCACCAATTCCTTGAGAACTCACATTTATCGCCCTAATGATATTGCAATATATCATCGTACTATTGTGTTATATATCATATATGTGGTATATCGCTGTTGCAATACATTGCAGATGTCATTGTGTTGTACATGTAGCACCTTATTCAATTGCAATATACATCACCATACCATGCTATTGGCATTGCATTCTATCGCCAGACTAGTATTATTGAGTTATTGCCGCATTTTACTGGGTTTAACTGCAGAGTTTTGCTGCGATAAATCGTTCGTTGATTTTATTGCAGCATATCACCATGCTAAGGCATTATATCGCAATATTTTATTGCCTTGTATCGCCGTACTATATTAGTATAAGCATTATTTCGTAATTCGGCAATATAACGCAATTCCAATCAAATTTAGGGATAAAACGCGCAATGGATAAAATATCATACATACATATCATCATATGGTCATGATTATGGTGATAATAACGCAATAAATGCGCCGCACGACATAACGTTAATAACTTAAATAAGTAAAGAAATTCATAAAAAACGCAATAGTACTATAACTAATTATTATAAAAACGTAAAAAAACACACATTTGTTGGAATTGGCGAATATAGAGACATCGTTCCCATGCCATTCCCAACACTACAGTAAAATAGTAAAAACACAGCATGTCAACACACATGGTGGTCAAGAAGAAGAAGGGGAGCCAACACTTCTTCTTTTTCACCCTTTATGTATGAAGTTGGTACTGTTTTTCAGTTCATGAACATATCTGTCTGACATATTTAACACCTTACCATTTTAACTTCTTCTTTGTGTGACAAAATAAAGGATAAATCTTCTCGTTTTCACAGCTTTTACATATTGAAATCCTCAGTCAAATGTTCCCAGTGAATCATTCCTGAACACATGTTGGTGTTTTAACTGCGCATGTGCAACCCATTAGACCTTGACCATTTGTTAGGGCGCAATATTAACCTGGCGCGGAAATATCATCTTACAAACCGCGCATTACAGAAATAAGGCGCTTTCTTAAGGGTTATCACGCAAATTCGGTTTTGTATGCGCAAAATCAAACTGGAACGAAAGAAAGGGAGTCAAGAAAGGAAGCTGACCGAGCGCATTTCAGAAACAGGCGTGCTTACTTAGGAACAAAATGGTACATTTTGAGCAGATTTGTGTTCTTTAAACGCGCAAATTTTGAACGAGTTGACGAGTTGACCAACGCAATAAGTTTAAAGCAAGGAAGTTCGAGGGTCATTGTACTTTGTGTATGCGTGGCATTTAAACGTGAACAAGTTAAGTTTAGTGCTGGACTGTTTACAAGTCGGCCAGCCGGGAAAAGAGGATTTCGTGTGAACTTTGAACAAGATCTTCGGATTATCTCTACTGATGTTATTATTATGCATAAGTCGAAATCGGAACCAAATTTACAAGATGCGGGTAAATCAAAATCAGTGAAAATCGCTCTGAGTTGTGATGAAGATGATAATTCAAGAAACAAACTGTGGTCAAGGTAAATATTCAATATTGAATACGCGACTAGCCCGACTAGCCAGCACTTTTTTTTGTAAGCCGGGTGTGGGAGAGGATGGAGACCATAGAGCAAGGACTTGCTCTGAGACCATTTTTTGTCAAATGCCAATGTTTATTGTTAATTACGGGTACCGTGCACGCGCACGTTGTGTAGTGTGAAATATGTTTTTGCTGTTTAAAAACTTTATCTATCTGTCTATCTATCGAGTAAATCTATTTAATAATATAGTTTATTTACTTATTTAGTAGTTATTTTTTATCAAGTAATAAACCGCAATTCACTTTGGGGGGGGGGGGGCTGGCAAGGGCATCTTTCCTCTTCCATGGTGATGACATATCAGGCTAGAGTTTTAAGAAGATTGCCATTGGTGTAAAAACCAAAAAAAGATGATAAATGGTCATCTCATTTTAAGAAATTGTAAAAGATTTACAAATGTGGGAAGAGAAAAACACTGAGAACAATTCTTTTTATCACTAACTTTGGTTATGGGTTGTGTCATCATTATTATTATCAAAGCTGGTCTGTGGCTGTATATCTGGATGGATTTACGAACTCTCACCCAGGTACAGCATGCGTGTGTGCGCATTCTCCATAGATATGATATGGAAGGAGGGCGCGCACTTGCAGTAAAATAACTGGGTGAAGAGTTCATACAACCAAAGGCCGACTTTGATCATGACGAGACGGCCCCTTTAATTTAAAACAAGGTAGGCCCTATGTATAGTATGTGACTTATAAATCCATTCCATTGAATTTATATTTGAGTGAAAAATTCTCCTCAATTATTTAACTGTTTTTGTCCCATAATTGTCCATTTAGGCATGACAGAATAGAATGGACGCTCATTTTATTTCTGGGTACCACAGTTCTCTACTCAGCACGAACGATACTGCCACTATGTGTCGTCCAAGTTGCAGCCGAATTCAATTGGGATAAAGCAGATATGGTAATTTCTGGCGGATCAAAATTTGAATGAAATTTTTAAACAAAATTAAGTGTACAAATATTTATAAAAATGTGTACTTGTTAGGCGCTTTTAAACATTATGCTAAAACCGCCTTACACTGTTACAATTCCTGATCAATTGACATCGAGAATTCCTGAGATGTCCTCAACTCCTTTGGAGTATGCAGCTCCGGCAGCCAAATGGGCGCCCTGGTTGCTAATCATTTACAATCTCTACTCTCATGAGTACCTTTTTAGTCCTGGGTGATGAGAAGTATGGAGGTAGAGTTCTAAGCAATGGTCTTGCCCAAGGACACAAGTCTCACAACTGGGATTCAAACCCACACTTTGTTTGATGACACGGGTATCAGAAATGTTCAATATGCTACAGACCTCTCAGCACTACAAGCTATTTTCCAATTACCGGTCAGGCACTTTATAAAACTATTCCAGGATAAGTTGCAAGGAAAGTTTTTTCCATGAAGGGTAAACCACTGAGGATAAGTTGCAGATGGATTTTTGTCAGAGTTTAATGTTTGATCAATATGAAGCTCATTTAATCAGCAATTAGGTTGAGTTGACAGTCTCCCCACTGAGCAGTCTGTGATTTGACCAATTGGCCCGGACCCATGGCCCTTGGCAATGTCCTTTTGGTCAAGGACACACTTTAGTCTTAATACTTCGATAGGAAGTCAATGAAAGTGCCTTACCTGGACTGTCTTGTGGTTTCCAGTAGATGAGAATCTCAAGATCTGTGGCTTAGTCATCTTGTAAAACAAATTGCCAGGTCTTGTTGCAATACTTTCCCCTCAAATTTATCCACAGTAAAATTGGACTGCTTGGGGATATCTTGCGGGTAGGAAAATCAATTATGAAGAATTCTATCCACAAGTTATCCTAGAATAGATTTGAGAAGGTTCCTTATGTGGAAAATGCCTGATAAATGATTAGTTGATGTTTTGTTACACAGTACTTATTCAAAGTCGTCAGTATTTTTTCTTCCATCCTTGATCCCAGGGTTTAGTTCTAGCCTGCTTCCTGTGGGGCTACCCTTGCACACAGATACCAGGGGGTTACATCAGCGATAAGATTGGGGGTGATCTTGTACTATATCACGCTGCCATCATCTGGGGGCTGGTCACGATCATCACACCGCAGGTGCCTTATTTTTATTCATCTAAAGCAGCTTCTATATACTCCATGGCATTCATAAGGTTCCTCTTGGGCATAACACAAGGTAAGCACCACCCTCCAACCCCCCTCGGGGGAAAAAAACTGAGTCATAAGTTTGAGTACAACTTGCTGTAGTTTTATTTTGGTTTTAGGCTTGCACTAATGGCAGGGCAAGGCCGTTTTCATTTTGCAAAAAGCCGTCCATTGGGAAATCTTAATGTCTATGTGAAACTTTTTGAAGGGGCACCAAGGCCAAGACAGAAGCCATTGCCTTCTGGGTAATTTCAGGCATGTGATGGTGGTCAGTACTGCATACTCGTTACTTTCCAAGTACTGTGGAAATATATTATACAGGCTACTTTGGGTTGGATTTGAACCCAGGACCCCCTCACTCTTAACCAATCTATAGACCATTGAGCATGCTGGGGATGAGAGGGCAGTTTTGCTGTAGTTTGTTGTTAACTCAGAATACTTGTTCCTCTGCATCTATCTGTCTTGTTTTCTAGGTTAAGAAATTATTTTAATTTGTCTGCTTGCAGGTGTACACTATCCATCTATGAGTAGTCTTATTAGTAAGAAGGTCAGTACAAAGGACAAACCAACCGTTTTTTCTTTCATCTTCGCTGCATCATCGGCAGGGTAAGTGTTATTAATCTGGAGATAGTGGCAAAAAGTGTTTACATGTTTACTTTTAAAGGTACCAAACAGGATTGGTGGAGCTGACAAATTAGTCGCAAACGGTCTTCCTGTTTTGTGTGATCAACCATATCAAAAACCTGTACAAATTTGGGCTTGATTCGTTGTGTGAGCCGGAGGAAACAGTGACAGACCATTTTACACATTGTCCTTAATTTTGGTTGTAACAACCGACATCAGCTAAGTGCATTTTTTAAAAAGGTTTTCAGACAGTTTTCTTGAATATTACTTCATTTCAGACATAGTACAAACTTCATAATCAGTAAGCTTTCAGACTAAAAATAAACAATCCTGTATGATACATTTAATGTATCAGCATTTCTGTACTTTTGCACTTTCCTCTCAAAGGAGTTCCACTCCTACCACAGCACACTGGAAAAGATGAGTGCAGTTTTTGAGAGAAAAAAACCCAAATCAAATTCTTTTTTAAAGTCATTAAGTCACACGTGTGCATATCTGTCGCACGCCCTAAGTTTTTGGTACTTTCTGTCTGGCAGGAGGCTCTGTCCCCCCAGAGATTCTGTCCCTCAAACAGTGAATTGTTTAGAAATTTCGTTCTTCGTTTTTCTTCTTTTCAATCGACTTTTTTAGCCCTTGTTAATTTACCGTATAAGCACACATACATCGGGGGACAAATTCCTCTATGACACCAGCTGCCAGCTCCAATATGTTTGTGATGTGTAACTCTACCAAACAAATCACCCATTTCATCTTCACAAAAGCATTTCTTATTTTCTGAAAAGACTTTACTCTTTGAAGAAAGTATGTAAAAGCCGAGTTCAATGATTGAACTGTTCTTGCATTTAAAGCAAGTGGAGCCAGTTTTTGTAAAGTGGGCGTGACTTACAGTGGAATTACATCACACTTACGAGCAGGATAGATCACATGACACAAGTACTTATAATAATACGTAAGATTTATGCAGTGCTTCATCAACAGGCATTTCAAAATGCTCATTATTTTACGACAGTCATAAAGAGCTATTTTGAGTTGTGAGACTTATTTATATAGCACCTTGTAAGAGTTTGCAAAGTGATACAGTGCAATCTTCAGGCAACCATGCCAGATACAAACAGCTAGTATTTCATTTCTTGACTTCCGTTGATTTCAGAGCCCTCTTTACTGGTGCCATTGGCTCCGTTATGCTCCTCTACTTTCACTGGCACACCATCTTCTATTTTGTTGGCCTACTGGGGATTGGCTGGGGCCTCTTTGTCAGGTTCCATCTCCGCAAACGAAGAAGGAAAACAATTTTTATGTTGCACAACGAGAGGAGAGACGAGAAGGAATTGAAAATGATTGGAGAGAGGGGAATGACCCAAGGAGCTACTCATTTTCCTTGGAGGACTCTTGTTACTAAGAAGCCATTTTGGTGAGGGGAAAAAAAACATTTATTACTTTTTAAACATCTTATTGAAATTACTTTGCAATCACAAGGTTGTTGGTTCAGATCCTGCCAAGCTAATTTTTGTTTTCACAATGACTAGGATAAGTATATTCACCCAGTTACTGAATCACAATTATTTATTGATTTGTGCAATTCATAAAGCATAGACATTAAACCAATAAATGTGTGAGAGAGATTGGCTGTTGCCAGCTTGGCGTTTATTTCTCCGTGTGGGAGTCTTTGTTTCTACAACCAGACCTGGAATTTCATCCATAGAGATCGCGAGCCCAACGTTATTGACAAAATAGTTGTAGTTGTAGATAAAACCATGTATGAAGGTTGTCATCACGGTCAGTTTGGTAGAGAAAACCATCTTTCAGTTTCAGTTAATACAAAAGGATTATTTTTTTTCTCCGCACAGGGCTGTTTTATTAGCACACAGTTGCACCAACTTTCTATTCTTTATTCTTATGTCATGGATGCCAACCTACTTCACTGAAGTCTTCCCAGGCCAAAAGGTATGTAGAGATAATGTAGTTCTTGCATTAGGGTTAAGAACAAATATGTTTCAACAAAATATGTTGTTCACCCTCCTACTCTTGGTTAGACTCTTAGTAGTAATTTCAAGTAAGTCGTAAGTTGACCAACCCGTTGACCAACCAATTGCTAGGGTTGTGGGTGGTGTTACAGCTGTGCACAGAATTACTGTGTGCTGTGTAGGATGCATTCACTGTATTGTGCATCTACAGTGTCGTTCCAAACAGCAGTAGATGATATTGAATGGTCAGACAGTAGGAGGGGTGACTGTGTACTGTCTAGATGCATTCACCAAATGAAGTCATGTTGGGGCTGGCACAGTTTATCTATCATTCCCAACTGTAGTAGATGATATTGAATGGTCAAACAGTAGAGGGGTGAATGTGCATTGTCTAGATGCATTCACCACTTGATATCATATCGTGGGCTGGCATAATGCATCTATCATTCAAAACCCCAGTGGTCGATATTGAATTTGTGTGTTTATAAGAATCTTCTTTGCCTCTCTTTCTGATTCTTTCCAGGGTTGGGTGTTCAATGTTCTGCCTTGGTTAGTCTCCATTCCAGCCTCACTTATTTCTGGTTATACAGCAACAAAACTTCTGACCATGGGATGCTCAATTATAAATTGCAGAAAAAGTATTCACGTGAGTAAAAAAAATTATTTATTCTAAACTGGCCTACTGCAGATGTATCAGTTGATGTGACAGAATATCGGGCTTATTTTGATTGCAGCAATCAAAATAAGCAGCAATAAGCCAGTGGTGATGGTGGTGTTTTTATATGTAGGATTTCGACAGCATTTCAGACAGAAATATTTCTCTGGGGGATCGATACTGGTATGAACTTTACATCACTGAGCTTTCAGATTAAAACTAATTAACTTTTGTTTGAATGATTACCAATGCAGTACATGTCCTTTAAATAACTGAGTTTCTTGTATTTGTTACCCAGACGTTATCATGTATCGGTATGACAGTCTCACTCATCATGATATGCTTTGTGAGTGATTACTTCACAGCGCTTAGCTTGATGATGGTTGCTGTTGCAAGTCAAGCATTTAGCAATACAGGTGTGCAAGTCAACGTCCAAGATGTAGCGCCAAAGCACGCTGGTGCTGTTTATGGTAAGTTATGTTGACCCAAACATACTTAAAGACAAGCTCATAGATTGGTTATTACTTTATGCATGATTCTGTACTTTCTTGTCCATTCTCCTTAACTTAATTTTATCTTTTCGTATAGGGTATCTAAATTTGGCTTTGCATTGTAGACGTCCTACTTGCCATTGAAAATGTTGATGTTTGATTTCCGTGCAGGTATCTCCAACTGTTTTGGTGCCCTTGCCGGATTCACAGGGACCTATGTCACTGGATACATTCTTCATACTTGGCAGAGTTGGCCAGGAGTATTTGGACTGGCTGTGTCTGTTTTATTGTTTGGCTGGTCCGTGTTTATGTCCTTTGGATCGGCAATACCAGTCATTTAATCCAATCGGCACCAGACTGTTTCATGGCTGAGTGGATCGGACTCAAGTTCTGGTGGCCCAAGTCCCCAGACTAAGGGTTACTTAGGCTAGTCACTTGTCAAGTGAGCGGTCTAGTTGACGGCACTCAAGTAAGTCATCAGGGTGTGGGTTCGAAGCCCTCGTGTCCTTGAGAAAGACACATATTTGTAAGTGCTTCTCTTCACTCAGGGATAAATTGGTACCTGTGAGGGTAGAGATGATTCATGTGATTGAATTAGCTTGGTGCCCTACATACTAGGCAGCTGGCTGTATACTCCCCAGGGAGCTGAGCTGGTTTAAGGAATGAAAATGTCCCAGTGACCAGGGATAGTAATGTTGGAGCCTAATGAGCATCACTGCATTTACAAAAAGCCGCTTTCATTAATTGCTTCTCATCATCCAGGAGTTTAAAAAAAGCTACTTTTCCACCGGGTTATATGATTCTGGGGCTGCATACTCCTAAAGAGTCTTAACTATTCCATCCTCAGTGCCTATGGCTGTTTATCAGTGTGTCCATGTTGCTTTTTCGTCAGTTGACACCAATGTAACTTAAGCAAGGCTGGGAGGGAAATATAACCCAACCGCCTTTTGTTCAACGAGGAACATGAGGAAAACAATGGAAGCATGATAGAAGTCTAGTACTATGAAACTTCTCATGGTTTAATTTTGGCTACAAAATGCTGCCTTATACATTGTTAGTGTTTTTAAAAAAACTCCAGCAGTGCCATGTATTAAATATGTGTAATTCCATGCATTTTAAGCTGTAAATTAATTGGGAGTTGAAATTCATAGTTACATAATAAAACTAGAGGGAGAACTCTAATTACACACACGTAACCCACTGGTCCACCGTGGGTTCAAATCCATATGGATAAATTACATACGAATGTCCCCTTACAAAATGAAGCTGTGTGAACTGGTGCGTGACCTGCGCTTTAAGATTTGTCAGTAACAATTTCTCAATGGCCAAAAATGCTTCTTTGTTGGGGCGTGTGTCACATGGTTTGTGTACGCCCTTTAGTTCTACTGTATAACTCTTATTTTGAAATTGCAAAACAAAGTTATAGAAACAAAGACTGCAGTCAAAGTTCATAGCTGACATCCCAAACTTTATTTTGGTCACAAGTTGAACTTTAACAAAGGTCAGTTCAAGGTCACATGGTGTGTTGTAACCAATACTAATGCATTATAAATAGGGGCATTTTAATTGGCCTGGGACACTGCTCAGTTTAAGCATTCCTTCCAACTTTTGTTCTTCGGAACAATATTATTACAGGGTTATATATTTAGAGAGTCCAAAAAAAGTCGTCCTTCTTGGTTTGGTTTCCTGTATGCTGGTATAATCATAGTGCTGATGAGTTAAGTGACCAGACTTTATCTGACTCCTTATCTGACAGCTTTAGTTTACTTTGTTGTGGGAAATAAAACTTTTTTTAAGTGCTGTGTAATGGCCGAGTATACCTCTTGATGATTTGTTTGTATTATTATAAAATAAACACAATGTGCACAAATCCTGCAGCCAGTAAATAGACTCTGTAAACATCCCGCGGAATTGAAATTTTAGAAAGCTCTTCTCACTTAAAGGGTTACACTGCCTTGGGATTCGGATTGGGCGCTTTGGGTGCTTTGGGCTTTAACAAGGGTTTTATAAGACGTTTCAAAAGTAGAATATAACAATTCACTTCAATATCCCTTGAAGTTGTGTTGTTTTCCTTTTACTTCGTGAACTACATGTGACTTGGTCTGTAATTGTGTGGAGTCCAAAATTTGGTTCTTAAAAATGCCCAACAATGTTTGTTTACGTAAAAGGATATTTGTGTGGATCATTATATTCTACTTTTACAACATCTTTATAACCATTTTCATTTCATATCAAAGGCTTTTATGGACCAAAGCAACAAATCTGAAGGCAATGTGTCACTTACATCGAAAAAGTTATTGATTTTTGTTTTTGTAAAGAGCAGTTTCAGAGCTCTATATCTGAAATAAAGTAAACTGGAGGATGCAAACACTTTTTGGAACATCATGTTTTGGGAAGTAATTTGTTGCATTAATTTAATTAATCTTTGATAAAGTAACAGCCACTTTTAGAAGTATTACTGGGGAAAGCGGTCATACACTTAAGCAGCATTTGAACAGAAAGAAACAAATAAAAATCTTGGCACGTTAATCCAGAGAATACAGGTTCAAGTCCCGCTCTGGTCATTTTGTCTTTGTTCAACCCAAAATTATAAAAAAATTATTCAGTCAGTTTCTCTTGTGGTTTCTCTTGAGGACAGGAAATCAAACAGTCCCAAAGAACAGACCTGTAGATTCAAGCTAAGGGGGCAGAGGTTTGAGGTTGTCAACATGGCCCAATTTCATACAGCAGCTTAAGCAGATAATATTGCTTAACAAATTTCTGGTCAAAATCCCCAAACAATCACCTGCAAGCAATTAAAACGTCTTATGGCTACTTAAATATGGTTAGTTAAATAGTCACTTAGTTAAAATCAACTCCTTAAAAACTCAAACTTTCATTTCAATCACTGAATTTGTGTTTTTTGGTTTATCAGAAATGCTTTATGAAGCAAATTAGGTGGTGATGGTTAATTTGTTTTTAAATGTTATTCCTCTTTATTGTTAACAATTATATTGTATTAAATGTAATGTTTATTGTATGCATATTTTCTTTTTATAATAAATTATGAAAAAGCTAAAAAAATAAATTAAAAAACCAACAACAAGCAGTATGTTTACGACATCAGTGTTTATTTTTCCCTTGGAAATTTAATTCTTTAATAGGGCTGTGTCATCATGATCAAAGCAGGCCTGTGGCCGTTGATGCAATTATGAACTTCCACCCATAACTGGGTGAGCAGATGAGTTCATAATTACAGCCACAGGCCTACTTTGATCATGACGACACAGCCCCTTTTAATACAAAACAAATATTTGCACATCGCAAAGTACACTTTGCTAAACATTATATGACTCCGAAAATGTAGTGCTTAGTTTTTACATCAGCAAAGTGCACACTTTTTGTGTGTCCCAGATATAAGAATGAGAACATAAAAACAACTTTCCTATAAGGACATGAAGGACCGAGATAATAGTATCACTGGTGTAGATTGGATTACCGAAGCTTGGTTCGGTTATGTGAAAACTTTTGATTAACGATTTAGTAAGAAACAGGAAGTAATGCCAAATTCTGTGATTCGTAATTCCAATGAAAGCTTGCTTATTTTACACATACTGGCTCCAACAATTGCCAGAAGCCCATAGCAAATACATTGAGCTAATTTTTCTTGTACAGCAAATGTGAGTGAGTACAATACAGCAGATGTGCGCCTGCAATATTTTGCTCTGTTGCAGCACAAGCAAATCTCGGGTCGACCTGAGGATGTCTTAATACAAACTATCATCTGAAGCAGTTGACACAGACAAATATGACCTTGCTACTTTGCAAATCACAAACCATCTTAAAACTATCAGGGTCATGTGATGGAAGATGAGTGAGGCCCAAAACTTTACAACCTTTTTCCCACGTCTGAAGGCTACACTGCGAAGATGACCTTCCCTAGGCAAACTGTAGACAACAAACTGTTTTGCGAATCGTCTGTTTTGTTGTAATTTGCTGCTCATAACAGATTTTGATAAAATATTTATCTGGCTTAGAAACAAGTGTTAATTGTTGGCTCCTTGTGCAAAAACTGCACAAACATGTTTCAAAGGTGTCACCCTTCGCTGCTTCCACAGACAGCACTTTGCTTGCTGCAAGCAAGTGATGGTTGCACTAAACTGATTAACTAGTTTGATCTTGTGGCTGCTAACCTTAATCAGTGGTTGTTAACCTGGTTAAAAAGTCTATTCTTGATAACTTGTGATGTGAGACCATGGATTACTTCTATCGTTGTCTTGCAACTGTAAATAAAAGACAAAAAGAAACCCATTGTTAATAAAAACAGCATAGTCTTGAAGTACACCCTATCAAAAACAAGGTAAAGATTTATAATCTTTAAAAGGTAGACAATATAGGCCTAATGAAAACAAAACTACCTACTTATTAATGAATATATTGGCAATTCAGTCACTTCTGAATCAACAGGCTTGATAAAAACATAGTAAAAACAAAACTGTCTATGACTTTTTCTGTCCTTTTCGTGTACATCTAACACCAAAATTATTTTGTGTTTTAAGATTTGTATAATTGTTCACAGCAACCTTTACCTGTCTTTAGTAGCTTTAGCCAGCTTGTCTTCTGCTTTCTTCTCATGGTCCATAGCAAGCATAAAGCTCCCTCTACCCAGCTGAGCCTCTGCTTGTTCCAGCTTCTCAGACAGGTCACCGACCTGTCCCGTGGTGTAGTCCGAGTTCTGCAACCAAAAAAGTAGAAGAAGTCCTTAGGTTTAGCTCGAGTTCTAGCCTCAGCCATCACTTGAGGCTTGAAATATTCTCAGTTGTTTAATGCCAATGAAACTGGATATAAACACAGGCATCATGAGCCGTATTGGCTTAGGCCAGACCTCATAAGCCTGTCGTTTAATGCCAATGAAACTGGATAGAAACACAGGCATCATGAGCCATATTGGCTTAGGCCAGACCTTTACTTTCAACATCAAACAGAGCCTAGAGGCAGAGCCTGGGCTGAGGTTTGGAACACAGCCCCACATGCACTCAGAGAATGCACTCAGAGAATGCACTCAGAGAACATGTGAACCTACCGTTATGAGACTTGAGGAACTGAGTGTATTAACCCAGTATTTATTCCAGAGTGACTCTAAGAGTTTGCGATCCAGCGCTGACTTGAAGTAAGACACATCCAGGGAGTAGTACTGCTTGCAGTGTACCCCAAAGTCCTCAATCTTATTCAGTGGAATAGTCTGGTACTCGGAAGGCCCTTCATCAGGGGGCTTGTACCCCTAGAGGAGACAATAATAAATCCAGGGGTTATCTCAAGAGAGGGCCTTGTTTGTAAAGCTTTGTATTTAGATATGCAACTTATAATTTTAATCACTTTAAATGGAGGGTTGGGACATTTGTCTGGTTAAACCGTTTAACCGTAAAGAAATATTGTAATCCGTTTCCTTCTTTTTCTTTCAAATGTTAGCCCCAGACACTATCCAGGGAGAATTATTGACATCCCTGTTGATGGAATGTTTCTTAAATCTGAATCCCCTACAATTTGTTAAACATTTTGCTTTAGACTCCACCCCACTGTGGTTGGTGGTTTTGTGACTGTCAAGACTGGGATTTGTGTTCTATTTTCAATCCCTGAAAGTGTGTTGAATTCTGCTATTTTTACAGATGGGCTCATAGTTCTAAATGGAATCAGTAGAAACGGTTAAACGGTTAAACAGTTAAACAGTTAAACGGTTAAACGGTTAAACGGAAGTCACAAGTTAGTTTAACCATCTAGGAAAATAAACGTAGGCCTAAAGCACAACTCTAGCTAACTGTACAGTCTTTTCAAGAATTCTATACCACTAACAATAAAAGAAAAACCAAAAAATCAGCTGATCAAATGAACAGTTACACATTTGATAAAATTAGTACAAAAGACATAAAAGAGAAGGCAATGATTTCCCGAACTATCTGTAATGAATTGAGCTCACTAATCATTTCAAATCATTCAACTGTTAATTACTGGTTGGCCCAGATTTACTGAACATTCAAACTTTATCTGTGTGGTCTCCCCTATTTGGCATCTTTTGATGTTCATTTAGTATTAAACTATTACTATTTAAATAATCTTGTCTTGTGATTTTCTCTGCAGAAAATTAATGATCTGACATTTCAACCCTAGCAGAAAGCTAAATGGCAACACAACACAAATAAACAGGTAGACTGGTGTAACAAAAGCAGTCAAGTGGAAAGAAATGAATAGAGAGAGAGAGAGAGAGAGGCAGAAAGCACACAGAAAAAGCAATGGATGAACGATGAAGAATGAGACAAAGGGGGTGGAGGGAAGGGGCTCGTTTAACAACAAGAGGTTGGAAACACAAAGGAAAAAATCAAAGGTGGGAAGATGGAGAAAAAAGTAAGAAATTATTAATTTCACAGGTAAAGACATCACAATTGCATCATCAATTACATAAGTACAAAAGGCAAGAGATATAAAAACATAAACAGCAGATTACACAATTCATTCCAAAGACAGGATAAGGGCACACCTGAAGGATTACACAAAAATAATCTAAACTACTGTCTAGTTGTTTTCCAAATGCCATTATAGACAAAAACAATCAGAAAGCCACATCACAAGAGGATTTTGTAAAAAATTGTGAACATGACTAAAAAGGAGTACATTAATGAATGTTCTGTTCTCACTAGACACCAGAGTTTCCAAGGATGAGAAATACATCAATATGTAAACAATCGAAATGTTCTTTTTCTATGTTCAACCCAAAATTAAATGAACTGTCTCAGAACTGCTCACATTAGCAGCTTGCAATCAGAGAGATTTTGTACAACAATCAGAGAGATATTTAGAATTAAATTCAACATAAGAGGGGAATAGTTTCCCTAATCAATGAGATCTCCAAATTTATTCGTCAGAACATGAAAAGGTCCAAAGGTCATGGACACAAAGTTTTTATAGTAAATATGCAAACAAGAAAGTTGCGGCAACACCGAGGGCACACTTGGTATCCCTACATTAATAAAGGCTTCTTTCATGAAAGATAACACACTGTAAAATGAGAGTTGCTCTTACCTTGGGGTAAGTTCTGAATGCACCAAGATTGACTTTACCAGCTGAAATGGTCCGTACTGGATCAATCTGTCACAGAAGAAAAACAGTAACAACAAATGAACATAAACCCTCTCACTAGTACAAAACTACTAAGTAAAAACACCTAAACAGCATAAAAACCGTTGTACCGTTTTTGGAGTTCTTTTGCTTTGAGCTTTAAAAAAATGTGCCCTTTTTTTACCTTTAAACCGCCCTCTATTAAAACCTGCCCTGTGGTATGCGCGCAATTGTTGTTTTGCATAAGTTTGCTTAAGAAGTGACGTCAAACGAACTCAAAACATCACTCCTATAACAAATTTATGATGAGGGCTCTCACCGTTGGACCAACTTAACACTTTTGGTTTTGGCCCGACGTCAGAGGGCACATTGTCTATTGCTTGCCATGCTCACCATTTTGGGAGTAAATAAGTAAGCACGCAAACATAAATAAGTAAGCACGCAAACGACACATCACCTAACATGCCCACTACATTGTGTAATACTGTCTGACTGTGTGGTCAGATAGTACCAGGGTTGACTGTGTACTGTGTAGATATAGTCCATCACACGATGTCACACTGCATGAAAACAAAGTAGCAAAGCACAACAACAAAATGCCGAGCAGAATAAGGTCACCAGCCAAAACACCATGCCACATGTACCATCTATGACTGGTATTCTGCTTATTTTTGCTTAGCAGAAGCTTTGCTAAGCAACAATTGTTGCCTAAGCAGCTTTACTGGGCCCAGGTCAGACAGTAGAATGGTTAATGACCATAGAATTAACCACTCAACCAGGCGCCTTAAGCAAAGAATTCTGTAGGCCAGGCTTCTAATCAACTCACCACAATAGCAACAAACGGTTCCTGAAACTGCTGGTTCAACATCTGGGTCCCAACGTCAATACCTGATAGCCAACATCCATACCCTGGGTGGCTGTGGTACCAGCCTATTGCATTCTCAAGTCGACCAACCTGTCCATCGAAGTAGAGAAGATACTGATAAATCATTTACAGGGATGAGAGTCATGGCTGACAAAAAGGTCTGAAACTAGGCTGCGAATTTTAGAAGGCATGTTGAAGTGCTGGCATTTCCACCTTTAAGTTTATGGTAACCCCTGGAATTAAAGAATTTAAGAAGCTTTTGGGGAACAATGCCCTCAGTGCTAGCAATCAAAAAGCATGTTTTCTTCATGACTGTTAACAAAAAAATCTTAATTCAGATTAAAGTGTGAAATTTTTCATACCTACATTCAGAAGATTTACATTTACAACCTGTGCATGGAGGTTGAAAAGTCAAGTGCACTGAACATAGTTAAATGAAGGAAATGGCACTGGTTAAAAGCTAAACGTTAAACCCCCTTAGCATTTTCAATATATGCTGCAATTCACTCAAATCCATAGCCCCGCCCGAAGGGTGTGGCCGTCTCGTATCATCTTACATGTTGAACACTCTCAATGCTGCCAGAAACTTGCTTTTCAACATGTGAGATGTTGACGACCCCCACCCAATGAATGTGGTCCTAATTTTGTGTCATCGTACCTGTTTAGCATTCTCAATGTATGCCGCCATGTATTCATAAGCAGCTGCCTGTGCATTCACCCGTGTCTCTGTGCCTTCAACCGGTAAAGCAAAGCAGTCCATCACAATCATTGTCTCTCCATCAACCTGCAATCAAGAAGACACAATTAATAATAACACTAACGAGTATTTCCAATATGCTCAAGGCACTTTAAGCTTTTCTTAAAAGTAGCCTATCGGGCTTGTAAGCTGTGCATTTTACTTGCCACCAGGAAGTTTTATAAGCCCAAATTTCAAACAAGTATTTGCCAAAACATTATTTTTTTCGGATGTATTAATGGTAGCAGTCATAACCAGTTTATTGGTCAAATTAAATTATTACATGCACTCACTCAAAAATAGATTCAAACATATTTAAAATTTTTTATTCACATTTAAAAAGGAAGAAATTTAATGACCATCATAAACAAGTAGGTTGGACAGTTTTTAGTAGCCCACAGGACAAGTTCAGAAGTGGTGTTTACTAACTTGAAGTTTTTAGTAGACAATGTAGGCCGGGCTAGTGTTAAGAGCGAGCCCTTGGTGGCCGCTGAGAGACTGGGGTGCAGATGCAGGTGATAATTAACGATACCTGGACAAACTTCAGTTTGTCTGCATGATAAAGACTAGGGGTGAGTATTTATTGAGTCTTAACACTACCCTGACCTTTCCGATGAGCAATCCCATGACCTCTAGGTTTCCTCCTGAGCGAGCGTGCATCACCATCTTGAGTAAAGCTAAGGCTGATATCTTGATATACTTGAAATAGTGGTTGCTACAGATGAACAAATTTAAAAAAAATAAAAACAAGCTTAGAACTAAATTTTTCTGCATCCGTGATAAATGGGATAATAAAACGTTATTTATCTTTTGCTCAAAAACAAATTTCATTTTCCTAAATGTTAATATTTTGCAAAAATACAAATTGAACTTACATACTTAACTTGCTCAATGATAATTCCCTCAGCAACCCACTCTACTTACATAACAAAGCTTGAGCTAAGGTCCTGGATTTTAAAGTCCACAATACTTTGCCACTAAAAATCTACATGCACACTACTTGCGATAATCAAAACCATCAATCCTTCTTCTGTCATTCTTCATTCCACAAAATTTAGTCCCGTGGAACAACCATAAAATGACAATGATCTGCTAGCACTTTAGCAGCTTGTACAACTGCCTTGAAGTTCAATCAATGCCATCCATAACTCCGCCTTCTCCCTACCCCAAACCACTCCTCCAGTTGACTATCCCACTTTTAGAATCATCCCAAGTGTGCCTATAGTTGGGATGATTCTTAAGTTGGGATTGAACACAACTTAGAGCGTGTCGGCTGAAGATAGGTGGGACACAACATTCCATTGTGCTACGCAACAATTTCAATGGTTGAAAATCACTGCAATTCAATACAAGTGGATACAATGTATGTCTGCTACTTAAGTATGCGTCAAAGAGGGCGCTACAACAATACAATTTTTACAAACAATTTTTACATACGGCCTACTCCAAAACAATTAGTAATTACTATTTACTAATGACACGTAATTATTAAAGCAATTAAGACTAAGGTAAGACTACACACTAAAAAAAGAGTCTTAGTTTAATGTGTTTAATGAGTTATCATCACTCATCAGTCAATAGAAAGTCAATCAATGCTTTTCACCGAATCACACATGCTTTCCAATTTTTTAGTCAATAACTTAAATATTGTCTGAAAAAAGATTGACAGAGAGAGATTGTTGGTGTTGTTTGAATTATTTTTTATTAATATAATTATAATATTTATAAATTATAGTATTACATTAGAATTAGATTTAGAGTAGACATGTTAGATGAGATTCAGATTCAGATTCAGTATTTGAAAACCAACTTACTCTTTTGTCCAGGGTTTTGCAGACAGTATTTCTTGCTGTTGTTTTTTGTCATACTTGTAGATTTCATCCATACTTTGAATCGTTTCCATGTTGTTTGTCATCTCCCATGTTTTCTGCGCCATTCCCCCGTCCATTTTTACAGGCTGCTGACAGGGAAGAAAGCTTAAGTTGGGTTTACAGAGCAAAAACGAAATTGTTCTAATGTCAGCTGTTGAGGGCGCACTTTATAATGTACGACGGCTGTTTTGTGTATAGGCTCCTGCTATGGACCGCAAATTTGGGAAAATCAAAATGCAAAATTAATGGTAACACTTTTTTTAAATGTAAAATTAAAGTGGGTTTTTTTTAAGATTAGTAAATCAATGTGAAAAATTTTTAAAAATCACAATAAACAAACGTTGACTAAAAGAGGAGTTTGTTCTTAAAAATGAAGGAGCAAACTTTTGTTTAAAAAGCATGGGGTCGAAAGTTGACCCACAAAGTGCCGCAGAAGTCACCCTGAGGAAGGATGGATTTATTTCAAGTCATTGTTTAGGATAAATGATGATTGATTAAAAAGAAAGCTTGAAGCTTTGTATGGTAGAAGTTTTATTTGCTCCTACATATTAACCCTACTCCCCTTCAGGAAATGGCCCATAGACCTGGGAAAGGTTAGATTTTAATGAGGTGTTCTGAAACAAAACGAGACTTGTGGTGTAACAACTTAAATGGATCAGTAGTATTCAAAAGAAAGTAGTAGCTGACCTCAATTGGACCAATACTCTGCTGCATTTAAGTTAACTTGGGGGGGGGGGGTGAGGAAAATTGTAAAAACGAATGATTACATAATCTTTTTTATTATAAAAAGCTGCCATAATGAATTTTAAAACAAATATTAGTGCAGTTTTAAATTATTTGTTTAGTTCTGCAATTCTCCCTTAACCACCCACAAAAAAGGGTAAATACAAAAATACACAAACCGTCAGAGAAACACACAAAACAGTCACCTCTTTATTCATATCCATTGATGCAATTTGCAATTTATTCAATATATATACTTCAAGCATCGAGGGACATCACATCCCCTGAGTTATTGTACAGCATCGTATCTCTAAATTAAGCGTTTCTACACTGACTTAGTCCTGAATCACCTTAGCCTGGTGACAAACTCTAGTATACGCTATACGAAGAACAGGCATGCCATCAACATCGAAACAGGCTCGCATTACACAGTTTATTAATAAAGTTTTTAATTAGTGCTTACATTACACATTGGCATATGTTCCAAGTAAATATTAACAAAAACATTATAAGAATTATGCAACTTCAATAACATTGTAAAATTTTAGATTTATGAAGACAAAACTTATAGGCTTCTTCTTTAAACAACAAACTTGGGAAAAATTAAAAGCTATACAATTAGGCATTCTTCTTCAGGCAAGCAGTACAACCAACTACTAGCATCTCTCATACACGAATGCCAAATTCAAAAAATGTAACATATAAAAATTCCACAACAGAAATTGCACCTTGTGATGATATTGAAAGTTATACCAACACATGTACTACGCATTGCCTCTGCACATCAATAAGTACATCATATCCCCAGCCCGAGGGTCACATGACAAAGTGTCACGTGGACCTATGGAGTGAATCCGTACGTTCAGTGCGTGAAACATGCTGGGACAAAACTTGTAACAACATTACCATGAGGCCTGCCATATCCTTTAAAGTTGCACATCAGCCTATCTAAAAACATGGCAGCCAGATCTGTGTAATTTTTACAGTGAATCAATGTAACTCAGAGTGAGGCTGGGAAAAAAAGAAAAGAGTTTAGTACCCAGTACCTATGACTCTGGTTTGTTTATATAAACAAGTCATCGATGCTCAGATTGAGGCATAATTGGTTATCGCAGAAACATGTTATGGGCCCATACACAATGTGTTTTATATTATTCGTAACTGGTTCCCGTGCAAACCTTTACTCGGCACACAAAACCACTTAGCTACATATCATTTGGTTAGGGCCCCTGAACCTAAGCATATTGCTCTACATAAAACTCACTACACTACAAATCTCCTCTAAGCTAAATATTGTACATAGTCTACCTGGAACACCGAACTGCCTTAAAATGAATTTCAGCAAGAAAAATGATGGCCAAACAAAATAATACTACTACATGCAATAATAATAATAAAGATCCAAATAATCTATATGTATTTATAAATAAATGTATACGTATAATATATGTAATGAAATCGTATAATATATGTATATATTTATTTATATAAATTCAACGGAAATCCTACCATGCATGTCAAACAGTGGAACCAAGGCCCAGTCTTCACAGAAATTCTTTCTTTTTTGTTGCTTGTTCTCCACCAACTTTTGTCACTATTTGTCAATGATCATGTTTCATGCTTAATAGATCCGTGGAATTCCAGGTGAGATTCCAGGTGGGATTTTTTGGTCTATATTTCACTCATAATTTCCTGGTACGTGTTTATAAGTAAAAACGTTTATTAGATACTGATTCAAAAGTGTTAAGACATTAAAACAGATACTAATTAATCCAGGTATGTTTTGAAGAATCAAGTTTCTTATTTCCTTGTCATCACAACCCATAATTCAGAAAGCTGTAATGCACAAACAATTGCTTCAAACATTAAAATCTTGCTTAGCAAAAACAGGTTGCCAGCCAGAATACCATGTAATGCCTATTGTTTGTGATTGGTTCCCTGCAAATTTTTTGCTTAGCAGAACAATATTGTTTTGAGATTCTGTCCCCCCATGCGAACTGAGTACAAATTTCTTCGGATAGCGTCCTCTTTTGAATCAACCTCCTTCAGAATATGTTAATTTCCAATATGAGGATAGAATCTCTGGGGGGACAGATTTCCCTTTGACACTGGTACCAACTCAAGATTTCAACAGAGCAATGCTAACAATAAAAATAATACAAGCATTTATAAAGCGCATTTTTCCAATGGTTACAATGCGCTGAGGGCAATGTAATTAACCAGGAACCTTAAGATGAAAATAGGTATGACTTGAGTGTATGTTTGAATTGATGAATAGAGTTGCAAGTCTGAATGTTGAGAGGTAGCGAGTTCCAGCATCTGGGTCCAGCTACTGAGAAGGCCTTGTCACCTACATGTTTGAATGTGTGATGTATTTTTAAGTAACGCTCCGAGCGGAGGCCACTTCAGTTGGGCATGCTGAGATCAAGTAAGTCTGTTATGTATTTCGGCTGAAGATGATGTTATTACCTATCCAAAACAACAAAAGACAATTCTAAAAAATAATGTTTCTCTTACCCTTCTCTTACCCCTCCCTCACCCCTCCCTCCCCCCCCCCCCTGGAAAGAGATCTTCTCAGGGTGACACAAGATAACGTGTCTCATGCAACAATGATTCCTCACTGATTGACAATTTAAATGGACTTTGAGAAGACTAAAACAAGAGTGTGTGGGTTTTTGGTTTTTTTACATAACAAAAGGTTTTGAGCAATAATTCAAAACACCGCATTACAAATGATATTACCTTCAATAATAGAATAAATATGGTTTACAGGAAGAACATTTCAAAGATTTAGTTGTGGTCCTCCAATCCATGAGTTCATTTACACTACAGAAAAAAAAACCGAATTATTCATTAACTGAGTTTCACAACGGCCATTTCAAATTGATGTGCACGGGATATCAAAGAAATCTTAAACCAAACAAAAAGAAAACATGAACGTAATATATGTTACCAATCTTACTGTATAAAATCAATACAAAAACAAGACAAGGTAAAATGCAAAATGAAAATCAACCACTCAGATTGTTCTTCTACAAATCACAACAAAACACAAAATTTACAATCATTTCTCAAGTGGGCTCTCTAACTTCAAGTTGATAGCTAACAATGCCTCTGTCAGACTGCGACTATTGTCTCATTCCCTTAACATACATATTGAAAGTTAAAGCTAATTTTCAAGTAAATACAGGAGACCAGACTATGACAAGATGTGTACACTATGACAAAGATTACGAAACAATATCTGGGCAGAATACATTTTACAAAAATAGCAATGATAATAATAATAATTTTTTTAAATAAATAAAAATCACACTTTGGATTTGTATCATTGCAAAAATTCACCATGTAATAAATTTAGCATTGTTGACTTTTAAATCCACTCAAAGAACCTTTAACAATATTGTCCTATTTGTTTGGTTTAGTTTGATGACCCACAGCATTTTTTATTTATTTATTTATTTATTTTATTTTTTTTTTTTTGGGGGGGGTAAAAAAACAAAGTTTTAATTCGCAAAGTTTTCTACAAAATGACTGAAATACTCCATTGTACTGAACACATCTGATGTTAATTTGGGCTGACCAGCAAATGGCAGAACTTGTAGGTAATTACTCCAAGTCAACACAGGAGGAAGCAGTTAATTCACAAACATAGAACATCAATATTTATTTAAAAGAACAGGGAAAAAGATAGAAAAGATGGAAATATCAATTTCATCTTTCTATTAAACAGTCCCCCTTTTTTAAAACAAGCAACCATTCATGGCATTATGTTTTTTTTAACCCGGTATTCAATGCTTTGTTACACACATATACTGTACATGTTTGTCCCCAAGTAAGTATAGTTTTTTCTGTTTTTTTATTTTTTATTACTTTATTATTTTTTATAAATACATAAAGAGGTTATGAAAAATGTACAGGTAATTTTGATTACTGAATTTCACAACAAATAAAACAAATCATTGATAGTTAGCTTAACAATGCCATAGTAACTGTTGCATGGATACCAGTGTTGGGTGAAGCCTTACTTCAGGGCTTAAGCCACAGCCGGCAATGCCTCTAAGCCACAGCCGCAGCCATTACATTTCAAAAGTGGTCTTGTAATTGTTTACAAATTTGTATCCTGTCATGGCCATCCATGTCACGTTCCCTGTATGCAATGAAAGTACTGAATACAGACCATCCTGACACAAAAGAGGGGCCAGACTACTAAAAAGCAACTACTAACGTCAGTGTTTATGAAGTGAAGCAATCTGCATCGCACAATTATAGACAAAAGCAGCTTGGACGACAGAAGCCAAACACAAAACTACCGCCTCCCCACCCCCTTACTGAGTCCAAATGAAATTGTGATGGTACCCACTCAAAAGAAAAGTGACAAAAGATTAATTTGAAAAAACACTCTTTTTAAGAGTACCGTTAAGCCAGTTAGGCCAGGCCAGTCTGGTTACAGGCCAGTCTGGTTACAGGCCAGTCTGGTTACAGGCCAGTCTGGTTACAGGCCAGTCTGGTTACAGGCCAGTCTGGTTACAGGCCAGTCTGGTTACAGGCCAGTCTGGTTACAGGCCAGTCTGGTTACAGGCCAGTCTGGTTACAGGCCAGACTGGTTACAGGCCAGTCTGGTTACAGGCCACATGTAACTGACTGACAACCAGGCTTAGTGAATACATCTCCTTCTATCTGAAGACAGATAGGTGGGGAAAAGGGGAAATATTGTATTTGGGCTATTGATTATCCTTCTAATTGTCTTAATTAATATCTACACTGTTTTAAACTTTGTATTAAAATCTAGCAGTAATTTCTTTGGTTAAAATTTTTAAATGCACCTTTAAAAATACATTGCTCGGATTACATTTGGTTTATAGTCCTTGAACAAATATCATTTAGTAAATAAAAGAATCAAACAAAGTCTATCTATTGAAAGTTTAGACTTAATATTTAGAAACTCTGCTTCCCAAACCTCGGCTTAGGCTCCGTCTCTGGCTCCGGGCTCCATTTGATGTTGGAAACACAGTAAAAAATGCGCACGGAGCCCAAACCAGAGCCGAGCCAGAGCCGGAGCCCAAGTTGGAGCAAGAGCCCAAGCCGGAGCCCAAGCTGGAGCCCAAGCCGAAGCCCAAACTAGAGCCCAAGCTGGAGCCCAAGCTGGAGCCCAAGCTGGAGCCAGAGCCCAAGCTGGAGCCCAAGCTGGAGCCCAAGCTGGAGCCCAAGCTGGAGCCCAAGCCGGAGCCCAAGCTGGAGCCAGAGCCCAAGCTGGAGCCCAAGCCGGAGCCCAAGCTGGAGCCCAAGCTGGAACCCAAGCCGGAGCCCAAGCCAGAGCCCAAGCCGGAGCCCAAGCTGGAGCCCAACCTGGAGCCCAACCTGGAGCCGGACACACACCAACAGGAAACAAAAATGAGGCAAGCTTTCAAAATGGACTGGTGACTTTTCAACTTTGTCTGGATGCGTTATGACTAATAATCAAGGATCTAGACACCCTTGGGTACAGGGCCCAATAGCATGGCTTTGCGGAATTCTGTGCTTACGGTCACCATTCTCCGCTTACAGTGTTAGCACCAAAATTGTGAGCTAGATGTATAAGTAAAGATTGCTTAGTAATGTGAAGTATGCACGGACACAAGCAATACTCCCTGCTACCTTTTACCCTAAAAAAGCAGAGCCATGAAACTGGGGCACAGGTAAAGTCAATCCAAATGTAATATAGAGTGAACATTTGCGGTTGGTTACTACAACACCAGAAATCAAAATGCAACAAACTGACGTAAACTTGTACAATCTCAAGTATATCATACAATTTGGAGGTCATTATCAGGCAGATTATTCCATTAATTGCATTGCTCAGGAAAACTCAGTAAATTTACATTATCTCAAACGTTAAACATTCACCATAACACAATCACACAAGTGTGTGTATTTTTCTTTTCAGTTTTTTGGTATTTTTTTTTTCTTTTTTTTTCGTTGCTAATCTTTTATTTTATTTTAATGAAGAGAAAACATAGCACATATTAATTGGGTTTATTACATATTTTCTCGGTGAGTAACGATGTTTTCAAGTGCAGATTTATCACTGCTTTTACCAGCTAAACTAACTGCCGCTTCGAAGACATAAAAAATGTGGACAAAAGCTAGAGAAGCGGATTTTATTTATTTTTTTAATTTTTTTTGTCTCAAGCATCACAAACCATTTATAGTTTTTGTATTTGAAAGAATGTACCGGTCTTGCATCAGCTGTTAAATACCAAGAGGAATACAACATTTTGCATGAAGGAAGAGTCAGATTTGGAGCTTGACCATAAAAATGATCTGCCACATTTCTTCCTCTCTCTCATTCTTAGTTGCGGTAGTTTCGATAAGAATGGTCTGTTCATCTTCAGGGGTAAACCACAAAAATTGGGTTTTCAGTTTTTATACCCAAACGCTTTATTTTTCAAATCTGTAAGTGTTCACTGTCCTGATAAAAATTGCTACGTAAGTGACTGAATAATTAAATTTAGGACATTGTTTCCTCAAGAAAAGAGATTTTCCTCTAGACAAAGGACTTCCATCTAGACGAGAGACTCTCCTCTAGACGAGAGACTCTCCTCTAGACGAGAAACTCTCCTCTAGACGAGAGACTCTCCTCTAGACGAGAGACTCTCCTCTAGACGAGAAACTCTCCTCTAGACGAGAGACTCTCCTCTAGACGAGAGACTCTCCTCTAGACGAGACTCTCCTCTAGACGAGACTCTCCTCTAGACGAGAGACTCTCCTCTAGACGAGAGACTCTCCTCTAGACGAGAGACTCTCCTCTAGACGACAGACTCTCCTCTAGACGAGAGACTCTCCTCTAGACGACAGACTCTCCTCTAGACGACAGACTCTCCTCTAGACGACAGACTCTCCTCTAGACGAGAGACTCTCCTCTAGACGAGAGACTCTCCTCTAGACGAGAGACTCTCCTCTAGACGAGAGACTCTCCTCTAGACGAGAGACTCTCCTCTAGACGAGAGACTCTCCTCTAGACGACAGACTCTCCTCTAGACGAGAGACTCTCCTCTAGACGAGAGACTCTCCTCTAGACGAGAGACTCTCCTCTAGACGAGAGACTCTCCTCTAGACGACAGACTCTCCTCTAGACGAGAGACTCTCCTCTAGACGAGAGACTCTCCTCTAGACGAGAGACTCTCCTCTAGACGAGAGACTCTCCTCTAGACGAGAAACTCTCCTCTAGACGAGAGACTCTCCTCTAGACGAGAGACTCTCCTCTAGACGACAGACTCTCCTCTAGACGACAGACTCTCCTCTAGACGAGACTCCTCTAGACGAGAAACTCTCCTCTAGACGAGAGACTCTCCTCTAGATGACTTTCCTCTAGCACGACTTTTCTCTAGACAGCAAGATGAAAGACTTTCCTCGAGACGAGAGACTCTTCTCCTATAGATAAGAGTATTTCCTCTGGACGAAAGATTTTCCTCTAGACAAGACACCTCAAGACGAGAGACTTTCCTCTAAGCAAGATACTTTCCTCAAGACGAAACACTTTCCTCTAGACAAGAGTATTATAACACTTCTATCAAAGACCATTAAGACCAAGTCATAAGTCTTTTGTTCCTATTCATAAATACCCTTTTTAGTTAAAGACTGTAATAAATTGGAGAATCGATTATAAACCTTGCATGTTTTGTAAATTTTCAATATCTGCTTTTCGAGCCCCATTTTGCAAGAGGTCTAATTCCGAGCAATGTTCGACAGTTGTCCATACGCATAATTTTGTTGTGTGATAGATTTTACATTGTGGACCAGTTTATATTGCTTAACGCATTACCTGCACCTGCGCAAACAGTTGCACCAAAAGGCAATCGTTTCAGTACACAACATTACAGACTTTTATTGTGCAGCCGTACCCTTTGACAGGATCCTTGCCAGGAAATGCAAAACAACTGATTTCCATTGTACCAAATGGTACTCTTGTCTGAATGAGAGAGAGAGGGGGGGGGAGAGACAGGGAGGATGTACCATGGTCAAAAGCTATTAATTCATTGAGATACTAATGTACTGATATTAACTTTTTACCAACAATAAAACACTTTTATTCTTTGTGCTCAAATAGACAGTACAGCATTTCGTAAAAACAGGAAACACAATACTGCAACTTAACCCATACCTGCCTAAATGCAGGATTTCTCGTACAACACAAACGCTGTTAGCGCCCAAACTACTGGAAAACCAAGACTACTAGTGATATATGATGGGAAACGTGGCAAAATATATCTCATTAAAGAGAATGAGGTGCTCTTTCCAACAGTAAACAGTTTTTGGCATACGTTGATAGGAAAGGCAGTAAATAATGAATTGAATAATGTTTATTGTACAGCAATAATGAGCACTACATGGACTTAGGCAGAAACAGTGTTTATGCTGTGACCTGGACCTAATTTCAAATAACTACTTAAACACAGAAAGTAGCTGAGCACAAAATAATTATGCTCACCAGAATAAGGTTACCAGTCAAAATACCATGTCACATGTACAATTAATGACTGGTATCCTGCTTCATTTTGCTAAGCAGAAAATTGTTAAGTAATATTTCCTGCTTAAGTAGCTCTATGAAATTGGGCCCAGTCAGGCATAATATGGGTTAAGAAATTTTGGGAACTCCCACTCAGGAATAGAAACCAACTGGGCTAAAACGTAAAGTCAACTTTTACCCATGGAAGTTGGTCGTAACATGCTTTAAAGTCTCTGATATATCTCTTGCTTAAATTTTATATCTTAAAAAAAAAAATTATTTAAACAATTAATTCAATGATATTTATAAAGTTTTTATCCTCATGGATCCAGCTTACAATAACGCTGATGAAATTTGTATGCAAAGCCTAAGGCAAAGCACCAGTATGGTTTTAAAATACCTTTGATATCTAATTACATACTTCATGGATTGGGTTTGATAATGGGAAAGGATTCATTGCCGCTACTCAACCTTAAACAAATCAAACACCCAAACCATCTCTTAAATCAACCAATGTCCATAAAGCGTCATACCATTGACCTTTTTACCACGATTACAGTATATTTGTATTTAAAAAAAGGTCAAATGTCGGCTTTAGGGGTTCATGGAAGAAAAAAACATATAACATTAGTTCAATAATTCTCTCAATAAACACTGAATGACTTTAAGGCAAAGGAATTTCAGTCTAATAAACCTGTCCACAATGAAGGGCTTTCAAATGGTGGGAGAAAACTTCCAAATTTGATTTGAATTGTTGTCCTTGTTTCTATCCAATTTACAACTTTCTACTAAAAGTGCTAGAACACAGTAGCATTGGTCTCATCCCTGAAAGAAGACGAAGTCTTGTCCAGTTTGATTGCTAAGCAAAACAAAAAATTAACAGGATATCAGTCACAACCGTGTTAACTAAACAGACTTTTAGCTGGTAGGAATCTTTTGCTAAGCAATTTTCATTCGCGCTTGTAAATTTGTTGCACTTGCCGCTGTTATGGAAAAAGGGCCCCACAGGTCAACCCACCCCCCCCCCCCTCCCTTCCCCCAATACAAAGTATGACACTACCGTGACAGACTGGATGACACATCAATGGCAAACAACTGGCTAAGGTTCAAACCCAACCCCTCTTTTGGGTCGTCACTGTATGTTAGCAGTGGTCCCCCCCCCCAATTTTTTTTTTATTGGATGTTACATTTTCTGTACATAAATTGATATTTTTATTATATAATGTGGATGAGCATATCGGTCAGATAAAAAAAGGGACCAAAACCTAAGACTCTGTGAGAAACAAATTTGTATTTTTGACCGGACAACCTCTTGCACCTGTGTTCCCCCCCCCCTTCCAGATGGGCGAAGAGCTATTCCCCTCCTGCTTGAGGGAGTGCATTCGTCTAGGACTGGAGTTGAAACCATAAAATTGCAAAACGAGTTGGTTTTTCGAACCAGAGAAGATTCATACGTGAAAATGTACAACAGAAGTAATAATGCACATTGTATACTTTAAAAGTAAACATTTTAGAAGCCATGGCTAAGGCTTAGGTCCTGGCTAAGGCTCTGGCTTATGCCCGGCTTAAGTTCTGGGCCCAATTTCATGGCTCTGCTTGCCGTAAGCAAAGAATCGGCGCTCACGGAAGCAGGGAATTCCGCGCTTACGTCAAGGGTAGCATTTCACGGGTTAGCAGATAATTTTTACTTGTGCATGTGCGTACTCTGCATTACTAAGCATTCTTGGCTTGCACAGCAAGCACAGAAATTCAGTGCTTGCAGAGTAAGCAGAGAATGGTGATCGTAAGTGCAGAATTCGGTAGTAAGCAGAGCCATGAAATTTGGCCCTGGTTTAGGCGCTTGGGCTCGACTTAGGGTCTGTCTTAGGCACCATACGCCTATTTGGAGTACCATACCGAGAGAGTATGTTATACTAACAGAGCCTGAGGCTAAGCTGAAGCAGTGGTTTCAAATAGGGGCATTGTCATCAAATGGTCAAGGAGACTAGACATTAGTCATCAGACTATGAATATGAAGAAGGTCAAGGAGCTAGATACGGCACCCTTATTTGTTCCATCCTTTGAAGGCAAAAAAATTGTAAGAAGTAGTTGGGACAATGTTGACTCCATTTTTTACAAATTGCGATTTAAAAATAAACCTTGTTTGAATACAAGTCGTGAAAGACAACCATTCGTCTTGGACGTGTCCTTGATTAAACCAAATTTGCTTCTCTTCATCTAGGAATTTGACACCATTTTTCGCAAACCACCTACACTCATTAGCTTCTTGGATTAAAAGCTCCCCGAGGTAATGCCTGATAATAATCTTATTGGGAGTCAACGTTTTGTAAAAAAAAAATCATAATTCTTTGTAAGTAATTAAAAATGCAATCATACTGTTGACTGGGTGATGATTTCATATCAACATTGAATTCTTTGGCAAAAACTGGAATTCAGAACGCATTTTACACACATTTCCTTAAGACTTCAACCGTTCACAGCTTTGGTTATCATTATGATGGATCTCTTTGTACTCGGAGACTTTGGACTTGACCTTGACTCCCTGGAGTCATTTTATGAGAATCTCTGAATCTCTCCAACAAACTCCAACACCATGTCTGGTACCTCAATACCCAACCTGTTGGACTCGAATTATGGTATGCCTGATCCCATGTACACAATAACAAATTAACTTGTGGTGATCGTCAGTAAACAGAATCAAACAGAACATGCTGATGGGGATGGTTAGGGTTGAAGTTTCTTAAAACAAACACGATGTACTTTCCTTCATCGAAAATTATCACAGCCTAATACCACAAAGCTGCTTAATAAGATTACCAGCTGAGCAAAGAATTGCAGGGAACCAGTCACAACCAATCTACATAGCATGGTATTTTTGGCTGGTAACCTGTTTCTAAAGAGCAATATTTTTTCTCTTCTAAGCTTAACAAGTTTGAGTACATGTACTTAGGCAGCTCTGTGAGACTAGCCAACTGAAAATTACGGTCTCATTATACCAAAATTTTACATCACATCTTGTCATTGGATGAATGAACTGTGTGGATCATCATTCTATGACTGCAACTATACAAAATTGATTGTTATAAGCTGTACAGCACATAAAATATTTCATTGTTACAGACTGTGGAACAAGCGAAGACGACGAACTGAAAGATGAAGAATATTCAAATGCAACAACAGGAGTGTCTTGATAGCAATAGTACAATGTACCTCTCCAAGGCCACAAAACAAAAACAAAAAAACTACAGGATGCTTCTCAGAGAAGCCTTCAGATACATCATAAGTATTATAGGACTAAGGAGGGGGGGGGGGGGGGGACGACTCATGATTTCAGTGCATCCGGCATCACGATTAGCCCTGATTAGAAGAGAAAACAAACTGCAATCAACCACACTGAACACCGTCAATTAAACTATGATATTGACCAATTAGAAGTGTTTAACAGCTATGCACAAGATGCGCATAACCTACATATAGGCTACGCATGCCGTATTTCAACATCGTACTCTTTCTCTCACTCTGACAAGCTTGTTCAGCAAGGGACGGGTTAGGATTTCTCCAGCGATTTAGAGAGAGGTTTTTCTTGTATCAGAGTGGCGTGGCTTTGTGTCATCATCAATCAGTCAATTCTCAGTCAGTCTTGGCAGACCTCATTTACAACAAAAGTCTCTCTAACTTATCACGGCTTTTGTTAAATTATTTTAAATTTGTTACTTCTTGAAGAAGTGCTTAAATCCAAGGAACGTATTGAAGAAGAAATCTAGCGTGCCTAAAGCATTGGAAACAGCATTGTTCTGACAAGACGTCCATGTTGAGTTCCAAGGAAGTTGTCTGATATCCACCGAGACGTTGACGTACAAGGGCTCCAGGGTAACCTGAGGCACGGGGTACCAGATGTTGAACAGACCGTCACTATCTACGCGTTCCCTACCATGCCTTAGAAGACAGTGCCTATGGGTGAAGAAAAAAAAGAGAAGACAAAAAGGAAAAATTAATCAATTAATTCTAAGACAGGTCATACGTGTATGAGTTAATGAAGGTCGTTAACAGGTAGAGATCAATGATTCAGCTATGTAGGGAGAATTCTTGTTGACCACGGATCTGTTTGCTAAGCATATACTATCCCTGCTTAGCATAGAGAGGTGACTAGCCAAAATGTAGGGTGACATGTATTTACCCCTTGCACGACGCACAGTGCACTTTACATGTGCCTATCCAGCCAGCCAGTTTGGGAGTCAAACTGTACACACTTTCAGGGCTCTCCCCAGGTTTTTTCAGAACTGTGGGGCATTCTGGACCCAAATTTTGAAATTTTCACCACAGGATGCTGAATTGAAACAAAGTCTTCGGAATGTTTTCTACTTAGCGTTTATCTTGTTTTGTGGAGCATTATATATGGTTTATCAAAAAATTAATAAATAAATAAACTATTTGATTATATATAAAAAAATTTTTAAGGGGGTGGGGAGGGGGGTCAAACTAAGACATAACAGGTACAGTTTCCATGGCACCAAGGCACTGACCGGGGCGCAAAGGTGATTGCCTCCATGAAGTGTCAGGCCTGTTTAAGAATACATGCATACCATGTATTGACACCTTGCACTGCAGTCATACGCACTAATATCTGCCATGCACACCATATTAGGAGTCAGTGTCAAGCACGTATTAAGCGCTGTGTTGCCTAAAATGTGCAACACACTGTACATCATACAGGGACATTGACTTCCATAATGACTGAAGTACATAATTCTTTTCAAATTACTTGGTAATTTCTTTTAAAGGACATACAAATGCAATGAGCGATCAACCGATGCCTCTATCAAGTTAAGTCAGTCCAGCATGACATTCTCACTCAATTGTTACATTGTAGAAATGTAGAAATTGATGCAACACACTGTACATCATACAGGGACATTGACTTCCATAATGAGGCAACTCAGATTATTGCAATAATGTGAATTGGGTGAGTGAAAAATAAATGCTACAAGGGTCACGTTTCTCAAAAATGTAAGTTCCAACATACAGTGTGAAAGGCTCCACGGGAGTCAAATGGTTGGACGTTTTATTGAAAGTCGCCAAATGTGTTTCCTTTGGACGTGTTTGAGGTTAAAGCAGGGTATGTGGTTGTATGTAAAAGGTCCCCCCAAACTGTCTGAATATGAACCAAACCTGCATGGTCTAGAGTGGTTACATTTTCAGCATAAAAGTTCAGCTTTAAGATGAATCTCTTCAAAACTAGTCACTTTGGTAATTGGCCTTTCCCATGAAATATCTCAGTTGCACATCACGCGTTCCCACTCACACTACTGGTTGGCAAAATCAGGGCTCATCGTGCCTTTTTGGTGTGGGACTGATGGTGGCGGGCGGAATGCATACAAGTTTGTACGCCTGCCTGGAGCACAACTCTGTGGAGTTTTGCCGACCAATAGTGTCTGCATGCATGCGAGAATGTATTTAGCACATTTCATAGAAAAGGCATTTGCATGAGTAATTTAAAAATGTTACCATTCTTATGTTTGGGGGCTATTATTGTATAAAAACATGTCAACTATGTATTTAATGTTGTTACACTACCACCAACCCCCCCCCCCCCCACCCCCCGCTCCCACCCTTTTGTAATGACTGAAGTACATAATTCTTTTCAAATTACTTGGTAATTTCTTTTAAAGGACATACAAATGCAATGAGCGATCAACCGATGCCTCTATCAAGTTAAGTCAGTCCAGCATGACATTCTCACTCAATTGTTACATTGTAGAAATGTAGAAATTGATGTGTAGCTGAAATGCAACCATGGGGAAGGAGCAATTGATTCCGACTACTCTAGAAAACTCTCTGACTCCGATGAAATTCAACTAATTGTAAAATTACTATTGATCTAATTCAGACTACACACGTACCCTACAAAACTTCCTGACTCTGAAAAAAGTAAAGCAGAAAAATTTGTTAAAAGGGAAATTGCAAAGCTAGGTAAACTGTGTACAGTGTTTTTCAGTGTTGTTGTTGTTTTGTTGTTGTTGGGGCAACAGAGCTTGCCTCCATGTAATTCCAGGCCTCATACTGATAAAACCTACATGTATGAAAAAAGCAGAACTTCAACCATTAACCAAACCAGGTTGTTTTTCATCAATTTTCTGCAAATTTTGAAACAAAATATCAACTTCTCCTCAAAGAGTCAAAGAGAACCTTGACCGAGTAATTTTTGCTAAAAGAGTCAGCTTTACTGTCATCATCAAGTATGAAAACACTGCGTCATAGCACCAGGAAACACTTGTTCAACAATCTGAAAAGTGGGTAGCAGGTTCCTGCTGGTCTGGAGATGAGAGCCCCCCCCCCCCCCCCCCCCCCCCCGAGTCTTCAGAGCCCCTGAATCTCCATTTGAGAGGATTCACAGACTCTCTTTATCATCCACAAATGGAAAACTTAATGAGGGCTATGTCAAACTCGTTTCTTCCATTGATGGTTAGCTCACGTCTCCTCAAGAAATTTTGTAGGAAGACATGAAACAGAAACCAGAAAGGTAGGGGGACAAAATCCTGATAAATCCCAAGCACTCAAAACAGCAATACACAAATGGAGGGCGAGCAAATCTCCCAGGCCGACTCAATTGTACCAAACGTTTGAGTGATAAAATCAGGGTTAAATGACTTACTCTTTGATCAGGTCTGATTTATAAACCCATGCATCTCATTTCTGGGCCATAGCGGCTCTTTCACCAGGAAGAACCTCATGCACTCTCAGGTAAGTTTGACAACCATGATTGAATGCGGCCTTAACCCAAGGTGATTTTTTCCACATGAGGCACTGAAGAAAACTTGTGTACAGAGGCATGACGAAAGCTTTTTTTACCACTTCCTGAATGAAAATGTAAAAATCCTTCAGACATGCTTTGTGCATGCTCTTGGTGCACAATTCTTCTTTCCTTTTATTCCTTGAATCTAGTTTTGTAAAAGACAGGCTAAAGCTGTCCTCAAGTCGACCTTGCCATGACACAAAAACAGTCGACGACTGACTTTTCAGGATGAGGCCGCTCCTGAGCTAAGATGGTCGGGATATATCGGTCGCCGATTGTTGATGAGAATGGAAATAACTATAACGAGGCTAAACGTTCGACATCGGTTGCCGTTCCAAAAATTTTTACGGTTGCAACAGTAAAAAAAAAAATAAAAACTCAGTAATGTGTTCCCAACAGGTGGGAATGTATCGCAATGGACCTGTAACGTCATGCGCCCATTGATGGTGGGTGACATGAGCTTGGTTTTGTGGGGGTGACACTTGTTCCCTCAACACTTTTAAGCACTCTGAAAAAACCTGTTTTTAATACCTTTACTATTCTTACTAATATAATAATAAATGATTCTTAACTTTGCATTTTACTTTTAAAACACTTCAAACCCTTTACAAGAAATCACAACTTCATTGTATAAAAACAACAACGAAAAACAGTTGGAAAAAAAGACGGATTAATACCTTTCAAAAAGAAACATTTTTAACTTGAAACTTAATCAGATTTTAAAAGATTTTGATATAATACATTTTATTTTATTTTTTTCCCCTGCATATTTATAAAATGAGCTTGAAACGCATGTTTTCTTAAAAACGCTAGCTTATCAATATTATTATTAGGAAAATCCCGGAATACATTGATGCACGTATCTTCTATTTTAAATTATACAAAGACGCTGACAAATTGATAAATTTATTCCCCACTATACCCAAACGCGTACAGCACTTTTCTAAGGTGCCAAAACATCAATTTTTTTTTTAGGTGTTTACTTTAGTCATTCCACTTATAAATTGACAGGTACAGAAGTTTACTTTAGTCATTCCACTTATAAATTGACAGGTACAGAAGCTGTAATTTTATATGTAAACATGGAAATAGCATGTGTTTTTGTTTACTTTATGCCATTGCAAATACAGTGGCTTTAATTTCCAGTGTGTACATGGTAATAGCATATACTTGTTTACCTTATGCCATTGCACTTTAAAAAATGACGAGCGCAGAAGCTGTTATTTTCAGTGTATAAATATATTTATGGTAATAGCATGTACAGCTGTTCACATAAGTGATTTCATTCATAACAATGGTGTAGTTTTATTTTCATTTTAAAAATTGTGTACACGATTATATTCAGTGATTCGTTTTGGCAGGTATAGTTCTTGCCTGATAACTATTTTATTTTGACTCAACTGTAGAGTATTTTAAACGTTCGTTTTTATTGTAACGCTCTCGTAATTTGGTCTGTGGACCACGAATTGAATTGAATAAATCAATGGGTTGAGTACAATGTCAGTCCAATGTGTAGCTGTCATTTTTAGTGCATCATTGCACATGCAGTTGTTACACCCATGAACAGGTCAAGACTTATCTAACAAGTGCTGGTATGTTTTGTGTACAGGTGATAAGTAGTTTACATTAAGTCACTTCACTAACTTACATGTATACCTGGATCATTTAACTCGGTTGACTTGTGCAGTACTTCATGTATAAACACTGCTTACAGTTGTTATAACAATGTACCTGTACGCCATTTCCAGAGTGCTTTGATACGCCACTAGGGGTGTGATAAAGCACTAATAATAATAGTGGCTTCTTATGTAGCGCTCATATCCATCACTCAGTGACGCTCAAGGCGCTTCAACATTAAGTATTTTCCTGTATGCAAGGTATTTTTGGGCTACGTTTGAAGTATGAGACCTACTCCTTTACATAGCACCATGTAATGGTTTACAAGGTGCTGTGGCGCAATATGCAGCCAATCAAACTAGGAACACCGGGGCAGACCCCTTCTCTTTTCGATAAGTGCACTGGATTCTTTTACGTGCGTTACACAACACACAGGACCAACAGCTTTACATCCCATCCAAAGGACGAAGCAATTGGTCAAGTGTCTTGCTTAAGGACACAAGTGCCACGGTCGGGACTGGAACCCACACTCTGCTCATCAGAAACACCAGAGCTTGAGTCCGATTCTCCTATCCGCTCGGCCAGGACATATATAAGAACCCAGTATTATTATTATTATCATTTCACTTTGCAAACGTCTCTCAGCACATAGCCTCCAATACTTATGCAAGCAATTCTCAAGAGGTCACTAGCTTTCCACCACTGACTGTCAGACACCTACATCATGTGTTGTTGCATACTAATAAAGTGTAATGCGATGTACATCTATTAGAGAGTGGCCAGGTGTCGTGCCCCACTGAAACAGTAGGCCTGGAACATAGAGCGTGCTAACAGTCAGAGCCTTATGGAGACCGAGGACAAACTGAAAAATGAAAAAAAGGTCTCCATACGGGAATTCTAAAGACTGGGGGGGGGGGTGCTCCACACGGAATTTTGTGTACAAAGTCTATGAGAAGATGTTAAGTACATGTACAGGGACAAAGGAAAGAACAAAAGATGTCTCCACAGGGATGCGTATTTGAGAATGTGTGCACACATGTGTACAGGCACCACTACAATAGAATTCAGTTTTTAATTCTTGCAATGGGGGAAGAAGAAAAGAAAAATGGATTTCAGTTCAGCATTTTAACGACCGGTGTGCAGAACAGCATCTCAATCCAGTGATTATCTTGTTTCGGTTCCATTCATTAGTCACAATAACCTATGTATTACTGAGCCCTCCGGGTTAATCGGTCTGACCCCTTCTCGTTGCTGATGAGAATAAATGATCTTTTATTAGTCCTGCACGCAGGTAGCATGACCAAAGATGTTGGTGAAATGATACAAAAGCCTATATCCTGTTACAATCCAGTACAATTAGCCTGCTGTTATCAAAACACATGAATTATGGCTGCTTCTTGCAGGGTAGCATGGTACGTTTTAAACTACAAAATCTTCCGCAGTAGGTTGAAGTGAGTTCTAAGTGGGTAAATTGTCATTTTTTAGAGTAACCCTTGTAATCAATCAGACATGTAGGCTTTATTTTATTATCCCAAATCACGGCAGTAGCGTACAAATGGACAAAGATGTGTTACGTGCATGCTGTACATATGCATTCACTACACTGTCATGTACAGGCATACATCGTCCCGCCTGCTGTATGCTGATTGTAACCAAATAAAGATGAGTTTGGGATCGTGCAATGCGAAAAGCAGAATCTTCTCAGGATTGTGGCAGGCCTGATGCTTTCGTCCTGGTGAGGGCTTGGCAGTTTTTTTCCTAGGCAAGAAGCATCTCTGTGAGGTACGAGGACAGTGAATAATTGTACTGGTGCATTTCAAGAGACACTAGAGCAATGACTGGGGGGGCAGCCATGGAAGCAATTACCTTAAACTCATTGGTACATGTAGGAGTGTTATGGGGTACGTCTACCCTTAATGTTAGCTTAAAACTCTGAGCACCATTGAATCCTACATGTAAATAATTCTTTCCAAGGTACCCGGCCCCTGAGTTTGATGGGCTGTTGAGGATTGCATTATTGCCAAACCTAAAACCATCCATAACACATATTTGTAGTCAGGCATTCTTAATGGGAAACCAACACATTTCATTGTGGTGTTATTGTTCCGAGGTGGAACGGTTAACAACAACCTTTTTTATTCTGATGTTTGGCATCTGCCACAAGGAGAAAAAAAACCAGGACTTCAGGCATGACTGTATTATTTATTTATTAATTTTTTTTTTTAATGAGAGATCGCCTAACATCACAAGGTCACGGACGGCCACTTCAAGGTGAGGGCTACACTTAACTAATTTGGGCCTTCGACCCAAATCAACTGCCACCAGGGGCACCTTGCCACCTACACCTGGGGCTGAAACAGACTTACCCCCTTCACAGTCCTTAAGGATGTAGGCATGGGTATCATCCACTAAGGAGCCTGGCCGGTAGAGCAGAATGCACTACCTTCCCATATATTAGAAAACAGGGTCCCCCACTAGGACATGGATGAGAGTCTTTGTTGACAAAACGATCTCACACTAGGATCAAAATTTAAGAAGTCGACCAAAGGGCATGACTTCTTTATATTTTAAGAACATAGCTGGAATGCACATTACATCATTGACCGCCGTCTTTGATGACGAACATGGAATTGGGCACGTGTGTACATGCTGCGCACAGCTCTCAGCCAATGATAGCCCTTCATGCATACATGTACATGTTTCCTTCCAAGGGTCTATACCAGCTGCTTGTTCCGCCAGGCAGACATAAAAATGTCTGAAATTTCTCATCCTAGGCAGGAGCACAAAGGGGAGCTTTTTGTGGCCTTTCCCCCCGAACCAGCACCTCAAAAGATGGACACGTCCAAACACTTACCTAACTTTGTTGCTCTCGGCCTGCTTATGATCTTGTCGTATCGTATTGTAGAAGCCCACCTCCCCTTCGGGGCGTGACCTGTTGTAACCATGCAGGAGGATGCGACCGTAGATTGCGTCGTCTTCCACACCCCAGCCCCAGTAGACATTGGGGAAGCCATTGATGACCTCCATCTGCTTCTTGGTCACCCCAAAGACTTGACCAAAGATGTCTGGGTACAATATTCTATAACAATATTTTAAAACATTTTGATAAGCAAATGTAACAAATATTGGATCTTGACACTAAATTCAGAGAAAACAGCAAGCTTACTAATCCCAATTGGTGTTCACTTTTTTAAAAAGTCTTGTGGGAACTTGAGAAATGGATCAGTGAAAAGGCTGGCAGACTGTGAAACAGCAAGCTTACTAATTCCGATTGGTATTCACTGAAAAACCAAGTTTTTACAAACTTTCTGCTGAACGGCGTTAAGAAATTGGGTCTGGGTTCTGAACTCCACCATTTTCACTTACTTGTAATCCCAAGTATCCTCACCAGACATGAAGTGGCGAGGCATCTGACCACAGCCGTAGTAATTTGCATAGCTGAGCGGCACGTGGTCCACGTCATGATGAACAAAACAATCCCATTCATTGAATCGTAGAGACTCTAAAAATCCTACATTCATAAGGAAAGCTTTATTGAAAGGCTCCTTGTTATTCTAAAATAGAAACAAAAAGAAAAACAAATTTATGACTAAGATGTGTAAAGGTTACATCCCAAGAATTTACCTGTTCTGTGTAAAATCTATTCACTTAAGTATAGTACACGTCTGTATAAGAAGCTTGATTACATTTGTAAAAGATACATGTATGTATTGACCAAAGTCACCTGACATATTCATCACAATAATCATGGTTGCACCATTTTGGGGGTCAATGGTAGATGGGTATTTTACACAGCGCGGTGGTTACACCATTATTACACCCAGATTACACGTTCATGTACATGAAACTTGACTCCCAAGCCGTTGTATACCCTTACCATAACCTTGACGTACCATTTCATTCCAAAAATAATGAGTGTGACAGACAGTAGTTGCCTGTGATGTTGGTACATGAGGTCAATTGTAAATTGGAAAAAAAACACACAACAACAACAAAAACCAGAAAAAAGCACGTATAAGTGCAAGTCACTTCATGTATTTCCGGGTAATTTCATTTATTATTTTCGTCCTTTTTCAGTTTGATGACGGTTTTGTTGTTGTTGTCCCCCCCCCCCCTTCTTTTTAAAATCAATATCTTCTTGGATTTCTGGGGGATTCAAAGTAAAAGCTCGGTTTAGTAATCAATTTAAGGAACAAGGGTACAGCCCCAAATGTTATTCTTTCAAACAAATGCATTGTACAAGTATTATACAACTAAAGGCAACCTTTTGGTTTGCAGAAGGTTCAGCATTATTACAAGCGTTATCTCAAAAAGGAAGTAAAAGGCACAAAGTCATTGAGAAGACAGTTTGAAATGTGTAGTACAGTCACAGAGTTAGACACTTACAGTACATGGCTAAAAAAACACTGTTGGCTCATTAATAATTGACATAATTATGAGCTCAGCATACATTTGTACGATTAAAACACAGGCGACATGTGCATGTATTTTAATTTTTAATGTGCGATGCACAATTGAACCCAAAAAACCCAGTTTTTAGGGCCAAACAACTGTCAAAACATCCCATTACAAAACTGACTTGTAAAAAGAAAACCACAAGATCAAAATCATAACATTTGATGAGTTCAGCATACATTTATGCAAAGGCCACATGTGCATGTATTTTAGTTTTAATGTACACTGTACACCAAAAACACTTGACATAGGTCTAATGATTACACAGATAACTGTAGGTCCAAACTCCAAACACTGTCAAAACATCCCAATTGTAAAAAGAAAATCACATGACACATGAATGAATAAACAAAGTTGTTGTTTTTGTTTTGAACAAAATGGTTGTTTCCAAAATTCTTCAAAAGTTGATCCCAATACAAGCAAATCGTAAATTTGTTCCCCCATCTTCATAAGGACTCTTCCCATTGGAAAATGAGTGGATCACAAAACTGAATTTGACCTTGCAGCTCCTTTTTAATACCGTTTGAAAATACTCTGAAGTGGCGTGTCATGGCCTAGCGGTTAAGAGCAACGGATTCAAGCTCTGGTGTTTGATCAGCAGAGTGTGGGTTCGAGTCCCGGTCGTGACACTTGTGTCCTTAAGCAAGACACTTAACCATGATTGCTTCGTAAAGTTGGGGAGGTAGTGCTTTCTGCTCTACCAGCCAGGCTTCTGATGGATGATACCCAAGCCTAAATCCGTATGGACTGTAAAGGGGATAACCCTGTTTCAGCCCCAGGAGTAGGTGGCAATGGCCCCTGGGAAAAATAGTTGATTGTAGCCCACACCTTGAAGTGGCATTCAGGCCTTGTGTGTCTGGCGACTTGCATAAACAAACAACAAAGTAAAAGTCTACTGTATGACTGTACCATTACAATTGTCTAACTACACTACTTCGACACTATTCACATTCCGTCAGAGATTAATTAAGCACGCACCAGATCAGACTGAAGTGCAATGTTCAAGCACAATGGAAAATAATCCATGAACCAAGCAGAATCTATTATGTGCCAACCAATAACCAATAAAATGCACACCAAACTCATGTACTTAGCAATTGCCTAGAAAACACAAAAACCCCATACAAATTATACCGTACTAAACTAGTCTCAAAATGTTAACAAAAGTTTTCCAGTTGAAAAGGGTGTGCACTTAATTCTAGGTCAATAAATACATTGGTTAACTCCCCTCCCCACCTCCTTCTTCATTATTCATCCCTTGCTTTTTCAGTGTGCTTTTTGCCTCTCCCCCTTTTAATCTTTTTTTCTCCCCCATGTGACTGCTTCTGCTAGGGTCAAAAAGGTCAGGCCTTTTAATATTTTTAGCATCAACAAAAACAGGTCACATGTTGGCATCCGCTTCTCTTCTTGGTATCATTGGTGCCAATTTTGACACCAACTACACGTTGGAGCATAGAGCAAGGTTTGGAGGAGTAAGCTTTCACATTACATACACATAGAATACACTACATGTACAATGTATACATCGTAGTGTACACATACTTCCTAATATCATATACGAAGATGCTTATGGTTTTTTTCTGCTACGCAAAAACGAGCAGGATACCATGGATAGTCACAAATGGTACAAGTGACATTGTATTTGGGCTGGTAACCGTGTTGCAATAAGCAAACTTTCGATGTGCTTAGTTCCTTTTTGTAAATCAGCCCTGTGAAACTGGGCGCTGGTTATGCCACTGCTAATGAGTGTGAATTTGGTCAGTAGAGTCTAGATGCTGCTGATGTCCAATTATCGTTAGACGTGTACCTTGTACTTGAGATTGTACTCCTAATGCCAGGATACAGACTCCACTCTAAAGTGGTTTCAACAAATTCACAATAAATCATTTACAAACCACTTCCCGCTAACACTTTGAAGGATACAACAAAAGTACTTATAAAGACCTGTACATGGTTTCCTTCCTCCGTGGTTTAACAAACTTATTTTCGTTTCATTCCAACTTTTTTGTCTTTCCTTTTTTTAAACAGTGTGCACAAAACTGCCTAAATGAAACCAATGTTCAAAGAACAAAATTCGATCGGGTCGCATTAGTGCATGAGTCAAAGGCAGTGTCCTGGTACACAGGTCAGAGCTGATAACACTTGGATCAATGTATAGGTCAAAGGTCAAATATCAAAGGTCAAAAAGTTTGTTGACACAGAAGTGAATCAAGTACTGGGCAGGAAATGCTAGTTTGTCTGGTTCAAGCAAGGTTCTGAACGCGTAGGTCACAAGAAACACTACAGTACATAGTACTACGTAAAAATGTATGAACAGAGTATGTACTTTTTCTCCATTTCTAAGAATATTTTATATACAGGGCTGGTAAGGATAAAAAACATCATTGTTAAATTCTAGTCTGAAAGTTTACTGATTATGAAGTTCAGACTAGAATCCTTTTTCTGTGAAATATCTCCCTCTGAAATGAAGATACATTCAAGAAAAAAGATCTAAAAACCTTTTTCTTTTTTTCTTTTTTAATTTTGGTTTAATGCTGAAAATTGTGCACGGTTTTCACTATTTTCTTGTGACTCAAATACAATGGATTATAAGCCAAAATTTTCCCAGGTTTGTTATTTCACGTATATTGTTAACTACACAAAACTTGAACTCTGGCTGCGACAATTTTGTCAGCTCTACTAGTCATATACAATATCTTACAAGGACCATACATAAATAAGAAAGGAAAGTTACAGTGTATTTATTTTTTTCAGTTCGCATGAAATAAAGCATCGTCTTATAATGCTTACTTGATAAATTACAGTTAGCACATTTGCTTCTGCTACAAGTCGTGGACACAAGCCCTTTGAAAAAAGAAAAACCTCAACCAAAATCTCAACAAACAGCGCAAATCTCATGCATGTATTCAAATGCTAGGATTAAAAGTGTGTGACATTCCTTCATGCGTTAAAGCAAAGTACGTGGGCAAGAAATACTAGTTTGTCTGGTAAGGTTGTTGTAACGTGTAGGTCACAAGAAACACTACAGTACACCGACAAGGTTCTTTAAAAAAAAAATGTTAGAGTACGTTCAAGACCTGCATGGTCTAATCCTTACCAATCCTTAACATACGTTTTGAACATTGAAACTATTGCCAGCGTAAAAAGAACACAATTCCTTGCATCCATTCATCGGACAACAATTCCACGCAAAATATTCCCCCAAATATGCTGCTTCGAGCGCTGGACAGTTAATCTCTCCCTCTCTCTCCCGAACTTCAATTAATCATTCAATTAATTAACTATGCAGCTTGCAGTCTTTGAATAATTCATGGTATTATTCAGAGAGGAGAAGCTTTTCAATCAGAAAGCTACTGATGACATATTTTTTTTAGAGAGAGTACTCAGTCATACTATGCATGTGACATCTCTTGGTTTGCTTTACAAAGGTCACCGTATTAAATAAAACAATCTTTTTAAAATTTGTTTTCTTCTTTCTTTTTTCTTTCTGCGATTACCAGAACACAACGAAGACACAATGGATTGGAGGTGGGGTACACCATGCCACATATGGGGGAAAAAACGACTGAACTTGGTATTCAGGGCACGATGCCCTGGTGCTAATAAAACAATGTTGTTATTACATTGACTTTCAACCTGAAGGATACAATACAAAGTATTTGAGCACAACAATTCAGTAAACGTAAAGTAAGAATTTTTGCGGTATCACCATGTTGGTTAATCTCTCTTTTGAGTAAATTGTAGTTCTGAAAGGAATCGTTGGACTCAACATTTTGGACAGAATACTCTGTCCGACAGTATGTCCGTCATTGGTACATGTACATGTATGTTGCTGTACATGGCACGGTACCCTTAAAATAGAACAAAAGGAAAAGGAAATGTTCAAAAGGAAATTTGATTAGATTTTTTTTGTCTTTTTTCTTAAACCAGGAAATATCTCAATCTGAACATCACAGAACCAAAACTGAGATACGAAAGAAGAAAAAAAGAAAAATACAGATCTAAAAAGTGGTCCAGAGACCTAGTTCTTTCTAACGTAGCCGCCCGTTGTAGAAGCAATCTGATTACCATCCACACAATCACATTTCGGATTTCTTTCGGCAGCAGACATCAAAGATCTTTTCACTTGTCATGCTCATCAAGAAATTTGTGTCGGGTCATTTGCTGTCCGTGATGGTCAGAGGCTACGCCAATACAGTCACCCTTTAATCAATCTATGTAACAAGCCAGAGTGGACACTGTCCTTTCATCCGAGCGTAATTAATGCTGATAACTTAAACCTCGAACTAAATGAACACTAATTGAAGTTTTCGTGTCGTTTCATATAAATGAAGATGAGCAACATGTGATTATATAATTAAATATTGGTAGTTAAAAAAAATAATAATTTTGATTATGAGGTTATGTAACTCCCCCTGAAATGAAGTCATATTCAAGAAAAATGAATCTGAAACCCCCACCCCCCCCAAAAAAATAATAATAATAACAATAATAATAATAAATAAAGAAATAACAAATTAAAAATGAAGCAAATTTCTGTTGTTGCAACCAAAATTAAGGACAATGTGTTTAATTAGTTTTAATTGTTTGAGTTTTCTCATTTTTTGAATTCTTCATCGAACCTTGTAAGATTTTTGTTTTACAATCAGTTTTCTGTTTTTGATTCATGGCTATTTTCATTGTTCTGTATTTTACTATTTTACTATTTGCACACAGGGCCCTTAGATAGCAGTTGTAATACTGATAAGGCTACCCTGTCTAAATAAATAAATAAATAAACAAATAATTATTTACTGGCGGTTGGAAAAAAAACAAAAACAAAAAGAATTTGCTAGTGCAAATTGCTTCTCAAACCATAATGAACAGTGTATAAATGCAAACATTTCTTCATGGCCACTTCTTGCAGAATCTTTACTCAAAGGCTAAATCAAACAAACAAACAAACAAACAAACAAATCAAACATACTGGTTGAATAAAATAGATAACTGTTTGGGGCCAGGGGGGTCACCTGTTTTAAATTGTTGTTGTCCATCTTCTGCTGATGAAATGTTTGTAATTGTAAGTTAAATTGAAAGCATTTTGGGTTGAACAAAGAAAATTAACCAGAGCAGGACTTGAACCTGAAACCTTCGGATTAATGTGCCGGCACTCTACTGAGCTATCTAGCCCTATGTTGGCGGTCTCCATTTTTTGTCATTCGGGGTGCCAGTCAGAAGACATTCAATCTGTAACTGCCATATAGCCAGGGATCACATCCAAGTATACAATACAACCTGGAAAGCAGCAGAGGGATCACAAGTGATGAGGCTTTTAATTTATTATCAATTGAAACCGAAACATTGCTTTATGTTGAGTTCCTTCCTTGACATTAACCTCCAAGAGGCAAGCTCGTGACTGCATACTGCATTGTGACTTCCCTGAATTGAGATCCCTGCCCTCCAAAAGAGTTTAAGATCTGGCATCATGTCTTGAAGACTTGAACCTCTGTCTCCTCTTTAAAGGTGTGGTCCTAGATTAGTTTGTCAACATGTAATGCTGATTTATAGGCAGAATTATGGAGAAAAAGACAACAAAAGTCACATGAGAAAGCTTCAGCTGACTAAAGTATCTACTTCCTGAGAAAATAGCAAAATACTGTCACAGTAACGTCTCAAGAACAGCAAATCCATCCACATGTAGCAAGGTGACAGCGGGTACCAACCACACCTCTGGCTGCAGCATTCGCAAACAGACACCATTCCTCAGAAATTGGAGTAGTGATTCATGCATGAATCGTTTCTTACATTCAAAAGTTTTGGGGTGAAAATTTACCCAAATCATGTTACTTCGAAGGACATCCTTTCTCAAAGAACAGTTGCAGTGCTTCCCACCAAATAAGTTTTTATGGTCATTAATTTTTGGAGTATTTACCAATCTCTGACCCTACCTTAAAACCTCATCTACAGGTACTTTCATGGTACGTGCTCAGAAGGTCTTCCACTCGTCCCTTCGGTTTGCACTGTCTCTCACTCACCCACTTTGCCACATCTTCTCACCCCTTCACTCTTTCTGTTGCAAGGCTGATACTATGAGATATTCACATAGTTTTTCCCCCGTATTGCTGCACTATAGAACTCCCTCTCGGTATCATGTTTTCCACAATATTGCAATCTATTCCAGTTTAAGAGGAATGTCAACGGAGACCGTCTCTCTCTTTCTCTAAACTGTCTTGATTTTCTGGTAGTCTTCACTTTGAGTGTCCCTTTGGTCTTGTGTTGGGTATTGTTTGGGGGTGAGTTTTTTTTTCATATAAAAAAATAATTTTAGAAATAAAATAAAAAGAATTTGAATTGAATCCAAAGGCCATATTTGTGTTTTGTAAGACCAATAAATCTGCTGATTAGTGGAAAATCTATCCTGAAAAACAAGTTACCTGTACAATGTAGAAAAGAACCAGTCACAAGAAATGCAATATAACCACATTCCAATTTAGCTGGTGTGTTTGTTATTTCTAGGCTCAGGAAGTGTTACGCAGATCAGTGTAAAAAAAACACCAATTATTTTTTTTAAATGACTTGACAAAAACAGCTTTCCCTGCTAATTAAAATTGCCAATTCACAGCCCTTCCATTAGAAAATGAGACACTCAGTTCCAATTACTATAAAATTACCTCGTTAATTAATTCTCTCGTTAAAAAAAACCCTCAGCATCAGTCAAAATAAAACCAGTCTATAATGTACAATGTATCTCAAATGTGTGCAATTTTACACCGCTCAACTGACGTTGTTGTTGACTACAAAGCAGTGAGCAAAGTACGATCAACATTTCCAAGGACAAAATACACCCTTGGGGTTTAGAAACGACGTCTCTTTCTAAGCAAACATGTACACCGCTTCGTTTCAAAACACCAAAAATGAAATGTAATGGCCGGAAATTGTAAATTCATGAGTTTCTCTTTTTGGGGTTCCAATAACCACTCGCAAAGATCAACATTGTACAAAGCATACATTGGCCGCAAGGGAATCAAATTACAGGTCGTTTTCAGCGCACACAGCCCAGTAAATTATTCCTTGAATTGCATTTTGCTGGAACTCTATCCTAAAGCTGACATTAAAAAGGCCTCCAAAAGCGCAATTCAATTGCAGTTTGATCATCCCATGTTTTCATTCCTTCACACTGCAATGATGTAAATATGTCGTTCAAACTTATCAAATAACAACCCCTGAGCTTACACTCACTTTCGCCCAGATTTCATTGTTTGTTATTTGCACGCATATTTATTAAAAATTATTGAGTAACTGTACATAACCAGTAACAGCATAAGGTAGTTTCTTGAACTGTAAACTGATATTTCTTTTCACATTTCTCTGATTCATTTTTTTTTTTTTTTCAGTGAAAATTAATGCTAGTCTGAAAGTCAAAAAACCTCCTTTCTTGTTTTCCCTGACATTGAGAAGAAAGAACTGGCTGCAGTTTTCATTTTATTTGCCAAAATATTTCGTTGTTTTTTCCAAGTGAGGTTGCCCCTGCTTGCAGACAAATTATTTTGTTTACATGAATGAGTGAATGGGTATGCTTGCAAGTATAACAAAAACAACTGTAAACTTGATTTCATCAATTTTGTTCTTTCTCTCATGTTTGTACATGTATGTACACCCACACACGTGCACCCAATTTATTGAACCTTCCATACTGTACATAAAAGGTAAATCTTACATCCAGTCCACAAGCATTCATAGCACACACAATATGTTCCTAAGATACAAGAGTAAACATTTAGAAACAAACTTCCTCTCCACTTGTGCCAACACACACACACTGTACACTAAGCAACACTGCCCACAGGGAAGCAGTTAGTGACATTGTATGTAAGATGCATAGAGGGAAGCTGGATCCTACCCCCCCTCAAACCCTTCAGATAACACCTCCATAATTTAGTATCAGTTCAGGCAGGTTTAGAGGACTTGGCTTCTCCGTATACATACAGGCCTGACACTTTGTTCTGAGGGCGAGGCTCTTCTTTCTCCTTAGCAAAGGGCACCCCTACATGTTATATGGAAAATTTACATATATATATGAACATTTCAAGGGGCACCAAAGGCAATAACCAGAGGAAGTCTCAGGTCTGTATTCGTACATTAACAACACAAGATTGAAGTACAGCAGCCCTTTTTTTTCTGGCGACACTTTTGTCATCCACAGAGAAAAGAATGAGAAGAAATGTAAAGTCGAAACTCGACGAAGGACAGAATTTAGCCGACCATGGTTAATATAAGGTCAGCTAGATTGTATTTGTACATGAACTGCATAGTTGCAAGATTAATTCAAGGTCTGATGGAAATTCTGCGCCAAATCCCGCCCACGCGACAAATCTGTGACACACTTGTTCCACAAACAAATCTGTGACACACTTATTCCACAAACAATTCTGTGACACACTTATTCCACAAACAATTCTGTGAAGCACTTATTCCACAAACAATTCTGTGAAGCACTTATTCCACAAACAATTCTGTGACACACTTATTCCACAAACAAATCTGTGACGCACTTGTTCCACAAAAATATCTGTGACGCACTTATTCCACAAACAAATCTGTGACACACTTGTTCCACAAAAAAATCTGTGATGCACTTGTTCCACAAACAAGTGTCGTCATTAAGTGGTTAACAAATATGTATCTCCCTTTTCCTGTGTCCACACAATTATCAAATTTCCATATTGTAGGGTTGGCGCGTTTAACCGATAAGCAAACACCGAAATTTATTTCCAAATTTCCTTAACTGTTAACGGTTAAATGCTGACAGTAAAAAACAAAACAAACAAAAAACAAAACTAAAGCTTGAGTGTTTGTCACCTGACAAACACTAGGTGCTCGAGAACGTTTCACAGAAAATATTTATGTTCCTTTTAAAACTGCACCTTTAAGGTGACGTCTAGTGACACTCCATGACATCATCGTATTGCGACCTCGAATGACAGTTGATGACGCCATTAGAACAGGATCTTGAATTTCAGATGTTACAAATCCTGGCTTGATACATGCAAGGTTTTAGCTTAATCACGCATTTTTTTCCTGTAAATATAAATCTTTGAAAAGTGCACCTTTAAGGTGACGGCACGTGATGCTTGATGACATCATGATGACACTGTTTAATTGAAAAAGAGATGATTTCTGTAATGTGAGGCTAAGGCGTTTAGTGGTGCTGTTACTGTTTTGTTGTATGCTAGCAAACTACACACTTCTTCACCAAAAGTTCAAAAAATGCACACGATCAAGCCTTACATTGAATGTTAATGAGGTTTGCATGGACGGCTGTTTTAGAGAATAACAACGCTTCATCTATTTTAACCCTATGGGCGCAACAGGCGGCGATGTGGTTCTCACAGACACGCAGGTTATGGACTGAGCTAATCATTGGACTACTTACTGCCGAACGACATACATTTCCGAGCCGGTATTTTTCACGGAGAAGCCAATGTTTGTCATAGTGCGCTGTTAATGAATGAACATTAGTTTGATGAAGCGCCACCATGTATGTGACATGTACTGTTAAGGCTTCACGGACTTTGAACCTTACGATCAATGGAGCTGAACAGCCAGCCACAGTGATTTGGCAGCATACACACAGTTTAGATGCGGGTCACTAAAAACATGGGCTTTAACGTCCAATTTCGACCAGAAGTTCAGGTCAAATTGGTTTCATCTCTGTGCAAAAGTTTGAGAAGGCTCCATGACCTAAACCCTGATGTAAACAAATTTGCCCAAAGTATGAGTAGTTAGTTCTTCAGATTTTTTTTAATTTTAAATTTCTGGTTTGATGCTGTTCTATGTTGTTCCACTCTTACTTTATTGTATATGTTCAACAACTGCCTCATGAGAGTCTCTAGACTAATACCAGTACTATTAGTATTTCTATTATTATTATTGGGGGTTTCGGCCATCAGCCGAAACCACCTTTGTTTTCTTCAAGATTTTTATTTTATTTCACTATTATTATTATACTTCTTTCCGCAAAAGTCTCATAGCATTTACACGTGAAATTTGTTACCGTTCGATCTCAGGAACTACAGTCTTAAAAGACACAAACAATACATCAAATGAAAGCCTGTGCTCTAACTTAGATCAAGCAGCAGTTCGATCGAGGGTTTTTAATCATCTGTTGACGATATTAACGATTTAAAAACACGTATCGTCAACAAAGCACGATCGTCTTGTGTGTGTACATTGCATGTAATTCACGCTGTACACTGCATACGGCCATACCCACACAGAGCCCATTGTCCACGCGCGTGGCATCGTTCGACCTTTGTACCTTTCATGTTGGTTCACTACTCCGCTTCTACAGTTAATGGTGAACCTGTATAGCGCCCTCTTAATCGTTTGTGGAGAGTCCTCGAACTATTAAAATACGGAAGCGTTTGGGGATATTAGTAGCGGTTTGTTCTCACGCAATTTCAATGCATTCTCCCACCACAATTTATTTCAAGGTCTGTGCAGTATAGCTTATTAATAACTTTAGCATTGGCATGGTAGTTTATTGTTTACAATTATTTATTATTTAAAACTTTATATCGTCTGAACCATAACGTAAAAGAGTTCTAATTTACCGTCTTGTAGCTTATCACAACGTTCGTACGAAAAACGTGTTTTCATCATCGTGATGTCATCAGGTGTCAAATTAAATATTACATTAATTCAACATTGACAACAAAGCCGAAACCCCAGTGTTTGTTCATTACAAACTCGTTTCTAGTTTTTATTATTATTATTAATCTTTGTTACCTTGTAAGGAATGTTTCATGACACCGTCTCAGAGATGGCCATTGTGGCCGAGTACATTATCTGCAATCAAGTTTTGTTGATATAAACAGAATGCACACTCAAATCCTGAATAGGCCATCCTCGTCATGTTGTCCTTGAGCAAGACGCTTTACCAGAATTCCTTTATGTCATCCAGCAGGGATTTTAATTTGATAAGTCACAACAATGCAGTGCACATTGCACAGTATCAACTTGGTAAAAGGAAGTGCAGAAAATGGTTGTTTTTAAATTTGACATTTTTTAAGCACACACTTATCTGAAAAGCATGTTGGTTAAGAAATGGGTCCAATTTCAAAAAGAAGCTAAGCACAAAAAATTGTGTATACAAGAATAAGGATACCAGCCCCCCAAAAACATGCCATGTGCACTATCTGTAACTGGTATCCTGCTTAATTTTTGCTCTGCAGGAAATTGTTAAGCAATATTTTCTGCTTTGAAGCTGCTTTTGGGCCCAATTTCATGGCTGTCCTTACAGTGGAATTATGCGGTGTTAATTTTTTATGTTTGCAAATGATGTAATCTACCTTTACTAAACAACTCCTGCCATGCCTCTATAGACCGTGCAAGTCTCGCGCGTATTCGAACATTTTTGGGACCACTGTGGTCCCACGTACATTGCTTAAACGCGTTAAAGAAACAAACTCACGCGCTTTAACGGATCCCAATGTTCGAATACGAGCGAGACTTGCACAGTCTATTGGCCCGCCGGGTAAATGTGATCACATGACTGCCTTTCAACCAATAGGATTGCATAAAAACTGTCTGGGGTATTTGTGTTTTTGTAATGTTTGATAATGTGTATGTAATTGGCATACAATGTTTGTGCAGACCTACAGGTACAATTCCATGTAGAGTATGTATGTTCTGCATGCATTTCACTTAAATAGTTACTACTAAACATAGTCTAACAAAGATTACCACTACTAGGTACCAGCATCTGATAATAATAATTTTTTTTAAAGTTGTGTTTGGTATTACACAAATGCCCCGCAAGCCAGGCCGATTCTTTACATTTGACCTACTGTAGGTGGTAAAAAAAAAAATAGGATTCTAGATCCCAAGACCAATCCACACACTAAGTTTGGAGTTCTTATGACAAGTTCTTTACAAGTTATCGTTTGGACAACATATCTTTTGTTTCTGCCATAATAACCCTGGATTTGGCCAAGGGTCTAAAAGCATAGGCTTTTTAGGGATTGCAAGACCAATCCACAAACCAAGTTTGGAGTTGATATGACAAGTCCTTCTCCAGGCATTGCTCAGACAACATTTCTTTTATTTTAGCCATAATGACCGTGACATTTTTGACTTTGGGGGGTGTCCAAAAACAATTGACTTCTGAGGGATCCCAAGACCAATCCACAAACCAAGTTTGCAGTTAATATGCAAACTCCATCTCGAGTTATCGCTCCGACAACATTTCTTTTGTTTTAGCCATAATGACCTTGACATTTGAACAAAGGGGTCCGACACCGACAGGCTTCTGGGGGATCCCAGGACCAATCCACACACCAAGCTTTGAGTTAATATGCCGAGTCCTAGAGTTATCATTTGCACACACACACACACAAACACACCCATTCTTTTTTTTGCATCAATGTGGAGACATCTTTTGTTCTTTCCTTTGTCCCTGTAGTTAAGAACCTCCCATAGACTTTGTACACTAAATTCCTTGTGGAGCAACCCAGTCTTTAGAATTTCCCTATGGAGACCCTTTGTTTTCCCTTTTCTGTTTTGTTCTCGGTCTCCATAAGGTAGTGAATATGAAGGCACACACACAGAAAGACATGTCGGAAACGCTATGCACCATCGGTGGCTTCCCCAACCGCGGAGCATACAAAATAACCGGGCTGACACAATTGACTTGAGAAAACAAAAAATACTCAGGAATTGATTTTTTTTTTTTTTTAAGCCTTAACTCGGGGGCTCAATCAATACTGTACGTGTACCTTCTATGGTGCATGTAAAAATGTTAATTAAAAATTGACAATTACAATGTCTCATACTTAACCACCAAGTACTACGTTTTTCGATTGACCTTTAGAGAGGTGAAAAGTGAATGACACTCTAACCCCCCCCCCCCCAAGAGATTTACCATTTTAGTTTAATCATCACCTTAACACCACACACGGCCAATAATGTTGATTTTTTAAAAGCCTAAATGGCAATTAAAACTTAATTAAAATAAAAACTGTTCATTTCTATTTAACCACCGAACGCCATACCCCCAGACATGACTGGTATTGCTGATTTTGTTTCCACTAAATTTATTTATTTATTTTTTTTCAGTAAAAGTGTCTGCAAAAATATGTAACAAAATTTGTTTTGCTTAGCAATGTAGGCATGTACAAAACCAATGTAAACATTGGAAGAAGTCAATTTCGGATACGACCTGAACATGGCTGTGGCTGCGATATTTATTGTAGAAGCTGCTTACGGCCACTACGGTATACAAAGAATTGAAGGTGTTATACAGGATTGGTAGAGCTGAAAAAGTAGTCGCACACAGTGTTCATGTTTTGTGTGATCAACCACACATGAAATAACAAACATAACAAATTGGGCTTAATCCGTTGTGTGAGTCAGGAGAAAATAGTAAAAAACCATTCGCAATTTTCAGCATGTAAACACATTGTCCTTAATTTTTGTTGTAACAACCGAAATCAGCTGTTGCATTTTTTTATATATTTTTTTTATGGTTTTCAGATACATTTTTCTCTAATGTCTTCGTTTCAGAGGGAAATATTTCACACACACAAAAAGATTCAAGGATGATCTTCACAATCTGTAAGCTTTCAGACTAAAATTAAACCAGGTTTTTTATCCTTACCAATCCTGTATAATACATTTTAAAGTTGCAATAAAATTGTGTCAAATAAAATTACATGTACATTCCTCAAGCTAACTTATGAACTTTGTTTTTAACATCTTTAAAGAAGAATTTAACATGAATAACTTCACACTATGTTCTTCTAAATATTGCACTAAAATAGTGAAAGAATTTCACACATGACTCATGAGGAGATTGCGTACGTCATTGAATGATTTCAAGGCCTGCAAACCTAAACTCTCACAAGTGATTTACTAGGATCCTTCCTCAATCGACCACAATCCAGCACGGTATCATGACTCAGCATCCAAACTGTTGGACACTGATTACGGAAGTACCGCCTGAACCTATGTAAACTTACATCTGAGCCAAATTTGACCGAGCTGCTTTAGCATAATAAGTAACTAAGCAGAGCAATATTATGCTTACCAGATGAAGGTTACCAGCCAAAATATCTTGTAACGTACCATTTTTGACTGGTATCCTGCACATTGTTTTAAGCAGAAAACTGTTCGGTAATATTTTCTACTTAAGCAGCTCTGAGGAATTGGGCCCAAATTACTGACAGTCCATAAAAAAATTTAAAAAAAAGAAGAAGTTGAATTTGAAACAGAATCCCCCAAAACATGAAGTTAGATTTTGGAAAAGAATCCAACAAAACATGTTGTTTGATTTTGGATCAAAATCCAACAAAACATGAAAGTGGATTTTTTAATAGAAAACAAGAAAGAAGTTGGATTTTGAATCAGAATCCAACAAAACATAAAGTTGGATATGGAAGGTATGAGGGTGGTTAGGATTGAAAGAGCAGAATAGACGGGATGGGATAGGGGGAGGGAAGGAGAAAGGGGTGATGTAGGGATACGTACCTGTTCTATGACATAAATACCAAACTCTAAGAGTTGCCTCTTTAGAAAGGGCACTAAATGACGGAGGAATATAGGTAGTTGTGTAAATCGGTCCCGGAACGGAACTATAACTGCCACCTGCAATGGGAAACAACAACAACACAAACAAAACAAATCAATACTCTGTACTTTCACATCAAAGTGCTTGAAATTATAATTTTAATTATTACGACGGGTACTTTGTAAAAACACCCACTTGGCAGCCAGAAAAATGACTGACATAACAGGTTTTAGTTTAACAAAAACACATTTTAAAAGATAGAGTATGTATTAAATAATATTTTACAAAACAGTAGTGTTCAGATTTTAAAAAAGCAGAAATAAAGAATTTGTGCTTTTAAGAATATGTTAGATACAAAATTTATCCCCCCCCAAAAAAACCCAAAAAGACAGGAAAAAAAGTACTGAGTATACAGTGCTTATTACACATCGGTGTTAATGGGTAAAAGTTATTGCTGACAAAATAGCCTGGAACTAAGATCTGAAAATTAGGAGGTATTTTGAAAAGATGGCATTTCCACAATTTCTGTCACCTCCGGTTTGAGGTCTTTTTGAGGAGCAGTACCCTCAAACAAGAGAGGTAGATCAAACAGTTGATTTCACTCAAACATAACATTCGACCAACTTTCACACTTTGTTTGTACGGTGTGTGGCTACTGAAAACTAGAGAATGAGAATGAATGTACCCAACACCAAACAATGATTATACTTGCCCTTTAATTTAAACCACGAATCCTGATCATCAATCAAAATAATTGCATGAGAACATTAATTTGGATGTATTCTTATTTAACTTGTTAAGTTACTCTAAATCCTTACTTTCCAGATACTTCTTGTATTACCCAGAGCAAATTCCAACATTGTTCAGTTAGACCTAAATAAGTATTGCTGAACACATTTATCATCATTCTCAAAACATGCAGGTAACCAGAAATTAATAACATGTTGTACCCGCATGACAGTTTAGCTGGTAACCCTGCTACTGCTAACCAGTATTTGTCCAAGCTTGGCATAGACTATGTGTGCGAAGCAGCTACAGGCTTGGTGCCTGGTTACAAAACCATCACAAATGTACATGTATGCCACACCCCCTTTGTTAGCCAATCAGATGCGTGTAAAATTGATTTGGTTTTTCACTAACTAAGATATTGAGCTCACATGGAAAAAGTGAATCGATGTCACCCTAGGAACTACATGCACACTCATTAACTTATTTCTGCACTGCCTTGATTCTTTCTAATTTCTCCTTTTTTAATGACCAAGGTATGATTTTCATTATCTGTGATTAAACATAATGCCCCTGCTTCATCATCGTGGCAAGGGGATGTTTAATCGACCGGATATTAAGTGAGTCAAGCCTGTTGATGAACGCCGCTTAACTCGAAATGGGGATGACTTATGATGTCGGGCAATGATTCGACATCAAACTCACAACATATCAGCGCAAATTGAGCCGTGAGCACAAATTGAGTGGGATCGAATAAATCAGCAACACTGTTTGACCACGGCCACTTCGTTTGTTGTGCTCCATATGGCTTATTTTTACCACAGGGTATCTGGGGCAAGCGTTTAAAGAGCAGTTGCACAATTGACAGAAATCAATGTCAATGTTTCCTCATGAAGACGGCTTTCTTTTGGGTGTCTTTTTTTCTTTCTTTCCCCATTAATTCTGAACTAAGTACATGTATTAGTCATCTACATGTACATTTAAACAGCTACTTGAGCGAAAAAATTGTTGATGAGAATGCTGTAATGTGTTAGTTTATCATTTAATTGTAATTTGGATATTTTAACACTTCTGAATTTTGCGTAATTATAAATAACAAAATTAGGCCCCAACCTCAAGGTTTTGAAAAACTAGCTACCCTTCTGCCGTTGACGCCAAGCGTCACAGTGACAAAACTTTGACGTCATCTATGGGATGTTGATTTGTTTTTGCAACAAAGCGGCTAGATACAAAACGGAGCTTCCACAAAAGACAAAACATGAGTGATGATGCCACTTGGCTAGTCGCAAATCTTTCGGAAAAGCACCCGAGCAGGGAATTCAAAATCTTTGTGGATTTGTTAACAATTAAAATCTGTTTACTTTTATGTCAACTCAATTTCTTTATTGATTTGAACACATTTTAAATGAATTTCACTTTCAGCAAAGATCATTTGATGGCGTTTTTGATCAAGCTGGTCTTTACAGTAAAGAGGCCATTTACAATTTGGGCACTACATGTAGTTCATGAACTTTTATAATGAATTGGCAGATTGGGACATCTTAATCTCCAGGTTCCCACTCATCCCAATCCCTGACTAAGGATTACCTTTTGAGGAGCAGAGATGCCCTATTATGTTTTATTTTAAGAGGGGGGGGGGGCAACTCACTTGTTTTTGCAAATCAAAGCCTAAACGCCATGATTTGCCACTTTACCTTTACCTTGACCTCTGCTCGGATGCCAAGAAACCCTAATTAGGATGTGTTGACGCAATCGGCTGGCTTTTGTTCAGTGCATTTGAGAGCACTTTGTTTGTGTCACTGACATCAGTTCATAGTACAACAGAAATTAAGCACTAAAATTCTTTAAAAACATTTTTTAACTAACTCACTCAATTGATCAGCCTGGGTGGTGATACCATAAATTAACAAAAGTGGTTAGATAACAAATCAACACTTATGAACAGCTTAAATAAAAGCCCATATAACACTTAACGGTGTTGGTTATTTTGAAACAATGGACCGGATGCAATTTAAATTTAGTTTAATCTTAGAATGCCCAGTGGACTGACCAAACATACACACAATTTAACATAATGTCCATGTACGATGTAAGTATTTTGTAAATTTAAAAGGGGCATGCAACTTAGCAGTGTTCCGAACCCATTTTTTGGGACTGTGTAAAGGCACCTTCAAACTTGGTGTACATGTGTGCCGGGACTGTAATTATTGTTTTGATAATCTTAATTTGCTCTTTCTTATAAAAAGTAGTAATTTTACAGCTTAAAAATGCATGTCATTACACGTTTTAATACAGGGCACTGTATTTTTATTTATTGAAAATACACCATGTAAAGACAGCTACTTTTCTATCTGATACTTAGTACCATAGGAAAACATTTCAATCAATATTATACATTTCAAATAAAAACTTGCTTGGTTTCTCTTGCTTTCTACATGAATCAACAAAGCAGAAAACATACTTTACAAAACATGAACAGTACTGAGATCTTTAAATCGACCATGTGCTTGAAAATGTTGACAACTTTACATGACGCCAATAAAGCACTAAGCTGCCTTAAGCACAAACCGATATGAAAAAAACAAAACACTACTGCAAACATGTATATCTTGTTAAAAATTCTCGGCAGAGAAAAGAATGCAATACCACTTGTCTAAATGGGGATCTGACGACTTCATAATTGATCATAGTGGTCTCTGCACTAGACTACTGTTTCATGCGTGTCATGGCCGAGCCATCTACAGTAGCGCACCAGACTCAAGCTCTGGTGGTTCTGATCAGCAGAGTGTGGGTTTGAATCCCAACCTTGACACTTGGTCCCTGAGCAAGAAAGACACTTAAATGTCATTTCTCCATCCTTTGGATGGGACGTAAAGCCGTAGGTCACACGATGTGTTGGTGAAGAACCCAGTTACACTCATCAGTTAGAGAAGGGGGTTTGCCCCTGTGTTTCTGGCACTGGCTGCCAAGTGTCCCACAGCACCTTGTAAACCTTTATAAGGTTCCACATAAATGGGTCTTATAATTCATAAACTTAAAAACCCTGTCTTAAATTGGTGGTAGGGCCTATACATGTGCTATAAAACAGACTCCAATTCTATTATTATACATCATACTTTGTAAGTAACTACTCAAAAAATAAGTAAACACGTACCTTCCATCGCGGCTCACAATTCCTGGGTCTCCAGTGGCCTCCTGGTGTGTATATATAATCATCCAAGTCAACGGACCCTCGTAAACACGTCTTTGAGCGCCTGATCACATCTTTAAGGTTTCTCCGTCGGGTTTCATCGAGGGCGCTCTGCGCCTCTCTGTTAAAACGCCGAATTTTTGCAAAAGTTCGATTGCTAAGGATCTTCCTGTTTATAAAGTCTATCGAAACACCTGAGAAATTGACTTGCACTTTGTCGTCTGTGGACATAAAAAAAAAGACGGCAAAAAAGCAATTAGGAAAATTAGATTTAGATATGAATAGGGATGAAGGCAGTATGAAAAGTTAAATTGGGGTGAAACGTCATTACCTTACGGCTGTATTTTTAGTACAAGCATGATTTTGCAAACATTGCATAGACAACAATCCCCCCCCCCCCACCTCAATTTAAGAAAATTTACAGTTTGGGAATTCAGGAAATTGGATTTAGGTATACACAGGGACCTTGTACATGTGTAAGTGAAGAAGCAATTGTGCTCAAACACCATCCAGTTATTAGCTCTTGCTTACTACTGAGTGATATAGTTTAAGGCAGCCCAAAGGGCAATATCAACAACAGGGCAATATAACATGCAGGGCTTTATTTAGTATGGGGGCAGGCAGATGAGTTTATAATTGCATTATTAGAAGTACATGTGCACTGTGTCAAGGGAATCACACTTTATCTTCGGGGCTTCAAGCGAAACCGATTGTTAAAGTAAGACTTGCAGACTTGAAAACTATGCGTGGGGGAAAAACACAAGAAACATTTATTTCAGTTGGATTGCTGTTTTTCAGGTGGAACGGCAAAATAAAAAATGCGGAAATTAACGCAGAAAATTCACATGCCTACATTATGAGGAGCGTCAACCCGACAACCCAGAGAGTTTGCATGAACAATTTGTTATCTAAAGTAAATTTGTAATACACCCCAAATTCAAACAATCAAACAAAACTTAGATTTCTTGTCTCTGTATGGAGAGTTTCTCCTGCCGCAAAGCAAACAAACTCATCCATGTTTATTGTTTATTACAAGAAGGACTACCTTTGGAACCTCAAGAGATTACGTGTCTTAACAAGAAGGGCCCTTCCATTGGAAAATCTTGAAGGGGCACCAAGGCCAAGACCCTGGGCAACACAGGTCATGGCCTCCGCGTAATTCCAAGCCTGACACCGCACAGACAAGTATAGACTTGAAATGTGAATATGGGATCCTATTTTTCAATTTTGTGGGTTTTTTTTATATTTTATTTTTATTTCATGTTGATAAATGTATCGAAGTGAAACAAATTGGCTGCCCAAAATGTTCACGTTGCTGTCGGAAGTCGCCCGAAACATAAGCAGCAGAGCACGTTGTCAGACTGAAATCCAATTCATAAGCTACGGTACATGTCTACATGGGGCTTAAGCATGGACGACAGAGGATTGCCACTCCGCCCCCATGGTCTAAGACTGTTAGACACTAATAATGCATGATTTGAAGGGGCGGTTTGATGACATGGCGTGTATGGCCTAATGACGTCTTCATGTACACCCTTCTTGCTTACCTGGGCTGGCAAACGCAGGCTCTGTACAAACATTGAAAGCTGTGCTGGATCCTTCTTTTTCTAACGACGTCTTTCCTACACAAAGAGAAACGAGGGTGGAACCCAAAGAGTGATTTAGAACACTGTTGACACAACACGCTCCAATGCAATTAACACTTACCGCTAAATGAGAAAATGTTCAAATATGCAGCTCATGAAAAATGTGGCTCACGAAACCCCCAATATTTACACTTGAAAATGTCGCATGTACTTTGTGGGTCAATTATGTTCACTCGCCATTTTTGGATACTGTTGGAGAAGGAATTCCCAAGTGAAAAAATGTTCGCAATAAACAACCCCACACTCCTTGGTGACAGTGATAGCCTTTGAAAAATTGATTACCCCCAGCCTAGGCTGAAGACAATTTTACACTTTGGTGACGAGTGAGGACTGCAGATCTATACTGTCACAGCATACATCACATCCACTCTAAACTCCCCAGGAATTGTTTATTCTGCTAGCGGCCTTCTCATAATAACCATTGGATCCCTTCTTGTAATGTAAGTCATTCAAGCATCAAATTAACAAAAGCAATATGGATGCCCTTTGCTTTTTGCCAAGATTTGCAGTAGTGACCTCTGTAGAGTTCTTTTAAAAATGTACATTTTTTCCCCCACAGAAATGACATGGAAACTTTGCTGCCATTTTCAACAACGGTATGGAACCAGGACCACAAGTCCCTGTAAGGAGCTTTCTGTAGCGTGAGGTTCACATTACAACTTTTATAGACTGTGCAAGTCTCGCGCGTATCGGAACGAGAAAACACGTCAAACGAAGAACATTTTTTTTCTGAAATCAAATCTTTGTTTTAAGTTATAGCTATAAATAAACCTGAACAACAAAAATACTCATTACAATTTTTATAAAATCAGTTTCAGCTTTTATAAGAAATACACAAATAATTTGTAAATTTTTTTTGAAACAAAATTTTAACTCTGACAAAATGACAAGTTGATAAAACAAATTGCATAGATATGCTGTACAACTCCTAATCACCCATAAGACATACATGTAAGACCATTAGCATTTATGAGATATGATGGACACTACAGGAGTGCACTGTTTTGTTTGGATATATTACAGAGAAATTTACCCAAACCAAACAGTGTCATAGTATTGTGCCCACCATATCGCAAAATGGCTTAATGAGAGGTTGACAAACTCGGAAGCAATCCAGAGAAGTTGGAAAAGGACTGCCAACCGTACACACAACCCCGCATTTATGTTGACAGCGCCCTCTAGTGATAATCTGTCACACGATAAGGGCCATTGACACCAGGATGATGACAAGATCTAGATCTCGTTTCTGTAGCGTGTAACATCAGCCCGCATTGCTGTCTTTAATCAATGGATGGCTGTTGTTACGCATTGGTTGACTTGCTGCGCTGATTGAATAGAGAACCAACTTTAAAGGAACTTTTGGAAGGCCGCCATTTTTATGTTATTAAATCACACAAAAAACATCCCTGTTGAGCAGTCTGTATCAAGACATTGATGCTGCAGGCACATGATATGTCCAGCCATACACTAAATGTTCCACAGTGAATGTACAAAGTTCAATGTTGGAAATGCATGCAAGTCGGTCATGAAGGGAATAAAAAAGCAAACTGCACGTAACCTTTGAACACTTCATTAAAATATGGGCGCCTACAAACTGACTAAGCCCATGATCATATGTAATGTTTTGCAATGCTACAACCATGCTACAACACACTGTACTGTAAATGTGTGTGCAGTACATGTACACAACTGTTGTAACAAATACAGTATTTGAAAAAATAGTATTAGCTGTTGCAAACTGCTTACCAACAAGAAGGAAGTATAAATGCAAAAACAATAGATAGGTTGCAATATGACGTAAGTCAGCCATCTTTACGGGCAATTTGGAACACACAGTCATGCGTTTCGTGTGAGAACGGCGTGCAGCATGCGCACATTTCACAAAACTCATTGCAGGATTGGTTAGTAAACTGCGTGGCTGCATTAATAATTTGAGCGCTTGACGCGCCTGCAAGCCAAAATGCAATTTGCCCGTAAAGATGGCGTCTATTGGGAACTATAGATCTACAAAATTATTGTTAGTTTTGGTTTTATCATTGAGTATTAATGGCCACAATTGAAGTGTATAGATATTGGCCTGATGAGCACAAACAATTGTTTTTATCAATACTGCAAGTACTTCAGTTGAAGTCTGTTTGGCATGAGGAGCATAAGCATTTATGTTTTTGTTTGTTTGGGGGTTTTTTTGGGGGGAGGGGGTTGGGGTTTTTTCCAAACCTTTTAAGGACGTCTGTTCAAATATAATTATTATCTTCAATCAAATCTGACTCCTCGATTCTGACTGGTCGATCCATGGCAACAACAGTGCGAGAATAAACCATACTGTACAGTCCACATCACACCCCAGTATTGCGCTGTTCCAACATTAACTCACGCACTTATGGTACAAAACAAAATATTGGGCGTTTGTTGAATATCAGAAGCAAGAGCGGTACATTTTTCTGTAATCCACTCGCACATGTGACAAACTAATGGCTACAACTGAAGTCTGACATTGTATACATACATGTATGCCTGACAAGCACAAACATTCAATGCATAAGTTATTGTGCAAACCTTCACAGGACGCGTCCATTATGTTTCATTATTAAGAGTTGTGGTTTTAAATGTGTACATGGATTAGCACAAACTTCATAAAGTACATCTAATGTACAGCTGATTCCATGTGCTGATGAAAACCTCTTAACTTCAAAGATCAGAAGACAAGGGAGGGGGGGTGAGGGAGGTACGGCCTAGCGTTAAGACATGTAGACAGAGGGACGTACAGCCCACAATTAGCATGATCATGTCTGTTCCTACTTGCTTGTCTGTCATCTGATGCCCTGCAAAGTGGATTTCCATTGCTGGGAGGCAATAACAGGCGTCAAGAATCAGGATCATTTTAAAGGGATTGTGCATGGTGCCAATTAGTACATAGTGATACCCTCCATGCCCAAACCATCAGCCACTTCTTGCTAGAACTCAAGACTGGGTTGATGTTTTGCTCATCACAACAGATGAGAAAAGAGCTTTCAAATAACACCTAAATTACACAAGCATGTAGGTCTTCAAGATAAAGTCTGTCTCACTATAATAGAATTGTTACGACCGTCACATCACATTCATGCATGCATCAATCATGGCTAATGTTTCAGTTGTCTTCGCTTAGAATGGCAGCTTATAATCTAAAGTGCGTGATTTTTGCATGGGCTTCACATAATACATAACAAACAATCCAGAAAATGGATCATGCCTTTCTTCTCTTCATCAGACATCAGAACTTTCCGTGATGTAATTTACTGAATTCCGTTTTCTAAAACTCTGAATTCCGTTTTTTACCGGTGTTATCTTAAAGCCATTTCGGTGATAACAACAATTTTTTTAATTCAAGGTGAAAAAAACACAATAAATAGGACACAACTACCCACTTGCCTTCTGTTTGGTCTTCGTTGTGACACACTGGGATGGAGTTTTCACTCCCCCGCATGTATAATGCATACAATTGTCAAAGCTAAAAAAAACTATACAAAAAAACAAACAAACAAACAAACGGAAGTGAAGTTCGCAAACGATCTTATCCCCAAATTTCTGCCCTTAATAATACTTTTTTTATCAATAACCATTTTCATGGATTCATGGATTAAGGATCGGTTGTTTAGAAATTCTTTTTCAATAAATTTTTCTATTTAACAATCGGTCGAAAGATCAGTCGACGACGCACATTGGGGAAAATTGTGCGGCGGGAGCGATGTGTTTATGAGTACGAGGTTGTAAGTTTGCATGATCACCGGATGAAGGTTGCAATTAGACTCCACCGCATGTCTTCCAACCCCTGGAAAACCGAGTTGTGTGTTTCCCCACTCGCCTACGTATTGTAGTATGGAACATGGAGCATGCGTGTTTTAACATTCGTATACTGAAATGAACGATCGCGGCCACATTAAATCTAGCAAATATCAAGACTAGATGGACTTCATCGCCAGAATTTGAAGGATTTTGAGTTTGTAGAATGTTGTATTTGTTTGTTCTCAATTTTATTTACATTAAGTCATTATTTGAATCCAGTATTTCAATTTCTGTTTTTTGGGGGTTTTTTTCGGTGAAATTTTGCGATTCCGTCCGTGTTCACCGCAATGCGGAAAATTCTGAAGTCTGCTTCATCATCCCGGTATAATTAATCCTGAACATCAAGGTCAAACCTTAAGATTTGTTTTCTTCTTCAAAGTACACATAAAAAAACATCCAGGCAAAAATGGACAACCGTTCAGATTTTCAATATTTTATCTTGAGACACAAACACTATAGAGCTGAGCCAACTAATTAGTTTTTGCCATCCAGGAATTGATCAATAAATGATTTCTCAAAGTACTGCACGTCCTTTGAGTACACCTCAGACACAATCTGCACTAAATGCAGGGAGTACTTATGGTAATTGATTCGCAAAATTTCGTAACTTTTAATGTTTGGTGCTTAACATTTTTTATGTACAGCGCCTTTGAGCAATTTCTTTGGTATATGGTGGTTTATAAATGCTGTTAAATTTTATTATTATTACTATTGTTATAATTCTTATTATTACACCTTAAGTGAGGATGCTGGTTGTTGACATTTGACAATTACCAAAAGTACATGTACACCCTGCCTTTAATCACACAAATTAAGTTGGGGCCAATCAGTTTCAGTTTCAGAGGGTTGCATGTTTTCCTTTTAACTATACATGTAGTCATTGATTTTGTTTTGGACTGGAAAGGCTGTTTATATGTATAGATTCCAGCTATACGGCTCCAACCTGCACCATCTGTAAACAGGGTGTTTTTGGCGCGGGGCCAGTCGGTGATCTGTGAGGGCAAGGATTGCATTCTGTAGAGGCGGAAAATCATTAGGACCTTATCAAAGCACATGAATGGAGTCAAAGGTCATTTTGATATAGTTTATACTGTATCTTACTACAGTGATACTCAATGGAGATTGTCGCCTCCATGCCCCTGGGCCCAATTTCATAAAGCCGTTAAGCAGAAAACTCTGCTTAGCAAATTTCTTTACTTAGCAAGAAATGAGCGGGGTACCAGTGGCAACAAAGTAAACTTCATAGATTGTTGGTTGGTAACCCATTTCTGCTAAGCAAGAATTTTCCAGTGCTTAGAAAGTTTTTGTGCTTACAGGCTTTATGAAATTGGGCCCAGGTCCCTGCTTTGGTGCCCCTTGGCATGCTCCGGTACAAATGATATTTTCCTTCACAGAGGTGCCCCCTAAGAAAATGCCTCGCCCTTACACGAATGAAGTACATGTATCAGGTCTGCATGCTGCTACATGTACCTACTGTCTGATACTAAATACAAGTCTACACTGAGTAAAGTGTACATGTATGAGCACGCATTCTGAACAAAGTCAATCTAAAATTCTGTTGGCGTGTATCTTGGATTAGTGGGATGCATGGCTTGGGGGAGGGGAAGAAAATGCCAGTAACGTTGTTGCACTTTACACATACCTAATTAGTTTTGCGTGTCAATTGAACATACATGCAGAAAGCCATGAAAATGCCACGGAATCAGTTTCGAGATGTCCAAGACATTGGATGGAGTACATACACAAGACAACACAAAATGGTACATGCGTACATCATCTATATGTACACATCAAGTACAATGAACATACACCATCTACACTGGTACATGTACACGAACACAAATGGTGCAAACATACACATGTACATGATGTACACTGTACATCATCTACACGTAGTACAAGTACATGCACATGTAGATGCACATGTACAGTACATGCACCATATGTACAATGCACATACACCATCTACATGTACACATGTTCATGTACATGTAGAGGACTGTACACATTGAATGTTCACATTAAAAGCCGAGATTGCAAATAATTTGCTTTCTTCATGAGCGAGGATGAGCGTAATTTCTGAAAATCTCAAGAGGATGAGAGCTCCTGAAGGCTCCAGAGCTGCTGGTGCCGAGTACTCAGGAAGCGTGCGGTATGGCCTGAAATTCCATCTTGAGCTGCCATGGGGACATCAATCAAAGCTCTGGGCATTAGAACTCTGGGCTAAATGGCGCCTTATTAATGATTATCAGTATACACATGTAAAGCAAATAACAAAATGAAATAACAAACATTAACAACAAATCAACAATCCTGAGAAATTTGACCATTGATGATGTTGTAATCATTGAGAGAGTGAACTGGTCTGACAGTATTTCTCCTGCTTGGAAGGCAACATGAATAAACATTGATCTATAAACATGGCACACATGTAAAAATGACTTTAAAATGTTTTTAAAGTGTGCTATATAGTTTTGGGGGTTTTTTTGGGTTTTTTTAACGATTCGTTCGAGTTCACTCAAATTCCCAAAATTAGATTTCATTTTCGGTCACTAACGTACACTGTACTTGTTCTGCATTATCTTGAGTAACATTTTGTCATTTACACCAATGCTTATCTTGTGCGAATGGCTTTTTGTACAACGGTTTGTACATGTACACTTCTGTATAACATGTAAAATAACAATGGAGTAGAATCTGAAATTAGGCAGGCGGGTTCTTAATAAGGACCTTAATAAAGGTACGCGAATCCATCCAAAAACGCTATTAATGTGCAGCTCGTAATTATTTATCTTGAACCCTTGGACGAAGGCGATACTAACACAAATCAACGGATCGGCTAAAGCATTGCGGAGTGAAGCTGTCATTACATGTAGCTTAATTGCTACTTAAGATCTGTAGTGTTAAAGCTTGTACTGTACAGAACTGCGGTCATGGGGACAACAATTTGATGCAGACCTTGTGACGAACATCACACAATGCACTTTTCAGTCATACTTGAAAGAGTATTTATGTACTTAACTTTTTACATTTGAATTTTGTGCTGAACAAAGAAAAATTGACAAGAGTGGGACTTGAACCTGTAACCTCTGGCTTAACGCGACGGCGCTCTACCAACTGAGCTATCTACATGGTCTGCCTGTTTTGTCAATTGTTTGGGGGTGCCAGTCAGAAGCCATTCAACCTGTAACTGCCGTATAGCCAAGGATCACACCCAAGTTTAAGATACAATCTGGAAAGTGGCAGGAGAGGGATCACCTTAAAGGGGCTGTGTCGTCATGATCAAAGCAGGCCTTTGGCTGTTCATGGAACAATGAACTCTCAGCCAGTTACTGCGCGCACCCATCATCTATGGCTAGCTCTAGTGCTGTAACTAGGAGAGAGTTTATAATTCCATGTACATCCACAGACCTGCTTTGACCTTAACTTTTTACATCTTACACGTTTAACTACCATTCAAAATGAAGTGACGGTGTGCCCAAGAATGAAGCCAGACAGCAAATGCCCCTCCCCTTCCCTCCCCACCCCTGAAATCTTTTAGAAGATCCCTGGACATCATCCCGGGCCATGACAAAAACAAGTTGTTGTTGCCATCACTACAAAATCTACATGTAAATATCAGTTCTATCAATATCAGTTCAATTGAGCTCTACAAAAGCAACTTTCCCCCGCACGTACAACATTGACCCATATTCCCAAAGGAGTTCCACAAATTCATCCAGAACAAAACTTTCATGTTTTACGTTTGAAACTTTCTGAATTGAAGTCCCAATATAAAAAACACAAACTCGAGCACTACTCAATCAATTAAGCAAGAACTGCAGTCGAGAATGTGACAGTGCGCTACGCACGTTTGCACATGACATAAACAGAGGGGCTATGCAAACCGTTTGTATTCAATTTCATGTCACTTTGAGATATTGCTGGGACTCTGCAAGAACTCATCAATCTGCACTTAACCTTTACAGTACCTAGGTCACACAAAAGGAGTTGACAGATTTTCCCTGTACAGTTGAAAATTTATGAAAACATGGCACAAACAGCAATTCGCCGTTTTTTTGACCACGTGAGGGCGTATGTGGATAAATTTCACATGATGAAAAACAAGTAAACAAACAGGGTTTTTTCACTTATTTATCGCAATTTTTTATGTATTTCTTCATTGGTGCAAGAAAACGACAAACAGGCAATTATAATAAGCTAAAACTGCTATTGTGATGCAAGACATTCCCTGATGACAGCGCCCTCATGCGGTCAAAAATATGGTCAATTGCCATGGCTGCCCTCTACATACACATCTGCCTTACTGCCCTTAGGGTGGAATGGGATGTGTAAAGTGCTCACCTCTTACCAATGTGACCCTGGTTCGATACCCAGCTAAGACCATTTTGTGAATAGAGTTGTGCATTGGTTCTCTCCTACAAGCGTTTTTTTCCGGGCCCTCCGGTTTTCCTCCGTCCGGGAAAATCAGACACTTTCGAATTCTGACTGTGCTCCAGTAGTTACATGTACATGTAACTAATGGACTCTACATTTTTTTAAATTAACAAATTTGTTCAGCAACTAAACAGACAAATTATTTATCAGCTTTTGTCTTACATGTATTAACTTTTTTTTATCTAAAGGCACATGAGGCTGGGACAAAAAACACATTCTTATGAAGTTAATAATACAGTAGATGTATTTCATTAGTAAAAAAAAATATATGTAGGACTGACTGAATAATACATTACATGTACACAGTGTACCTGTACTTAAAAAAAAAATAATAATGTCTTCTGCATGACCTACTTACACATGTTACAATACATGTAATTGCTTACAGTGATCAGGCATGGTCGCTTGAGTACAGTTGCAATATACCTAAGTTACAAAGATACGTGTTATTCACTTTCCGATACGTGATGTGTACATTGTGTCGATTCTAAGACCGAGCGAGTTCATTTTCAATGCATGCAGCCTCCATGATTAAATCAATTATTTACCAAACATTTACCAACTCTACAGGCCGTTGCTAAGCATGTAACGAGGGGGCCCCACATTATCTCAATGAAATGCGTGCCTTAGATACAATGTTCAGCTTTTGCATGCTGATGGAAAAAAAAAAAAATAATTCAATTCAATTTAATTCATTATTTATTGTCCATAAAATGGAAATTTACATTGTCGAACATGCTCATAGTATAAAAAGAATTAAAACTACAAATAACAAACTATAACACTCAATTAAATAAAATCCATCCACAGGAGGGCATACAAATATAAAACTCAATAAAAACACAGATTAAGAAATGGGTTTGTCCAGCAAACCCTAACCCTAGAGATTTTGTAAAAATTAATCAGACTGCATAATGCCATTGAAATAACCTGACAATGCAGCTGTTAAGAATGCTGCATAAATGCCGCCCGATATTTTATGCGATATTTCTTTTTTATGTACACAACGTATCAGGAAAGAGATTTGATGAATGTAAAAATTCCTGGAAAATGGATTCCAGGTCTGGGTTCCCCTTTCAGTAAGACCTGCGGCGGATTTCACGAAACTTTATACAACTGCAAAAGTCCACTTGTGCAAGATTTCTTGTGTTTGTGGTACACAACTAATGTAAGCAACAAATGTTTTGCTAGTGGATTTAGGCAGGTTGCGTAAAGTTTCATGAAATCTGTAGCTGGAAACAGACTCTGTGCATTACCAGAATTACAAAACTATAGGTTGGGACACAATGTGGACTATTTCTTTCTCGTTTTGGTGATTGCTTTTTCTTCTTTCAAGACAATTTGAAGGCTCAAAGGAAACTGAAGAGAAAATCCTGAAATCTGGAAAACCTCCTGAGAAATCACAAGCCTGAGCAATACTGTGTTTGTAACTAAACTGTAGCTGGAAGGGACAACAAAAGGCTCAAATTTTTAATTCAGAGATCGAGAGTATTTTCAGGTTCAACTGTGTACCTTATACGAACAGACATTGGCAAGAAATACATACTAACTAGGCCTTTGTCAGAGCCTTTTTCAAGGGAAAATCCCATTTTGGAAGTTCAATAACTTTCCCATCAATAAAACAAACGCCGTTCTTCAAACTACATCCTTCAAAAACCATACTCTGATTCTCCAAAGATCAGGTCATCCTGTCAGTGCAAAAAGATTGTATTTCTTCAATTTACATGTAGCACTTACTTTACGCACGATTTTGAAATTGTCAAAACATCAAAATTGAGGTGCAATATTTGTGCAAAATCGAGATACATGTTTTTGCACTGACACAATTTTTCAGCTGCAATTTTTTGATTACAAAGGTTAAGCCACCATTCTTGGTGGCCAAAAAAAGTCACATGTGCAAGAAGGCAACCAAAGTTATCAAAGGCAATCACACTTCCTACATATTTCAGCTGCCAATGTTTTTACAAAGATAGAGACATAACTAATGAAGCCATCTTTATTGGTTGCCAAAGTACATTTGTAAACTCGTATTGGAAAAACAAAAAATGCAAAATGAAAGGAGGCAACCAAACTCAAAGAGACAACCCTCATCATTTTGGGTGTCCCTAAGGAATATGAAACCTTACTATTATCCATTTCTGGTAATGAAACCAAAGATGCTTCAAAAGTGAACTTAATCTTTGTAGCCCGCAAGCCTGAGGAAACCTGTGAACAAGGGTGCTTGCTATGTGAACCAGAAATACCGGGGTTAACCCCTACTCCTCCATGATAAGCGTTCTGGGGGTGGTTACCAATGCGCATTACTAATCCTAGTACACGGGACGTACAGCTTAATCTCCCATCTGAATGACAAAGCAATTATGGTAAAAAGAATCTTGCTCAAAGATAAAAGTGCCAAGACCAGGACTCCAACCCATACTCTACTGATCAGAGACACCAGAGCTTGAGTCCAGTGCTCTTAACCACTCGGCCACGACACACCACGTTCATGTAGGGTCTTTTGCAAAAGTTAACCTTTTAAAGCCCCTTTCAGTTTCACACTAGACAAATTTCCTAGGAAATTCCAAGGAAAAATTAGTCGACCTTTTTACACTTGAATTCCCAACCTTGAATTGCAAAGTCATGACTCGCCCAATGGACTACTAAAGGAAGGGTTTTGAATCACCCGCTTTTGTTTTAACTGGCATTTGGCGACCGGGCGACCATTAATTTTGAACACTGTCTGGTAATTGCTTCACATCTTTCAAGAATATATAAAGGCTCAAGCAGATTTTGAGAAAATCCTGAAATTGGGAAAAAATCCTGAAAAATCTCGTAGCTGTAGCATACCAACTGTTCCTTCTTTCCAGCAAAAACTGCATTGAGAGTGAAGCAAAGGGGTTAGCGGTGGGGTTGAAACTCCCCAGGAATGCCCTGGAGTTTCATTTCCTGGGAGTCTTCTCTGACACTCAATGTTTGGGGTCTCTCTTTATTGGTTGACCAACAAAGCAACTATAGCAACAACCAAAAAAAAAAATAAATTCACAAAGTTTTACCTCTTCTAAAAAGGCATCTCGTATTTTCTGCTGAGCTCTCCTTAATTCCCCTCTCTGCCCGTCCTCCCCTTGTTTCTTCCCTGAGTACACCAAGGATGTGTGTGTGTTGCTCTAGAGGGCCAGGGTTGGCGGGAACTTCAAAAACTGCGTAACACAAAGAAACAAAGAAAGTAGGCAAGTTAATCAATTAAATATTGCATTATAATGATTTCCTTTATTTGAACATGATGGCAAAATTCACCAAACGTAATCATTAGTATTTTTTTTTAAATTGGGGTTGAACAAAGAAAAATTTACCAGAGCGGGATTTGAACCAACGACCGACCTCAAGATTAGTATGCCGGCCAATATGATATTAATCATTCTTTTTATTATATAGTTCTGTAAACCTGTAAACAAAAGGGTTAAGGTTGAGCCCACACTCTGTTGATCAGAATCACCAGAGCTTTAGTCCGGTGCTCTTGATCGCTTGGCCACACCATGCCATCACTAGGCCTATTTAATAGATGGACGGCCACGGAGGCCATGGCCTCTTTTGCCCTGTGCTTGGCCTTGGTGCCCCTTCAAAGGTTTCCCATGGACTTCCAAGGTTTTCAAACTGAAGTACCCTTTAGAAAAATGAAAATGGCATTGCCCTCTCAAAGATTCCATGCCTGCACCACACGATAAATCTTGGTTGCACTATTTGGGGAGTCAGATTCAATTTAGAGACCACACCTGTTCAGTTAGACCCTCACCCTCTTCCATTCATTTTGACCCCCAAATGGCAGACCATGGGAAGACAGTAGCCCCATACATGTATGACAGTAGTGCACCCTGAGGTCAATACACATGATTTTCTTGTGTAAATTTTCTAACTGGTATCTTTATTGTTATGTTTCCTCAAACAGGCTGGTCCTGGAGAGAGTGCAATATAAATTCAATAAACTATTGCTATCATTATTTGCTAAACAAAAATTAACACACAAGTATACATGTAGTGCACAAACCATAGTTACATAATTAAAGAAACACTACACAGTAAAAACAAAAAAAACACTGATAGAAAATAGAAAATATTCACTGGTTATCAGATTTTTAAGTATACTAGCCGAAGATTGGGGTTTGTGACGACTTGAAATAATGTAGACTTAACAACCGCATAGAGGCACATCATTCTTGAAAGGGCAAGGCTACTTATCATAAGACGGCAGCAACTCTTAATAGAAAACAGCGATTTCCAGTCTATGGGAATTCTGAGGGGTGTCAAATCCAAAAGCAGGGCAACCGAGGCCGTCGCCCCAGTAAAATTCCAGTCTGAAAACCTACAGGCTAGAAAAATTTAATTCTTGACAACTCAAGACTCTTTATAACACAATAAGTGGACTGCTTCACGACCCAAAGAGTGCAATATGAACCAGTTTAGTGCTTCGAGCTCAGAATTGTCTTTCTCTTCTTGCTGCATCCAAGCAACACGCGGCTAAATGATACCCCTACCCCAATGGGGATCAATCCTTTACACTCAGTCCACTTTGTCTGGAGTCAAAACAGGAACCACAAATGGAATTTCCCCCACAAGCAAAAGTCTATGGATATTAAAGGTATACACAGTGATTTTTAGGTTTATACTTTGCTTTAAAGTGTGGTTAATATTGATCCCACTTTGCTATTTAGCAAATAAGGATATTGGTTATTCATGTTACATACAGTAAGTACTGTACCAGGCAGCCGATTTCACGAAACGCTAGGATTAATCCTATCTCCAGTTAGGACGAGTAACTAGTCCTAACTTAGGATTAATCTTAAGGTTTACATGTTTTAGTGCAAGGCTGGGACTCACTCATCCTAAGATTAATCCTAAGTTAGGAAGAGTTTGGTGAAACCGACGGCAGTACATGCAGCGTTCTCTCTTAATAACAGTGGTCCGCTAGCTAAATGAAAGTACACCTGAGGACCAGTCCAAATTCTCTCTATCGGCATAATGGGGGTGGCAACATTCAGTGTTGAAAAGCATCCGTTACACTACATGTATAGGTTTTCTGTAGGAACTTTTACAAGAGCTGACTAACATACATAAGGTGTAGGCTTTATTATACCTTTCAGGCTATTTACAGTAAGTGTTCTTTTTTTTTTCAAAGGGCCATGAAAAATTAAAAAAAACAGAAATCAGACTAAAGTATGAGGAAGAACATCATGCCTGACAAAAATTACATCTTTATAATTTGTTTTAAAACCAACATCCACAACACTGAATCACACAACCACTTCAATAATATGGCCATGTCACACGAGGCAATTTACAGGCAACCAGTTCCAGGCAATCTCCAAGAAGAGGAGGCGTTCACATTTGAATGTTCCAACATTTTTCTTCAGGATCGTAATACATTATTTGGAAAATGACTCAAGTGCTACCAGAGTGTTCAGTTTGCATGCACTGCAGTTGGTTGCCTCCAAGTTGCCTGTACAAGTTGCCTCGTGTGACAAGGCCCATACAGACACCTACATTAAGACGCTTTGAGCTCCATCCCTCGAGTATCTAGCAATCTTGATCATGAGATACTGATCGGTTTTACTGTTTTTTTTACTTTCAAATCACTCTCCCTGAACTACACAAGTTACTGTATGTAACTGGTTTGTTCTAATCCAGACTCCATTGTGTATGTCAATGCCTTGCTCTATGCTCTTACAGTCCCTGTCTGGGGACCTGTCTGAAAAACCTTCAATAAGGTGTTAAACCCACCACAAAAGGTACACGTCATAGACCATTTGCATACAGCACTCCCTAAACATCGGAGACCTGATGTGCATACTGATCAAGTCCCAATGCAAGCCTGAATCTACATGGAGGCCAAAGAGGCCAAAGAGGCCTCAGTTGCCCCTCTTCTTGGCCTTGGTGCCCCTTTAAAGTATCTCATAGACTATAAGATTTTCCATGGCAGTGCCCTGTGCAAAATGAAAATGGCCCTCCCCTCTCAAAGATGAAATTCCAGGCATGCCCATGTTGCAAAAATTTGCCTGCAGTGAAAGAAAAAAATGGTGTTGCAATCTTTCGTCATTCTTCAAAATAGTGGAAGCCAAATTTTAAGAATTTAAGTGTCATCTTTTCATTGGAATTTCGTCTTTAAGAGGGCAAGGTCATTTTCATTTTGCAAAAATCTCTCAGAAGTCTACATGGTCTATGGGATTTTTTGATGGGGTAATTATGGCCGAGACCAGGGCAACATGTGCTTCAAGGCAAATGTACGCTACATGTACATTTCTGTTTGATGAAAAAGCACAACTGTAACTGTGAGGCCTTGAACATCGCTCTTGAAGGGACACATCCATTTTCCTCTGGTAAGGGGCACTCTATGAGGAAAGTGCAATGAATGACCAGTCTACAGTACACAAGCCAAGGAGTTCCCATATAATACCAGTCAGAAGAAACCCACGCTACCAGTGCTAGCCTACATTGTAGAAAGTATGGTACTTTATGCATCCCCCAAAAACATGGTTTTAATAACTTAAGATAGTAAAAAAAAAATCTCTAAAAGATTACAGAATTTTAAATAGGAAACCTAGCTCTAAAGAGTATTGTTTACAAGAACCAACGTCATGCAAAGGATGCTTTCAAATCAAAATTCAATATGATTTTAAAAATTAAACAGTTTCTGATCACTATTCAAAATACATGTTTCCACGTAAAGGCATACTTTGACGTGTCTGAAACTCTGAGACTCAGGCAGCAGGTGTTTCTATACCTCTTCTTGTTATCAATGTCATCAGACACTCATTGTTTGTTACTGATCACTGCAGTTGGGAAGATGGTCCCGATTACAACACAAGTCTTGGTAAAGAATTCGGTGATTACTGATTATCAGAAAAAAATACTCAATAAAAAGAAAACACTGTCTTACATGGTACATGTACGTACTGTCAGTTATAACCGTTAAACATTGGATGACATGTGTCCCACCAGTTTTTTCCAAACTGGATTACGGTGGACGTTTATAAACACCCAGAACGTGAAACAAATAGAGCGTCCTATTTTGAATGTGAAGTTTTGACATAAAATGTAAAAATTCCTTGAATGTAAATTTTGCCAGCCACAATATGCCCTGGCATGCACATGATCATTATGTAAACAAGGCGACATCTAGTAAGACGTCTATACTTCAATTTCTCTTGAGAAGGAAATAAACTAATTAGTAATATTAATCTTTTGAATAAATATCAATTTTCAACAATTTGAATCAAAACCTTTGTTGATAGTTGACACAGTTGTACAAAACAGTGTGGTCTCCATTGTGCTGGTTGCTCCTTATTCTTGTCATTTTTTACATTTAAATTTAAATAATTCATTCTAAACTTGCCAACAAAAAATATGAGACACAGTTTTGTTTGAACTTTACGTAAAACATGTAAGGTGTGTACCCAACAATGTTCAACCAAATTGCATATTTTGTTACAAGTACCCCAACAGTGGTAAACATGTTGAGAGTTTCATCAGTTGTGTGTATATCTTTTCCCTAGGGTACAAAAACCACCTGTGCAACGCATTCGTTCAATAAATGGAAAAGGCTCATCGTGTTGGGGGGGGGGGGGGAGAGTACGTATTCTCAATAAATTCACTGATGAACAACAATACAAAAGAATCTACACATGGCAAACGATGTACATGTGTAGATATACAGAAACCTACTAGGCACTCCCAGGGGACGCGTATTGACATTTGAAATGAAGGAGGAAAAAATTGCCAATCAAGTACTTCTTTTTGATGTGGTGTAAAAGGTATAAGCCACTGCTGTAATTTTTAACTAATAATTATGGAGGTCTGTCAAATCTTTTGTTAACTGCCTAATCAAGGATGAATCAAGTTTGTTTAATTGAATTGAATTGAATTGAATTGAATTCCACAAATCCAGGGATAGCTTTGTATCCAGAAAAAATCCAGTGTTGTAGTTACTCGAACTCCGTACTTGAGCTCAATTGTACAACTTGAGTACCATTTTGATGGTACTGATTAGACTCAATATTCAACTTGTAATCGAAATCTATACATGATAGTTGACTGGAAAATAATCTGTACATAAAGTCATGTACTCAATTGAAGATGTACTCACATTGCAATTTCAATAAACATATGTCGAAAAAATGTTAATCTCCAAAGATCTTCTGCAGGTAACTTTTGTAAATTGACTTAGTGCACATTTGAATGTTGCCCTAAATATGGTCAGAGATGCTGTTGGTACCCTCTGTCACCTTGCTAATCGTTGATGGATTCAACGTTCCTTATGAAAAATACTGCAACAGATTTTTGCTGTTTTCTCAATTAAACTTTCACAGGTGACTGTTGTATCGTAATTGATAGTTTTGCCTAGAAATAAGCATTACCTTGACAAACCAATGGATGACCCTTCATGTACCTTTTAGGGTAATTTCCGCAGTTGTATCAGAAATTTTATTTTCTGAAGGATTTTAGTGATTTGTATAAAAAACACACTTGTAATAATAATTATCAACGTACATTTAATTAAAACGAGAAGAAGCTTTCAGCAAACCAGATTTCTAATGACCTTTGTTCAATGAAAAGCAACAGAGACAATTTAGTCTAAAGGTCATTCCCGAGTCTGATCAACCGAGCAACTAAATTAAATGTTGGGTTATAGATTGGTAAACACTCCACCAAAATAATAACCACAAAAACTTACTTGGTGAGAAGCACTGCAGCTGTTGATATGAGAAAGGATTCCCTTTAAAGTAATAATGGTTTGGATAATGTTTCACCCAAAAACATTTGAATCTTAGAATTGATTATTTCTCAGATTTCTGAGGGTTGGTGCCCGTTCGCTAATGTTTTGGCCAGAGATGCGGTTGGTACCCGATGTCACCTCACTAAACGTGAATGGATTTAAAGTTTGTGTGAAAATACTGTGAAATTTGTTGATGTTTTCTCAACAAGTACATGTAGACGCTGTATTCAGCTGAAACTTTCACGTGTGACTTTTCTTGTATCTTTCTTTATATTGTTGCCTATAAGTCAGCATTACTCTGACAAAGACCAATCTACACTTATGACCCTACAAAATGGGAAAATTGCCATGTACGTACATTGTACACGTACGTGTATGGGTACAACACAAATAGACAGGTCATACAGTACTAATAGTATCATTTTTAGTAGAGTTTCTAAAAGCTTATTTAATGGGTTGGGTTTTTTTCAAGTTCCTTAAATACCCTAGGAAAAGAATCTATTCCATCAGCCAAAAGCTATGTACTGTACAATGTACTCAAATGTAATCCCAAACAACAGTCTAGACAGCACCTCCCTCCCCCCACTAACGTCAAGCATTCCAAATGACCTACATTGTACATTACATGTATGTAAATTTTACACACACAATTCAGACTTTCAAGACCAGACTGTTTTGTCAACTTTGCCACTCATGGGTAAATATTTGATAGACCATTTCACGCAGTCTTGCACGCTGCAACTACTGTCTTGGAAAATGGAAAAACAACTCAGGGGAAAAAAACCCAGAAAGAAACACGGGGGAGGAACAAGATTGAAGCCGATTTCCTACATGTATAAAAATGGTAAAGCAGCAAACCAAACAAGATCGTTTCGGCCTACATCTTGCCATCAACCAAGCGTACATGTAATGTCTCAAATACCAAATAGAACATCATCAAGAAGTGATAATGCCATCCCCGCCTCGGAATCATTCCAGAAAACGGCTCCCTGGTCTTGTTTTGCCGAGTCGTCCCTCCGGACCTAGCTCCTGGATCGATGTGTTATTTTTCTAGTGTCTTATGGGAGTGAGCTCGCTAATGGAATCGGACAGAGTTTGGGACATGGGGAATATTGTGTGACCGGCAAGTCAAAATTCAAGACACCTTAGCATGCCATCATTATGATGATGTACAGGAGCATCAAAATGGAAAGTGTTTAAAGATGACCCCCTTCATTATGGGTCAAGTAGGCCACATTGTGATGGCTTTGGGGTCCTATTTGTACACAATGAATTCCTTGTAGTTTTAGCTCATAACAAGGACAGCGTGCATTGTAATAATTTCTCTTCAGGCGTCATCTTCATGCAGCATGCCATTTAAAAATAGCTAGTAAACTGCAGGGGAGGTCAGCACAATTGTGAACATAAAGTGAATTTGGCACTATCACAATGTTGTTACTCCAAAGACTTAAAAACAAAAACATTCCAGAGTGACGTTATGATTTGTCTCGCAATGACATTCAAGTTCTGAATTTGTTTACGTGCTGCACATGTATCTGAATTTATCAGCATCTGTAAACAGTAACATTTAAACAGTTATAATATTGTACACACGAACATGTCCTGAAGTATGATTCCTATGAAGTTTTATCATTGTTTTGGGGTTGGGGGGGTTTTTTGGGGGGGGAGGCTTTATTTTTTATTCTTCTAAATTTAGTTTCATTGTTTCTAAAGAAAAGTACATTGATGGAAGTGTATTGGTGTTTGCAAAAAAAACAATCATGCTATGCACGCACTATAAAGTACTTTTATTATGCAGTTTAAAGTACAGTTGACACTTTGCTACCCATTCACGGCATGGAGCAACATGTCCTACAAATGTACTGTCACAGTGCACACCGTGGCCTTAAACAAACGGGATGCTTCCATCTTATTTTGTTTGGCACATAAATGTTATTTTACATAAAACTCTCCTTATTATCAAAACGAAACCGCCTTTAAAGAGTGCAGGGCTCTAAGATCAACCACTTCTTTTTCAAAAGAGAGAGTCCTTTTATTATCAAAATAGAAACCAATATTAAATTCAAGTATCCAACTTTAAAGTGGTGTAAAATGCCATAGTGTTTGATACCCTTCAAGTGCAATTTTTATCAAAAAATTTCCAAAATGTTTCCATGATGTCACATTTCAAATATTATGGTCTGTACATTTTTGTAAAGGGAATTTTAGTTTATTCCTTTTTTTTTTAATATTCAATCAAAATTGCAGGGTTCTCCCCAACATTTTTTTATGTTTGGCCAAAGCATACTAAATCAAAGTTTCAACATCTTCGGAATATTTTCTACTTTGTGTTTATCTTGGTGTTAAAAGCTCTACAGTGCAATCTAGAGCATTCTTTATGTTTTCTTCAATTTTGGAGAATATTTTAATAATTTTTTTTAATCGGCTGAAATTTTCATGTATCGGCACGCAATTCAGGCGTATCAGCACGCTATACATGCGTATCGGCCCGCGAGCTTGTACATGGGGTGAACCCTGAAAATAGCATTGAACTCAACCTGTTGACTTGCCCAAAGATTCCTCTTTGGAGTGTACAGACCCATTTGTGTCTTTTCAAACACAAATGAATTTATTACTCAGCATTATATTGAAAGCCCTGTCCTGATAACCTACTTTCATTTGATTATTGTGCACTGCAATGGTTATCAAGGACACACGTGTGCCATTTTCCTCCTTGTCAAATCGAATGAAGCTTCCTTTAGACTTGCACTGAATGCCAACAAGGCAACTCATGGTCAAATGCACCATATTCATTGGATTTCTTTCTGTTTTTCTCACGGACGTTAAAACTTTTATTTTCCTTTTTTCATGAATTGGGCAGGGAAAATTTGTCCTTTGTCGGGAGATCTTTCTGGTGAAAATATAGAAAAAAGATAATATATTGAAAGAACCATCAATCTTTGAGCGCACTAGGAATGGATTTATCTGGGGCATGGAATTTCCTTCTATTTTGGATTCCTAGTAATCGGGAAAACTATATGTAACTCAAGAGCTACATTAAACTATGTGCCCAGAGAGTATACTTTTGGTAATTACTCCAAAAATTAACGACCATGACAACTTACTTCTCAAGGGTAAAGAGCACTGGAGAGCTGTTGACACATTGGAAATCACCCCCTTTGAAGTGATGTATTTTTAGAGAAAGAGGTAATTCTTCACCTACATGTATTTAATTTTAATCTTAGAAAGGCTTCAGGCATGAAGCCTTTCTCTGAAAGCACACAATTGCAACAAGGGCATTTTTCTTTCATTATTTTCTTGCAAATTCAATGATCAATTGACCCCAAATTTTCACACTCAGGTTTGTTATTTTATGCATATTGGGATACACCAAGTGAGGACTGGTCTTTGACAATAACCAAAACTATACCCTGCCTTTAAAAGCACATAAAGGGTCATCGTTCTAGGCAGGGTCTGTCGATTGTTTTTTGTCAACCGCTGGCCAATCGCCAGTTTAAACACCCAGGGACCAGTCAAAATTCACTCCAACCAAGTGGTCCGGCTGGCTAGTTCAGTGTTGAAAAGCATCCCTATTTAATATGAATTATAGACAAGTGCAAAAGCTGATATACATTGTACATGTACCAGTGAAATGAAAAGCTACATGTAACTGGTCCTGCTGACTTGTCACAGAAAAATTTAAGGGAAACCCTGTCAGCATATTGCTGATTTAGGCCAAATTGTCAATAGCGATACACTATGAGTCACCTGTGAGAGTTTCAGATGAACACAGTGTCTACTTGTTGAGAAAACAGCAACAAAAGTCAGGATATTTTCATCAAGCACATCGAATCCATCCACGCTAACATGGTGACGCAGGTACCAACCACATCTCCAGCCACAGCATTCACAATTGGTCGCCATGGAAATTTCAAAAACTCACCTTAAGGAGAGTTTTGGAGATTCAAATCTGTAACCACTTTGATTGATTTCTAATCAACGAGGGCATTTCAGACGATTTAATTTCAAAGAACACTTACCATTATTACCATCAAGTAAGCTTTCGGATAGAATTACGCCTACACAATTCTTTCCTTTTCTTTGGAGAGGAGGGGGGATCATTCCCAAAGTATGACCTTACCTTTAACTTAATGTTATACCACAGGGAAAGTACATCAAATTCACACATCATTGGCTTTTTGATAGAGTAATCAATCACCTCTGCATCGTCCAGTATTCAATTATGTTTTAAAACACATCGTAAAACAAACCAGAAAATTCAACCCTATTTCCTGATGACCAGAAACAACGATGAGCAACCATGAAACGACATTGTTTTGTAACTGCAAATGTACATGTATTCCCATCACTATCAGGCCTGGAATTTCCTCCATGAGAGGGCAAGGTAATTTTCATTTTGCAAGGGGCACTTTCCATAGGACAAACTTAAACTTTTGAAGGGGCACCAAGACCAAGACCAGGGGCAACAGAGGTAATGGCTTCTGTGGCCTTCATTTAATTCCAGGCGTGAAACAATCTCATTTTGTAATGACAGCGCTCAATCAGGATTGGGTAAAACAACATTATTGGACGAGAAAGTTCATTACCATCCTCTAGTTTTCAAATAGACACATCGTCCATTTGTGAAATTTCATCAAACTAAGTGATCTCTTTGTTATAGTGAAAAACCAATCAATTAAAAATAAATGTTTTTGTCTGGGATTTTCAGAGCACTCGGTGTACTTGTACTTATTTCAATTGCGGCAATCAGAATAAGCAGGTGGCATTTTTGTGGGTGTCGAAAATGGTAGTTTATAGACACAGACAGCGTTTCAGATGGAACTATTTCTCTGGAGGATTATAACTGGCATGAACTTTACAAATCAGTGAGCTTTTTAAAAAGAATGAAACAAATACATTTTAGTGTTTTCAACAATTACCAATCCTGAACTTTGTCTTGAAATTTCAAAGGACTCATCGAACGTAAAAAGTAAAACCCACCGGACTTTCCCTTTAAGTCTTCACAACCAACAACAATTGCTCCACATTTTGATTGAGTAATTTTTCATCTAAAAGCTTTTTACATTGCAAAGCACACTTAGGAAGAATAAAACACGCAGCAACGGATCTCTTAAGTAATCCTGAGACACTGTTTAAATGTTCCGCTTCACTTTAAGCCACTTTACATCAGAACAAATGTTTACAACTCAAGGTTTCAACCTCATTGTTCATCTGATGCTAGAGCCTGCATCTTCCACAAAGGCAGGGCAAATTTGATTTGAAATCACAAAGGAGCTCAGGGTCAATCTGTAAGAGGGAAAAAACACTGCCAAAGAGTTGATAACACTTCTTTGGGTTTATTACTTGATAACAGCAGCACATGTCATCAAGATAATAGGAAAAAGATATAAAATAACACAGTCATCGAGGTACAAGGTTTGTGCACATTGTGTTGACTTTTTTTCTTTTTTTAATGGCCGTCTCCATGGCCTCAGTGGGTACGTTCAGACGAGGGGTTAAACTAGCCCTTAATCCAAAAGTGCTAAAATAACCCTCCGTTGGAACGCAAAAATCCGGTCCGCAAGGGTCAATTTGACCCAGAGAACTGGGCTAAACTAAACCTCAAAAAATGTTGGATTAGCGTAACTTAGCCCAGGTTTTACGACCAACCCCCCGCTGCGAGGCCCAAGAAACCATCGTTGGAACGCAACTGACCTGCTACATCCGGTCTATTTTATTCCATGCGACCTCTCCACACAGAAGGTTACGTCATCATAACCACATGTGTCGCGAGCATCGATGGGACGTAAATTGAAGTACCTGATTGGTCCGCTTCCGGGAAAGGTTGTGTATTATTCATGATACTCACAGCGTGCCTGTGTACTGCTGTCGGACGGAACTGCACGGGCCAGTCCGTAAAATAGTCTGGCTACAAGAATCCTGCTTAGTGTGCCCGCAATATACTGAAGTATAACAGGTACCATACGCACTTCGTTGGTCTGAGTTTTATTGTACGGGAAAGGTGATTAGTCAGTGTATTTTCTAACAATAAGCAGTGGCCAATGAGGTATCCGCTCCGATAAATCCGTGCAGATTATCACGTTCTTGAATTCTTCCGAAAGCTAAGCTAAGAAATGCCTTGTTTTTTTAATGAGATCCCGACTGTTTCGCAAAGTGTCAAGATTATCATGACTTTTCAAGAACAAGATGAACATTTAAGCTATGTAATTATGTGTAACTTGTTTCTGCCGGGAATTTCTGAAAGTTAAGTAACGCATTTTTTAGTGACCGTTGGCGTTTGTTTTGAAATTTTGTCACATCAACGTTTTTGTTTTCGCCCAAAAACTTCTTGAATCAGCGTAAGAAAAATTATTTGGTGAGTTACAATGTCAGTTTCACTCTTCATCTCTGATTTCATCCAAGTGTACTGTTAAAATAAAATAAAAACTGGACATTTTTAATGGTTTTTAAAATGCAACGCTGTTGCTCAGCTCATTGCCGTACCAAATCAACGGAGGTGTTTTTTAGCGGGGACTTCCCCGAAACCGGACCGGAAGAGTGGTCGGTCGGGGTCAGCTATGCATGACCTGATAATCCACGTGTGGGTCAGTTTAACCCGTGCGGACAGGACTAACTTACTCGTGTGAACGCAAGCCCAATTTGGACTAAGTCATTTTTATCTTTTGGACACCCGCGGTGCTCGGATTAAGGGTTAGTTTAACTCCTCGTCTGAACGTACCCCATGTTATATAATTCTAGTTTATAGCTGGTGCATAATAGGGGAAATGGTTGGCACGGGACAGAAGTGCATTTTCACCAACATACCACTCCAGCTAAAACCAACGTACAAGATGTATATTCTACAGCGTACAATATGTACATATTGTACACGTACAGTAAAAAAGCTATGAAACCGAAAATAGCCAAAGGTATTTTGGGTGTTTGGACACACATGTCATATCAGGGAATGACTGCATCCAGCAATTTTGCATTAGCAAAACAGTTAGACTGAACTTGTTTTGGTACACTGAATGCTAATTATTGAGAAGCAAATGATGAGTTTTGATTAGCACATTTTGTGTAGCATTTTGCTACATGCACATATGAACATTATCCTTTTTTAAACCTTTGTACAGTGTACACTTACAGTACACGTATACATAGTACACAGTAGAATTTGAAATTGAGGAAGTGCACGGAGTCAGTTGTGCATTATTTAGCACCTAATCTTGGAGTGAGGTGTAAATCATGCGTCAATTCCAGTAAAGTGCTCGTCTTGGTTCATTCACTTTTTTGTTCTTTACTTCTAATGTTCAGTTTGTCAACCAGCAGGAAAGTTCATGTCACTCGAAACGCTGACAGTGGAGCATTGATAGACATAATGCTTTCAGATCATTGAATCATAAGTCCTTTTCCATACCTCGGCTTGGGTCCCGGCTTTGTAATCAATGTAGGAGCAGTGTACTGCACAATGTTTTCTCCATCAAACAGAGCCTGGCGCCTGAGCTAAGGTTTGGCAACACCTCCATGGTTGAGGTCACACAAACTTTTCAATAGTACACAAGACATTTCAGTGCGCTACTACATTGAGTACACCTCATGTGTATTTAACCATGATTTGAATGTTACAAAGCATGCTGTACAGTGTATTTATGCACGTCATGTCACAGCCAAGTTTTTTGCATCACCAAGCTTCCACCCTACTAGCTTCCTTCCCATCAAACCCAAGCCCATAAATCACTCCCAAGGACAGCATAACCACACCCCAACTGACCACTCCCACATCACTGTAAGACGTCAGTGACCAAACCATACCCTTTGACTTTTTCTTCCGCTGTTATTAACATCAGCCCAGAATTGTTTAATAAACTAATTCCTGTTGTATCGAACTACGCGTAGCATGACTAGTTTCTGTCGTCTCCTTTGTCTACTCTTCACATCTATTATTGGCCAGCTCCAGTAGCACACATTTTACATGTTACCGACAGTTTTACATTCCAGTCAAATTACAATGATCTACTTGAGTGTTACATAAAACAAATAATGAATGTTTTGCATTCATGCAATGAAGAGACTACTGTTATTGGTTGAAAGATGGAATGGCCAGTACCTCATGCAAAACACGCTACCTGTTGTTAACTGTCAGCCCCCTCTGTGTACATTTATGTATGGAAGTGTCAGTACACACATAAATTTATTGCTATCTATGTGAGGACTTTCCTTTGTCCCTCTAACTTAACACTCTCCATAGACTAAGCGCATGAAAAAATGTGAGGACACAAAAATACAAAAGGACTCCAATGCGAGGACAGCATTGTTCCTTTTGTATTCCTTTGTTCTACTGTCCCCACTCTTATGGTATTACCATTACACAATACTGGTTGGCATGGGGCTTATGTAACAACAAAACAATACCAAACAATACAGCTCATCAAACAATGTAAGTATTAACAGCCAAAAAGGCCTTATGACACATTCCAAGGAAGTAAAACCTTGGAATACAAGTCTTAACAACTAAGACATACCAGGGGTGCGTTTTCGCGGTCGTAACCAATTTTAACTATTTTGCTGGCCATTGACCAGTAAGTACACAATGGTACAGTTATTGGTTAGGACCCCCTGTAGGCCTATCCAGGGCCCACCCTTAACACTAGCCCGGTGTACATGTATTATTGTCTAAGAAAAAACTTGCTACGGGCTAATAAAAAACACCACTTCACAACTTGCCTTGTGGGCGACTAAAAACTGTGTAACCTACTTGTTTATAATGCTCATATTGAAAGTTACTCTTTTTCAGATGTGAAAAACAAATTTGTTAAAAGTGTTAAGTTATTTTACAGTGTGTGAATGCAACTTCATTTTGACCATTAAACTGGCTGCGATCGCTAGCATTTGTCAGAAGACACATATTGTGGCAATAGGGCCTACATATTTGAAATTTGGGCTACTAAAACCTCCCAGGGCAAGTAGAATGCACAGATGACTAGCCCAATGGGCTACTTTGCAAAAAGTTTTAGTGACAGGCCTGCTATACATATTGTATACACGTACATGTACATCAAAACATGTACACGTACTGTACGTGTATGCAGACATGTCAGAAATAGTGCCTTTTATGCAGCATAAATGGGCCAAATTTAAATCCAGGCTCTGGAAAAGACTGCCCCAAATGAAGCGTGTGGCTTGAATTTTACGCTGGACCACAGGCCCGAATGGCCAGTGACTGGTGACCATAGTGTTGGGCCAGTAAACGCATGACCAAACAGGTCCAACGGTCTTGTGTTTTTCAATTGAATAACAATCATACAAACGGAAACAAATTAAGCTCAAATATTGACTTTGATTCTGATAAGCCGCTTTCAATTCTGTTGAGAAGCGAAGCATACCTAAACACCCATAAAGACAAGTGAGATAAAGGTTTCTTACTTGTCTTACAATGTAGTGCTTGTTCAAATAGTAACCGTAGTTTCAGAGGCAAATTTATATTTTTGTTATCACTACTCGCTAGTACTCACTATAGTAACACACTGAAAGGGAGCATTTCCAAACGGCAACAGTTTACAAGATTTCAAGGCAATGTGCCCCTCTATGTTGGCTTCATGCATCCACTGCACACAGAGACCTGAATTTCTGTGCACAGTTGTGCCACTACGTATTTTGTACGACCCAGTAAGTTGAATGGTTTGAAATGGTTGATTGCTTCCCTGGAAACTGTTACTGTGAGTAGGATCGGAGGGTTAATGAGCAACTGCACCACGCCTAGACTATAAATGATTAATTCGTTTTCTCTTCAAGAGATCTTACCATCACAGATGCACTGGCCATTCCTTCTTTGTGGGAATGAAACTCACAACAAAAGGACATGTCCTGGCCACTAGAGGGATGGAAGTGTGCAAAGGAGGCCCAAAGCCAAGGGCACTTCTTTCAAATAGTTGGACAAGGCAGACTCAAAATAGTTTGAGACTGGCGGCTTATTGATCCATGTCTGTAAGGCTGTGTCCCTATTGGCAGTTACTGCTATGGCTATGGCTACAACACAGCTATGGCTGCAACAGCCACAGCGATCAGTTTGGGCAATACTCTGCCCTTGACACCCCCCCCCCCCCACCTGGCACCTCTCTTTATATCGTTGTGTCCATGCAACGAGGTTGTATCTCGCGTCTGCAACTAACTTGTATCTCGAACGAAAGCACTCTGTGCAGCTACGTCATACCTCAGCGTCCACTGAATTCGTGTACATCCAGGTTTTTTTTTTAGTAAGATACAACCTTTGGACATTCTAAGGCTGTATCTGAATTGGCAGCTACGGCTACGGCTAGATTTCTGCGCATCATGTATTGAAGTGTATAGGACATCCTTAGCAACCATCGTAGCCATAGCTGTAGCCACCAATTCAGACATAGCCTTACATGTACCTGTACTAGCTTTTCACATAAACACCAGTTCAAGAGGTACAACCTTCATGACCTTGCACCAACACATTTGTCCAGCATTTAAAGTTCATGCATACCCTGTGTATTGTCCCCGCAAACTACAAAACAGAACAGTGTTAATAATGGTGCTAGTGATGTAGCGTAACGTCTGTCGCTGTGTTCCAACTCCAACAGTACAATGGTAATCAATGATTTAGTAGCACATTTTCTAGTCTGCATACCATCCCGAGATAGACTATTCCTCCATAGTTATCCAACATACTCAAAACATTCTTGCACTTTTCATAATCTCCCGACAAGCATGCAACCTAAATCTGCTGCTCAGAGCAGAGAAAAGGTCGTACTAGGCTAGGACACACATCACTGGGGGTTCCAATCCACTCCCATAACCCAAACAAACATCATGTACATTGAAACCCACCCCCCCCCTAAAATCCTCTAAAGAGTTCCTGAGATTCCCAGAACACAGTGAAGACACAATAGGAGGGTAGTACACCATGCCACATATCAAGCACCAATTGACAATTGATTGTGATACCGTAACTTTAAAACGTTTCTACGGCGCTGTTTTAATTTCTGCTCATTTAGAAATGAGTTGATTTTCATACGAACAGATGTCCCTGATTTATGGATTCTCTCCACATTCAAATTGGCAGTTCTAAATTAGCAGCAGTCATAACAGCAGTACAAAGAACAGGTGCTTTCTCCTCAGTCTGGCAGATCTCTATAGGGGTTGAGCGATTTATGTATCAATGCAGACAGGCACATCAAATATTAATTTGAAAAAGAGTCATGAACATTAGCATCTGAAATAGCCACTGGACCACCGGTCAGAATCCACTAGCAATTTTAGCACTTGTTAAGTACATGTTACAAGTTCAGCGTTCTTCCTACCCAACAGTCGTCCACTGGCCAAATGCTAATTTTACAAATCATCCAATAACTAGTCAAAATTGTCACCAAATAGTCCAGCTGGCTAGTTCAGTGTTGTAAAGCATGCAATACACAAATAGTACAGTAGGTTGGGGGGGGGGGGGGAGATGATGATACTATGAAAAGCTACAGCACTTGTAACCTGTCAAGTACATTGTATTAATAAGTCACAGGTCAAACCCTGAATAACTTCCGTTTGACTGTACTGTAAGAACTGAAACTAAAACAACTTAAAAACTTAATGCTATGAAACTTTAAAGGTAATACATACATGTGTATTAGCCTATATGTAATTTGTATTTTATAAGCAATGACTTCTTTTTCTGTTTGACACCACACCCTCTCAAATAACAATTAAACAATTAGCGAATTACTGCATAGATGTATCCTCACAATATTTGATTATTGTAGGAAAATTTCAGTTCTCAATGTTTTTGTTTTTGGACAATAGATACAAATCTACATGTACATGTACAGTATTAAAAGGACTCACTTCCGCATTTTCATGTATGTGGACTTCGTTTTGTAATTTGTCTTTTTTCACCCTTTTTTTCCTTGCCACGCAACGGTTAAGTAAAAGATTGCCTTTGTATGAATTCTGGGCTTTTGTTTTTGCAAACTTGCCTGCAGCTGCACTACCAAGGTAATCATAATATGACCTGAATAGTGTCGGATAATAGCATTGTCCCACTCAGCCCTGCTGCAAGGTACAAAATTACTAAAGAGGAGCAACGTCGGCAGTGACAGCTCGTCCTAGAAATGAAAATAGCTGGACGATAAAGACGCAAAGACAACAAAAGCCATCTTTCTTTCTTCTTTTAGATTTAAATATAATTTCACCAAAAATATTTGTAAAAGTTCCTGATTGCACAGTTCAGCTTTTGAAACCAAACAAAACCATAAGACATGTTGTAACATACATGTATCAGCTTACTACTTTTAATCCTATTCAGCTGTTTGTATAATAGCCCTTTTCACACGACGGAAAAAACGAACATTCTTTGCGAAATTTTACAATTTTTTGTCAAAAATTACAATTTGGGCTTCAAATAATAAAAGTAAATATAAAAGTAATATTTTACATCGCCTACATTCCTTGCAAAATTTTCGCAAACCTTGCGAATTTTTGTAGTAGGTCCCGACCTCCGACAAAATCTTATGCTAGCGTAATTTTTCTAGGAATCTAGTCAAACCTTCGTGTTTATTGACCGACAATCCTCGCAAAAGCAGTATTAATAGCATGCGTGAAGAACCTTCGGGAGCCGACCTTTGTGTGTTTACACACCGTTACCGGGCACTGGTCACCGTTGCGACCATTTGCCACCTCGTCCGCGATTTCCCGCCTAACATGGCCGTTTTGGGTCAAAGCATCCATTTTAGATTGGGTGGTTTCCTTCTCCATAATGTTTATCAAGGCAATCGTTTCCTCGTAGCACCAAGATTTCTTGGCCTTCTTACTCTTATCTTTGGTTGATGTCTTCGCCGGTCGTTTTTTGGAGGATATTACGGGCATAGTATTATGAATGGACTCCCCAACGTCTTCATGAGTGTCAGCCATTTTGAAGAATGTTTACATGGCTTATCTTTTACCGCGACACACTGTGCACACGCGACATACGTCATCATTTAACTGGTACTAGCGCTGTTTAAGAACAAAAACTCTATAGTTCAGTGGTAACCAGCTAAGTCTGTACCCGTCTCATGGAACATGGTCACATTTTTACTTGGTGTCGTGTGAAAGCTTGCGAAAGCGGTCAGGCGTGGGATGACTTTAGCGCTCGTTAAATTCGTCGCAAGGAATGTTGGGGGTTTTTTTCGTGTGAAAAGGGCTTAATTCCAGTTCTTTTTATCTTGTGTTGTTAGTTGGTTGTATAATGGGCCTACTGCTTCTTGTTTTTAGCCTTATTGTTGCTTTTAATTTTAATGTTTTGAATGGTAATTTTTTATTAATTCAGGCTTCGGCAAATTTTGAAAAATTTGGGTCCAGAATGCCTCCCAGTTTTGAAAAAATCCTGATGGAGAACACTGAAAAAAAAACAAGTTTTGTTTTTTAGTTTTCTTGTTGATTCAAATTGTTGTTGCGTGTTTTTTCCCAGGGGATGGGAGTATTTGTTCTTTGTTCATGTACATGTACATGTAAATTACAGATGTTTTTAAACTATGTACCATGTACAGAACAAAACCACTGCAGGGGTCAATTTCATAGAGTTGCTTTAAAAGCAGACAATTGTGCTTTCAACAATGTTGTGCTAAGCAAAACTTAGCAGGATACCAGTTAAAGATTGCACATTTAGTACTTTGGCTGGTAACCTTATTCTGTTAAGCAGAAGTGTTGTTGTGCTTACCTACTTTCTGTGCTTAAGCAGCTGTATGAAATTGGGGCAGATCTGCAACAATCATGGACAATGGCCATAATAATGCAAGTTTTGTCGCATGTGGTAATAAATGTAAAACAAAAAAAATCAATTTTTCTACTGCTTCACATCAGTGAGTTTATGTTTAGCAAAGCACGTGTACACAAGGCGGCATCTGCCCGAGTCTAAAGGCTGGGCACCGTTTGACCAATGGCAACAGCATCAATAATTCAACACAAAGACCACGCCTCTGCAGATTTAACACGACGAGCTAAATTGGATAATTTCTGCATTGTGCGGCAACATGCACAATTCACCTGCTGAGAACTCGGCCCATAATGAAATCTATTGTCTGGATGTACAATAATTTATGTTATCATTAAATTGGCCATACATTGTATTCTGAATAGATGAATAGAATAGACAACTGTTCAGAGAAAAACAGACACAAACTAAAATTGTATGTATGAATCCTTCAAAGCCATGTTAAAAACTCATTTGCTTTTATCCTAAGGTACTAAAATCTGTGTCTATTCGTTATGCTTTGTACAGCGCCTTGAAACCTTTGTAAAAGGCGCTTTATAAATATGTTATTTATTATTATTATTATTATTACAAGACCAGGGTGCTCTGAAGTAATTGAGAATTTATTATAAATAATACAAGCAGAATGTAGTGGTACAGTAGTGGTACAGTAAGTAATGCAATGACATTTGGCCTTGCATGGACCAGCTCCCAATAGAATGTACAATGACATACAGTATACATTGGGCAATGTAGACTTGTGTACAATAATACAACCATTACAATCAGCAGCCTAGATACTGACACTGAGTGATACCCACACTTTATCAGGACAGTTATATTCAATATTGTGTACACACAGTGTTCTGCTGTGTAGATATCAGTGCCAGGTATAGATCTATGTACATGTACATGTACAGCCAAGGCCTATAACTAGACCTACACAAAGACGTTAATTTCAATTCCAACTAAAAATACAAACTACAACACTGTTTCGGCTTGATTCATTTGTACACATGTACACTGAACATGTAGGCTTGCTGAAATCACCTGGTTTTGTAAATAGTTGCTACTCTGGGCCCAATTTCATTAAGCTGCTAAAGGGCAATTCCACGGTAACTCGCGTTACATTTAATGGGTAGTTCCATGAATGTTTGGGCTGGTATTCTTTTATTTTGAGGTCAGATAAATAGAATTTCTCTGAGGAACATTATAAGAGTTATGATTAACAACCCCCCTAAAAAAAAATAATAAAAACGCCTTTTGTCTTCTTTTGGCAACACCTTTATTTTCGGTAACTCATGTTACATAAAAAGGACATAGCATGAAAACACATCAGCTATGTTTTCAAATTCTCCTCAAACTGGGCAACCCTGATGGAAACTTTTCTGTGTTTCTATGACATAGGCATGTATGATGCATGATTACATTCAAATAATAACAAAACAATTGACAAAAAATCAGAAAGGACCTCTCATGTCGGTAACTCGCGTTACGGTAACTCGCGTTACAGCTTGTCTGCGAAAAAACAATGCCTCATTTCGTGCATATCTAAAGTTCATGTCAAGTTTGCAACATGTACTACATAAAACAAATTGATAACAAGTAGGATTACCCACTTACGTAACTACTAACTAACTCATCCAGCTACACACTGGCATACATGTCCGTACATGTATACAGTATACAGTATGTATGGTGCACACAACTTATGTACATTTATGTTGTGAACAAAATGTTGGATGCATCCAGTATGATTCCATTGGATATTCCGACCAGCTGTACACTACACTTACAAAAGTAAATAAAATGGAAAGAAATCACTGCTTTCCAGAAAAGGTAAATAATCTACATGTGCTCATTGTTTCATTTGAAATCTACAATGTCCTGTACATATGTTCATGTGTAAAGTCTCAAAACTTGGTTGAAAACTTGTAGTGGCAGCGATTTTTGGCTATGTCTGGCTTCTCAAGCTTCACCATTCAAACTTGCAATTGAAATTAGAATGACACGCTGATGTTAGACTGACTTTAGAAAAGATGCAGCAGAGACATAAGAGAAGCCATGGGCATGTTACTATAAGGAGTGTGCACAAGTGCATTGGGGGTAGGTCTTCATAAATGCTGCCCTGTTTTGTTTTAGTTCAGTTATATTACATATAATTACATTACATTAAGCCCTAAAACACACACGGGCCATACATTTATATTGAAAAACTGCATCAAACTGGTGGTAACTCGCGTTACCTACGGTAACTCGCGTTACATGGTAACTCGTGTTACAGCTTTTAGATGCTTATTTTTTAAATATTGGGATGAATTAGCATAAAATGGCATCATAGGAAGTTAAAGTATTGGGTTTAATTAGAAAATAATGAATCTCGCCTTTTTATTTAGTTCAGAAAAATTAAAAGAGCTAAAAGTAGGTGTTTCGGTAACTCGCGTTACAATGTCTCTAATGCATAGTATTCCCAAGCGTAGAATTAAGCAGCGATGAAATATCAACTTTCTTTCTGGGCAGGGAAGAAATATGACTTATAACAATATAATTAATAATTTAGCTTGGTTTTGTTCCATTATTTACTTTGAAATACATGTATCATATCATTTCTAATTACCATTTTTTTCATGGATTTTTTGCACAAATTGTCCTTGAAACAATTTTGGTCATATTTTGAAAAATCTTAAAGCTTAAAAAAAAAAAAATTCACAATGCAAAACTAGAACTCATACATAAATAAATTGTAGTGCCTAAACTTTCATTTCTTGAAGTTGAAATTTTCATGTAATGTCCACCTTTCCATGGAATTGCCCTAAAGCAGAAAATATTGCTACACAATTTTCTGCTGCTAGGCTGAAATAAGCAAGATACCAGTCACAAATTGTACATGTGACAGAGTAGTTTGGCTGGTAACCTTATTCTGGTAAGCATTATTTTGATGTGCTTAGCCACTTTTTGTGCTTTTAAAAGCAGCTCCATGAAATTGGGCCCTGTTCACATACAGTTTGTACAACAATTTGTACTGGGAAAAAACAGTCCATTATCACAATCAATGATTGACTTATTCCACTATATGGCACTTACAAAATTTCCTCTATTATTCATCAAAAGAGTGTATAATGTACAAGATTGTACACCGATTGAAATGTGTGTACTAATCCTATATAGTATTCATAATGTTTTACACTACACCTTATTATGTGTGATTATAATGGACGAGCTTGAACACTGATGATGGGGGGAAACAAGCAATTAATTTCCGGCTCTACACAAACTGCAGCTGTAGTGTACATTATAAACCAAAAGGAACTCAATTTCAATAGTTCAAGTGTTTTAAAGAGATGTTCTCAAAAAGCCCTACATTTTCAGTCACTGAGATCAAACTCCTCCGCTCCATGATCCATGCATAACATGTAATGCCCAGATGAGATCTTATATACTGCAATGTACTGTACATTTACAACATGTGTACTATAGATGCACATTGTGTACTGTACATCCCCCATGTACCATGTACATGTGTCCATGTAGGGTCAAGCGTTTCAAAGCACCCATACAAACATGACTTTGCATCACGTGTGCATGCAGTACACAGATTGCTCATCTGTGATGGTGCCTCAACCCTCGGCCTTTGCATACCATGTGCATTGTGTCAAACAAGCAGACTATGAAGGAGGAAGGGTCATACATAAAAGATTAACCAGTGTGGGCACACTCATTCCGGTCACTTCTATGGGAAAACGCGGTGAATCATCACTTACATGCTTACGACGCTACAAACAATGGCTTAGTGTAATGTACACGTGTACAAATACATGTAGACCTCAAATTAACCATTTCCCAAGGTGAGTCTACATAGTACCAACTAATACTGGAAACTAAAATTGGGAATGGGCGGTCACCCCCTTTGGGTTGGGTCGTACAGTACATGTACATGTACATGTACATGTACATGTGTATGTCGTACAGTATGTCGTACTAGAGGAGATCACACAATTTTGTTAAGTTTTTTAAAAAAACAAATCAATGGGAGGCCAATTACTGCAGGGTACTGGTAGGCCTATTACTGTATTTAGAGCACACAGCCAACAAAAACCATGATTACAGATTTTTACTGCAAAATACAAAACTGTTCCGTTTTTGTTGTTTCCATATTCCAATTGAAATATACATGTAAAGCAAAGTATCATTTTCAGATCTTTCATAAAATACTTCTACTACAAAACTTCATTAAAAACAATGTACATGTATATACACTGATCTGTGTGTATTCCAAGGTGGAAAGTTTTTGGTTGAAAATTCCTAAGCGAGGGGTTGCTCAGTTGCTCTAGTCTTAATGTACATTACGTGTAATTTGTTTAAGGACAACAAATTATCCCTGCAGTTTTTCTTGGTGAGGAAATGAAAATTTGTACTGGAACATTTTCAATGGGCACCGAGACCTAGAGGGGCATGGGGGCAATTTTAACTCGTGCTTCATTGAGGTATTATCAGGCCTGGTCACAGGGTATTATTATAGGCCCCTCAATATTTGCATTTGGTGTTGATCTGAACAAAAATCTTATAAATTATAGAATTTTGAGAAAATGCATACGAAGCACTTTAGTTTTACTACAAGACAACTATTTTCTGTTTTGGCAAAATAGAACAGATTTATTTTATTCCTGAAATGACTGGCCACTTATCCTGGGGAGCGCTTCATTAAAAATATTTTTGTTAGTTTACATTGGAACATATGTTGGTTTTTGTTTTGTTTGTTTCTTGAGCCTGATTTGTTTTTGAACATTTGTCAGTCTTTTATATTATTTTATTTTTATCCTTTATCAATTTTTCGTTGATAAATTCAAAATGAAACAGAAATACATGTAAGTGCAACATTACATCCTAAAAGATACCGGCAGTTTTAGAAAAGCACTTTCATGGAACCTTAAATCTGCCTTCTTGTTCAAGGGTCATATTTTTTTTCAGACACTCGTTGCCTCTGCGACTTGGCGCTAGACGTAGAACTTCTAAGTTCTAGGACTCGTCTGTAAGGTGCTAGAAAATCGAGCACCAATTCCCAGATGGCAGTGCATGGTGGAAGTAAACAACTGCCCCTTGAACTAAATGGCGCATATTACTGTGAAGGTGCCAATCACGACTAAAAACATAATTTGACCTGGATAAACGAGATACCATTTTACTTTGTTAATTCCATGGGTAGGAAAAATGGGGGTGGGTATTCAGCAATCATAAAAAATATAAATGATAAATAAAGATACTGCCTTTTTACTAGGTATATTGCCGGCACCAGCTCTTTGACGCAGAGCCAATATTATTTTTATTGCACCTTACGTACGACACTACAGGAATTACAGGACTCAAAATAAACACTACACTACACTACACTACACTACACTAGACCCAGGCCTGAGGCTAGTGTTTTTAGTGTCGAAATTCAGGACTCTGGCTTTATGTTTTTCAATTGAATAATTAATAATAACCTCACTGAAATAAAAAAAAAATTATGTTCAAATGTTGACTTAGATTCTGAAGTGATCATTTTATCTTTCAACTCTGTTGAGTATCGAAGAATTAGATTTAAATCTTCTGTTATTGCTGGTCCAAATAAAACTAAAAGCTAGTTTAATTGTTAAATCAAAATTGCACAGTATTTTTTTCATTATTGATTCTCATTCCGGTCTTCTGAAACATTGAACCCTCAATTTTCTACCATTGTTGTTAAGTAGGATGTCTCCCGCTTATCAAACGACACGTTCCACATTCAAATCCCTAGTATTATTAGGGCCTACCTTTTCTTTTGCCAATTTGTGGCTCCCAAGGATTTTGTTTTAAGGGGAAAAATTCAGAAATTCTAAAATGGTCAAAGTCCCACCATGATTGATAGAGAAAGGACAAAACACTTAAACAGTGCATGTTCAGCACAGTGTTTTTTTACAAATTTATGAATTACAATTATCTGCTAATTGAATGCAACTTTACCAGTCTGAACTTTGTCTTGCTTATTAATAACTTACAGTTACAGTCAATGAACTAAAATGTGAAAAACGAACTCGTGCACCAACCATGCATGTCAAATGCGAACATCGGCTTCCCAAGATCTATTCACCAGTTTACACTACTTAAAAAATCAGGATGAATATCCATCATATAAAGGGGGGAATACTTACCGCTTTTTAACTGAAGTGAAAGAAGAACTGTCCATACCATAAAAAGGGTAATACAGAGAAGGAACAGCCGTGACAACCAGGTTCGATGTGTCCTGTAAACAACTGTCCCCATTATCATATAAACACGCATAGTTAAAATCGCTAAAAACTTCCCCCACCCGGTAACCAGGCCGGCTTGGGTAGACAACCTCGAGAGAGTTGAGGCACACACAGGAGCCACAGATGTCAGAGAAACTGTAAAAATCCACAACGATTTGTGACGATAAATCCACGAAAAGCGACCGGGCGACTCAACGTCCGTTTTCCCGGTCGATGTTGACACAATGTCCTACTGAAGGGAGGGTTGCCGGTACTGCTGGAAATCCGCGCTCGGACATCAGCAGCCATTCCGAATTTCACACATGGTAATTCCACGGCAAGAAAACGCCTCCAAAAAAACACCGATCAAACCGTTACCAATTAATCCATGGACAGTTGATACTACTTAAAGTACCAGTGAACATTGTGGTCTTGTTATCGATCTTGAAATGCAGTAAAAATTGCAAACAAATATTGGATAAAGTTCACTTATACACGACGTTGAATTCGGCCGCTCACTTGTGCAAGTACGTACAACGCCTATATGCCATACACAGCATTATACAGCATATTGATCTTCCGGGTCAAAATGCAGCACCGTGATTAGTCAATGGCCGTTCTGCTAATTATTCGTCACTAGCGCGACGGCGGGCCGGGCCGGCCCCCGTGATCGTGAAGGAAAAAATCCAAAGGGCGTGAACAAGAGCGCCCTCATACAGTTTTTGTGGGCCGTTAACGTCGTTAACTATTAACTTTTGTTTTTTACTTGTTGCAGAGTAGGCAAAAGAAACTTAATCGTCAGCTTGTTACAATTACCCCCCCCCCAATAAAAAAGAAAAAACAAACAAAAAACTAATTTCCAACGAATCAAGATGACAGGAAACTGATGATACCGACATATCCAATTACTGGTTCAAAGAGGGCAGTAGAAATGTATGGAATTAGCGCCCCGCCCCTAATTATCACCCATCCTAACGGCCGGGACCAACTCATTGTGATTACATTCACAGGTTGTTTTTTGGCGTAATTACTCATTCATTGCTACCGGCACGACACGGAAATAATGTAATAGTCCTCTTTTAACTAAGATAAAATATATAGAAACGAGCCCCCATTGGTTTTACCACAAAAGTCCCGCCTTTAAAAGACCGCTCGTGTTTAACTTTTTGTAGTCGTTTTATTTGTTTATGTTGTTGTTTTCCGTTAACAAAATCTATTGAATGAAGGGCGCCCCCAGCGTGCACCCACAAATCTGCTTCACAGAGGTGCGTGACTCTGGTGAAGGCTCGACTGATGAAGACAACTTGGGTTCGGACCAACATAGCCGGGACTCTATGGACCTGGAAGGGATGATGACGTCAGTACGGAGTTAATGATTAACGGTCATGTCCACCACACAAGGCCATACTTGTTTATTTCACTGCAATTTAATGACAAACAAGGTCGGTCGGGTTTGTTTATTTGTGAATTAGTGAGAAGATACTTTTCGAATTTTGTGTCGTAAAAAAAAAATCTTTTTTAATTCATCGAACCCGGTCTGACCATGACATCACATTCATTTTTCTTTTGTCTAAATACACTATGACCGTATCCGAAACGGCGTCTATACGGCTTCGGCTAAGGTAGTGGCTACGACTGTTGCTAAGGAAGTCCTATACTTCGGCGACTCGGCCATAGCCGTAGCCGTAGCCGCCAGTTCGGACGCGGCTGAAGTATCCTTGTATTGTGCGTTTTTGTTTTTTAGCTTTTGGCAAACAATTTTATGCAGTTATTTATTTCTTTAAGGTTCAAAATGTACAATAAAATGTCATCTATGTTTTCATTTAGGGGTTGTGGTCCTCTGGTGTCAAGTGTCGTCATACATACACATCACTTGCAACCATTCATGTGTCAAACTGAAATCCTTTTAATAATAACGTTTTGGGGGTCATGCAATTATAATAAACGATTGTGTAAATATAGCAATCTATCCGAACCTGCGGGCTCTGTGCTTCAACTTTTGAGGAGATTTGATAAATTTAGGCGTTAAAGTTGGGAGTTTGAGGAGTGCCTCATCATAAACTGGCACTGAGTCGGTTTGGGGAAAAAACACATTTCCTGGGGTAAAAATTCCAAACGGCTGACCTGTCAAAAATTGGAAAAAAAGTCTGAAGTTTAGTTGTCTGAAAATATATTTGATTGGTTTTCAAGAGGCTGGGAGACTTTAAAATATTTTAAAAGTATTTTTGAATATTAAGCATTAGCATTAGTTGCTATGGGAGATAATTTATTGTGGTGCATCCGTATGTGACAGATTCCTCTTTTTTTGAGTATTGGCCTTATCTGAGTCAATATTATTGTGTATTGCAAGGCCGGGGCATCGGGGACACGGAAACAAGGGGCAGGACAACCTTCATGATAGCATGCTTAGCAACTGTCAATGTCACATAAACTACGCAAAACAACCTGTTCAATTCGAGGACACATTATTTACCCCGATATCTCAATAAAAGTTGCTCGAGGTAAATAATAACTTGGCTCGCTTAAAATGATTTTTTTTTTTTAAATCACAGAAATTTGCCAAAACATCAAGCACTATTGACCGCAGCACAGACGCGGAACGTACCTCCGCAAAATGCGCGTTTAATTTCCCATTTTGGCATGTTTAGGGCCGGGGTCAATTATTTCCTGTACATCATTTTGACTCCAAAAACGGGGAACAAGATGGAACTTGGCACGACGCACAGGGCGCACTAATAATTGTTTTATTACACTCACACCATAGCACATTGCAATAACATTTCGCTATTGGGTGTTGCGGTTGCTATACAATATTTGCTAAAGGAACTTAACACTTAAACTAGCATGAACATTGTTGAAAAAATTTGATAATTATTTGTAAATATCAGTTACAGTGTTGCTTACCTTGAGAAATATTCTAATAATAGTAATTTATTTTCTGCTGAGCAAATTAATTTGCTGCTGATCAAAAATTCGTTCTATGAAAAATAAATCAACTGAAGTATGGACACTCCAATTTCCCAGGTTCTACTTTCACTAACACTTCGTCTGAACTGCTGGCGTGGGCCCACTTTGTCTGGCTGATTCTAATAATTATAATAATAATATTTAAAATTTATATTGCGCCCCTTACATACAAAATGATCAAAGGCGCATAACAAATGTTAAAATGCACAGAATGGAAGAAAAAGTCAAAGAATAAAGACTCGGCCGATAAAGTCTATTACTTCAGCTTCAGATCCATTTTTGACAAAGGGAGTCTTTGACTATATACTTTTTTATTCACTGAGAGGTAGTTTTGTCATAAAAATTACAAACGTTACGTCTTAGATGTTTTCCTTAGCTTTTGAGTGAGATGGTGGTTTATATAACTTTTGTATTTCTGTGTTCTCATCGACCCAACTGAAAAACTGTCCCCAAAGTCGTAAATGCTAACAATTTCCCACAATTATATAGTTTGGCTTGTTGGCTATCTTTGTACAATAAACAATTAAGCAAATCTCTCTCGATTGAACGTTGGTTGTTGGCTGTTCCATGCTTTTCTGTTTAGCAGCCATTGCCAATGAATGGAGTATGCAGGACAAAACCTGAAGCCAACCTGGTCCCCGCGTGGATATCCTGTTTCCCCCATGTTGGGAGTAATGTCCACAAGGGAGTTGACTCCCAAATGGTGGAAATTGTAAACGCGCATTGTGCGGAGGTACGTTCCGGATTGTGCAAGGGGTAATCAAATCCCAAGTTGGTCTTTTTGGGGGGTAAATAAACAAAGAAAAATTGACTTATTTCAAAATAATAAACAAAACATTTCCCCGTACAAAGCGACCAGTGAAAAAGCCTGAGCTAGGGCCTATACTCACGTTGACATACAACGGTGATCACCATAACACCAAAGCCGAGCTGTATAAAGCATAATGCGGTGAGTGCAAGGAACGTTAAATTTCTCTTATGAGTGGACATCAATCCCGGTTTAGACCATCGCCGCATGATAAAGAAAATGAAGCGAACTGTTGACACAATCGAAACTCCAGGCAATCTGCTCGTGGGCCGTGGTGCTAGTCATCTCTTGATCAACGTACTTGACCCATAGCGTGAGAGAAGCGCGCGCGAAGTTACGGATCGTAAAATAATGCCCATTCTAAATAAACAACGCCACACGGCGCACGTGGCAGTTCAACCCCTAGCCATGAGTAACTCCCCCCTGCCACCAACTTGCCTGTACAGTCGATAGAACTCTTTAAAAACCCGCATAGGCCCTACTCTTACATCTATAAATATTTCCACTCAAAAGCATACAATTTATATCGAGAAAAACTTTACATTTCCCTTCTGTTTTAAATTTACTTCAAGCGACAAACCATAATTTACTAACCCTTTCTCCAGTTCAATAGCACTATGCCTTTTGTAGTACAGAACTTACCTACAAATACATAACAAAGGTTCTCTCTTACCGCAGGCCTATAATAAATCTGTTTCCATAGGGAAGACATATTCTATAAATTAGATATATGTTTAAAAACTACCATTGCCCAAACCACTTTCGATACAACCTTTATTCGACAAATTCCCCAAATACTAGAGCAGTTTTTGCATAGGCCTATAGCATTTCATTGTAGCTTTGTAAAATAAAGTACCTTTTGCTCCGAAAACTATATTGCGTCCACAGAGGTTTTTATACATCCATTTCGTTTCCTACTTCGCCTGCCAACTTCTAACAAAATTTAGTTGCCTATAAAAGTGGTAATATTTTTGAAGGGGTCGGTCGGTCGGACAAAAATATGGCCTCATACAGGCTATTGACTAGGCCCCCTATACAATAAGGAAGTAACAAAACTAAGACATCAACAAACAAAGAAACAAGTAGAATACAAAAATATAGAAATACAGAAAAACGTAAATGATACTTACAACTAATTTATTTATAAACACTCGGATGTTAAGAAACAAACGGGGAGAATACGGATATATACAGAAAGTTTAGAAGCAAACACATTTAAGAAATAGAGAAATTGAGATAATACAAAGAAACAAAGAAAGAAAGAAATCAAGAAAAAAGAAAATAAATAAGTACAGAATGACAAAAGAACGTAAAGAATAACAGAAACTTCCAACTTAGGGGACGCGACGGGTGTGGGCAGGAGACATTTCGACCGCACTCAACACCTTAGTGCAAGTTCACAATATCACAAGACAAAACAACTTTGCATACCGTATAAAGCTATCGATACAAAACTATACAATACAAAACGATGAGCTCTGTGTACCCGTTTTGCAACATTGTACGCAAGAACCACGCCCACTATAAGCGGGTGACGCGCAAACGCGGAATCCTGCCTAGTCTTATAGCTCTTTACGGGGAAATGGTTACGGCTGTGTTTGACCTCTTTACGATCACTTGAAAGTCTGGTTGTGTTCATTGCGACCTTCTCCTGGTCAAATTTTAGACATGGTACAACCAAGACCCATGAAACACTTATAGTTGAACTGGTATTTCATTACTTCGTCACAGTTCAGTGTGACTACTACCACTACTTGTCCTATGGGTTGGGTTTCATGTAAGTGTGGTTTATTATTTTTTGGAGCATGCAGCATCTGCATTGGTTGAATAAGCTTGGGTTACGTCACTGCACTAGAAATAATCAACCAATGCTCTGTTAGGACCCAGTACAGGGGCGTGACCTATTGTGTTGATGGCGCGTCATACGACACCTCCACGTGCATTATTTCTGCCAAAACACAGTACTGCATCAAAATACTCTCTGCATTTCTTTTATAAAGTGATATGCAATGTTTGTGGGATGATTACCGAGGCGAAATCAGTCATGTGACAGCGATCCCAAGCCTCTGTGTCAATGTGTAGGCAGCAAAACGTCCGCGGGGTTAATGTACACATGGAATTTGGACCCGCGACTGTGACCCATCTTTACGGTGAACCCTGGTCGAAAACAAGTATATCAATCTGTTTATGGTTTACCAATTAATAAAACTCGTGTGACTCGATTTCGAGGGTGCTTTTAAATGTCTATCTCATCTGAATAATCGTGTTGAAAAAAAAGTAAACAGTATAAATTAACTGTTGTATAGGTTTTTATATCTATTTGTAGAGGTTGTTTTATCTCCTTTGTTAGTGTTTACAAATTCTACTGTCCTGATTTTTGTAGCTTAAATCAACCAATCTTAGATCGACTTTTCCCATTTTTATCTTATTAATTAAAAATTGGACATAAAATTAATGAATTGAGTTGAATTTAAACGTGGGTTTGAAGCCAAACATTTCTGCAAACTTCAATTAACAAAAGTTACATCACATGATTGGTTGCTTTGTTTCCAACAAATTAAACACTTTTTTACATAAATATTTGTGTAACATTATTACAAACTGTGGCTGTCGAACCTTGGTTGGCAAAAAACAGGCTGTGAGAATGTCACCCAATATCAAAACAGAAGAAAAAGTCCACCCAAAAATAAAACAGGAAGGTACGCACACAAAAATAAGCGCATAATGGACCAAATGGCTTTGAATTGGGCCTTAATTGCAAACAAGTTTCAACTCCCCCGGCGTCGCTGCTTTCTATATTTTAGATAGATTTGAGAGGGATGGAGTGTATAAGTTATGACATTGTGATCTGGTGTTGTTGACTTGGAAGTCTTTTGGGTGACACATGCCCCAGAAAAAATGGTTCTATATTACGACGAGAGGTGTAGGGCAATTTTTTTCAAGATCGATAATCGGAAAAAAATGTAGGTGTGGTATTTGGAGGAAGAATAACTCAACGGGCATTTGGGACAACCCATGTCAAATTGAGCAGAGGATAAAATAAAAGTTTATGGGTCAACGTATAAGTTTCTCTTTACTGTAGAAGACTGTGAGACTTCCAAGTGTTTTAAACGTATTTACAGCTTTATGGGGGTTTATTGAGTGGGGTTAACCCCGAATGAAGTTTCAGATATAGCCGAAAGATAAGCCGATCAATAAAGGAAAAATATTTTGTAAGTTTTACAACGCAACACTCGGCCATAAACGCATTTAGAAGTCACGAATACAATGTATGTACCTAGCTTCATATACGTACTAATCTGTAATGCAATGGTAAACTCTTGTTTCAAGACTCTTGCAGTAAATTACTAGAATCGTGGTTCAAATTTCAAAAGATACACAAGGCTTATTATTTTCGTTGAATTTTCGTCCTTTTCATTAACAACTGTTGTCGTTTAATACCAGCTTGTTTCAAGTTCAGGAGTGATGTCCAAGGGAGCAACAAGTGCCTCTCGTTAACGCCTACCTGTACATTGTAAATGTTTAACTTGCACCAATTGCTCATACCATAGAGAATGCTCATACCGATTAATTGCAGAGGCATTAGTTTTTGCAGTATCATCCCGATGAGAGAGATTACACTTTGGGTTACAAGTGAGCCTGGTGTTAGTAAGACCTACATAGCGCGCCATCATCAGTTAATCTTTAACAAGTCAATTGTCAAGGGGGAAAATTAAAAATGATTGTCATTGGCTTCACCAACGTGTACCAAAGACTAGGCATAACTAGTTTTATTTATTTTTAAAGATTTGTATTGTTTGTTTTATGTTTAGCCAGGCTCATCCAAAATAAAAACACCCTTGAAAGACCAAACTGGCCAGACACCATCTTGGAAAAATGACCCTACACCTTTTTAGCAAAATAGGGCTATTTTTTAGAAAGCTAGTGTACCCCAAATGCTCCAGGTTGAAAGTCAAAACCACCATCAGGGGCACACTATTTGACCATTTTTCAACAATTAATAAAAGCCATGACCTTCAAATTATACTTGATTTACAGAAAATGATGTATTTTATTAATGAGGCTCTGTGCACGAGTTTATCAGCTCTATTTAGTGTGGTGCACCCTATATTACAGCACTTCCTTCCTCCATGCTGAAACTCAATTTTACAGAGAGTGAAGTCTAGTTCTCTTGTACAAAAAGGTACATACAATTGCATTCTACAAAGATTAAATAACAACGATTTTGTTTTCCCTCTTCTTTTTTTCGGGGGGGGGGGGGGAGGGTTCAACTTCTATTTCCTTGACTTTGACAGTATTTCATTCGATGACAACATTTCTCTGGAAGATTTGGGACCGTTTTAAACTTAACATGGGTGTTGTAAGATTTAAATTAAAACTATGAATAATCTTTTACTTAACATCTGCCAATCCAGTGCTTTGCCTACAAAACAATACCTGTCATTGGTCACAGATAACCATGTTTAAATTGAATGATTGATTGATTTATTTTAATTTTTAAAAATTTATTTATCTTATTTATGTTATATATAAATACTTTTTTTTTTTTTTTTTTTTTTTTTTTTTTGGGGGGGGTGGGGGGGGGTTAATTTATATATGTACAATCAATTTGTAAAACACAGGGTGAGTGAAAGAAAGGGAAATGAAGACAATTTGTTACAAAAGTAGTTCTGTCATGCATTCCAGAAACATGGAGCAGAAACTGAAGTAGCTCTAGCACCCCCCATTGTATGTTCAGATTAGGTTCCGAAAGAATATAAATATTTCTGGAACGGAGTCAGTGTGTGAGGAAAGACGTATGGCTGAAGGAGAGCACAATATGTTTTAGTGATAGATCATTTAGAGACTAAAACACAATATTAATTTGTACACTATTCTATAACCAACTGACAACCAGTGTAGGTTGTACAAGACTGGAGTAATGAAGGATGATATCGTTGTCAAGGTGACCAAGCGTGCAGCTGAACTTTAGACACGCTGGTGACGAGCAGTCTTACTTAAAGGAGGCCAAACAAAAGAGCGTCTAGAACTTTGGAGCACATGTAGTTTTTAACCTTGTATATTGCTTTCGTCCATGACTGTCTCCTAAAAAGTAAGTTTTCTCTGGATGTTGTACAATATCATTGAGAATGGCTTTCAGATGATCAGCCACAGGCTTGAGATCTCTTTTATCGTGAGCTGCGAGAAGGTTGGTCTCCGGCAGGAAAAAATGCGGAACAGTCCCCTTCAGCAGGGCTTGGATGAGAGCCAGGAATAAATCGACGAAGGCACGACCCAGCTTGCCCAATTCCCAGTCTTCATCTTGTGGATACTGCACACACTGATGGAGGAACACGGTTCGGATGATGCGGGCGCCGACTGGACTGAAGTCCTCCCGGTTTTCTTCACACACAGCGAGGAGGGCATCTAAGGCATGTTGACGGCAAGTCTGGTGGACGCCGCTGACGTTGTCTGCTTGGGATGCGAGGAGAATCTCCCCTGGATAGAAGCAGCTGCACCACAGCTTGCGAGAATCTTCTGCACCCTTTGGACTATTCAAAATAATAAAAATTCAATTAACAATGTGGTGAGGTTGAGGGTGGTTATCGGAGAAAATAAACAACCAAGTTTTAAAAAAGAGTGAAAATTCAGCAATTTTAAAGTAAAATGTTCAGTAAAGTTTGATTACATATAGATCCAATTCCTTCAACAAACATTAATAATAATTATAGCACCCTTTACAAGGATTCTGCCTTTTGATTGGTTTAGAGCCTGTCACATGATATTTCTTATGTTTACTGGAAAGCTGCGCAAACGCATCGTGCTATAAATGCAGAATAAACAATGTACTATACCCACAGCAACCAGTGTACTACACCCATAGCAACAGAAGTTTCTTGGTATCTAGAGGTCTAGGCACAATATCTGTATGGGGTGTCATAAAACAAAAATTGACTGCTTTTACTCGTGCTATGCCTCAGGAAAGTAGAAGGTGCGGAGGATCACCTCAGGAGTCGTAGTTTTAACCATAACACTCAAAGCAGTCAATATTTGTATGGTTTTTATTCTTGCAACTCATGCTGACCTTATTGCAAAGAGATAAATATGTGACTTGAGGGAGACTACTCTGTCCAGAGTCATCCATGCACATTGTGGCCAGCGCTGTATCATCCCCTCTGGCCACTGCTTTATATTAACGGCTGGTAAGAGACTAACAATATAGGTGTTGCCATTCAGTAGAAATGTTAACGTTATTGCTGGACCTGAGTGAAAAGAAAATATGGGGAAAAAACAAGAATTTTATACTTTGTGAAAATTACTATCATTAAAGGTATTATACAGGATCGGTAGAGCTGGCAAAATAGTCGCAGACAGTGTTCATGTTTGGTACGATCAACCATATATGTGAAAATTTGGGCTTAATCTGTTTTGTGAGAAAGTAGTGAAAAACCATGCCCAACAATCAGCATGTAAACACATTGTCCTTAATTTTGGTTCTAACAACCGAAATCAGCTGATTGCGTATTTTTGGGTTTCCAGATAGTTTTCAGACTTCATTTTGGAGGGAAACATTTCACAGAAAAGTTGAGCTTTCAGATGTTACACTCCAGCAAGGGTCTAGGAGTGCCTGTTTTAAAAGTGAACTTTTAACATATTGTTAGCGCTGAAAATTTGAATACGTACAGTGTTCATGAATAAAACCTTTTTTTTTCTTCAAGAATAATTGTAAAGGACACAGGATTCGAACTGCAGGGCTTGTGGCTCAAAACTTCTACTGCACCAGGATTTTTACAAGACCAGAATCTTCATGAGAAAGTACACAAAAATCATTTTTATGTGAACAAGCACCAAGAGAAGATTCATTTCATTATTTTTTTCTTGTGGGTTTGTGGGGGAGTATATTTGATACTCATATCAGCAGAATTTAAAAATGTTTACCTGACACACAATGTCAACAGTTGATCATAACTTCTTTTAGTTTCAAAAAGAAAAAATGAATTCAAATGAAAAACACAAGACTGCCAGACTTGTCAGGTATTGAGTTTACTGGCCCAACGCTAAAATCACTGGCCTTGGGCCTGCGGTTCAGTGTACAGTTTGAGCTCTGCTACCTGGCTACCCTTCCCCACAATTTCACTGAAGGACTCACCTTCTTTCTTTACTTTGACCTCAAAGACAGTTGGCTCTCTCTCCCAGAAACATTGCTGCTCCAAAGTGGAGACAGATTCTTGTACCAGGCGATGAAAACGTCGTAACACCTTGCCAGGTAGAAGCAGAGATCCTTGTCCCTGCAATGTGACATTAACACACACTATAATCACATATTTATCAAATCCAACTCTGCAGACTGTTTCAGTTTGGTTCGATTTCTTAAAGAAAATTTATCTTATTCTTATTTCAGAAAAGGTAATGTTAATCCCAGACTTGATCGCTGACCAGTGGCATTTAATAACCAGCGGGGGCAGGGGCTGCCACCCCCTTAAATAATAATCCCATAAACATAGCAACAGCAAAGTCAGCAATATGGACATTAATGATTCAGATAAGCATGTGTAACCATGGCAACCTACATCATCCTCTTGCCGATTACAGCTCAAATCCTGAAGAAACGTAACATCTGTGTCCGTTGCCAAGTAACCAAACCCTTGTACGGGGGTCACATATGGATTGTCCCTCTGACAAGAATTTGTGAAGGTGACACACCGTCCATCCGCGGGGATATCTGGTCTCTTGCCAGTCAGGAGATTTCGCAGAGGGACCAAGATGTCAAATCGGTGCTCGTCGCTAGCCGTCACACCGAAGCGACAGTCGGAGGTAGTCGGGACGTCTGTCTGAAAACGATCGTCCTCTTCACCCACGAGGTGAAGAATAGGACAGATGGCCCTGTCAATGAGCCCCTGCTGGTTGGAGGTGATTCTTTTCTTCTCTGGATAGACGTGGCCGTTGAGAAAACTATTTATATTTTCAGTCAAACTTGGTGTCTGCTTTGCCATTTTGGTGTCATCGTGTTTACAAGGAATGTTAAGACTGGTAACCTTTTTTCAAACCGTAGGCTTCCTGGGTGTCAATAAGGAGGCCAGACAAAGTATGGCCCGCCAAAGCCAACATCTCACTACAACATAAAAAAAGGTCGCCAAACATTATTTCGGTTGAATTTCCATGATAAGTAGAATTTTTCTTTACGATTTATGATAAGATCTGAACAAAAAATGAAGATTTTAAAAGTAACTGCGATAAAAAATACGAGCATAAAAGCATGACCATTTCCAAACATGCATAAAACAGTCGTAGAAAAATATTAATTGACTGAACTAGTAGAACTATTGGTGGCGCTGTTTCCAGATTCTGCTGCCCAGCAAAACTGTAAACAACTGGAGCTTAATGCGTTTTCAGATTTATTTCTTCTAGTTTAACAGTGATCTCTCTGGAGATCAACACCATCAGTGGCAGAAAATGGTTCGAAGTAAGTAGAAGTAACCATTCATGTCTGACATGTCATCTATTTCGTCTTGCTCTCTCCTGTCAACGTCAGTGCTAGTGTCACTGTTTTGTTTGTGTTTTAAAACCCTACTGTACTGTTTATGGTCTAACTGTGATACATAATAAGAAGTAAACAAATACATGAAAAACTTGCAGTAACATTAATACAATCAGTAACTCGCCATACACACTACAGCCCAAAAGGGAGGGTGTATGTAAACACTGTACACTATTTTTTTTTTAAAACAGTAACAACGTGCTCACAACAACATTACCATTACCACTAAAACATTTAAAAGTTACTTTTGAAATTAGTGATTTTCTTCTAGGTTGTTCTTGGCAGTGTTTGTAATGTATAGTCATGAATGATATTCACTGCAAGTTTGCAGTGCCAAAGACAAAAGAGAAATCATACATAGTTAAGTACCTTGCTCTAGAGTTAAAACTAATCAAGGAGTAAGAACACAAGTATTGATTTATCTTTATGTCATGGCTTGGAAAGAAGGGAGTGGTGCTACATTTACCCATTCAGAGTCATACCATGAATGGGAACCTTATTATCAGTTCAGTGTTTAATTAAGAATTAAGAGCTTATTGCACAGTATACAAAATTCACTCTAGGTCTATGTGTCCAGCCTAAACCTTTAAAACAAATTAAACAAAATTATTCTCCTCATTCTAATTGTCAAACTTAACAGTTTCAGAAAACCTGATCCGCAAACGGGCGGAGCATAACAACATGGAGATCTCCACCCTTGAAGAAGTTTCCCTCCATCAGCAAGATATTGAACGGTAAGTAATAGGCCTATTTAGTTGGGATGATCATAACCAACTGGGCCTAACTCTCCAGAGTCCCTGTCAGGGACCGGAGGGTTAGGCTTGATCTGAATTGGTGGCTAAAGCTACGGCTGTGGCTGTTGCTAAGGGTGTTGCTAAGGATGTTTAACTTCAAAGCATGCTGATGCGGCGATCCAGTTGTAGTCATAGCCGCCATTCAGACACAGCCTAATCCTCCTACTCTTGGTAACCTTTTCCAACGAGTTGACCAATCATTTTAAACCATTCAACTGCTTGGTGGCACACTGTTCACAGCATTAAAACAGTGTTTTTATATACAACGATGTGTGAGAAGCACCGGTTACTTGGTGTTTTCCGAGCCAAGTGGAAAACAATCCACTACTCGGGTGGAATTGGAACCCATACCCTCACATTCTCGAGTAGATGTCTTATTAAACTGCCAGACCACAGAGTGTGCCTAGTGGTGTTCGAATCCTGTGTCCTCTACAATTATTCTTGAAAAAAAAGTTTTATCCACAAATACTGTACATATTCAAATTTTCAGTGCTAAAAATATGCTCAAAGTTCACGTTTAAAACATTACTAAAGTTAAATCCTGTCTTTCTAGGATTGAGTATTTGGACAAGTGGTGCAGAGAGTTGAAGATCCTTTACCTACAAAGTAACCTCATCCCCAAGATTGGTAAGCAGAGTTGTTTCAGTGAAGACCCCTGGCATATGAAGTCACAAGCTCAGGCAGCGCCCTCACTGAGGTCGAAGGGAGACCTATCATTGGCTGAGAGTTGTGTGTGACGCGTACACGCAGTCAAGTTTCCATTGTTTGACCTCCAAGATGGTAGCCTGTGCAAGGGGTGTACTTTTCTAAACTTAGACTCTGGCTCAATCCTCACATTTGGAGCAGTGTGCGTTTTGATGGTGCTTCAAAAGCAAACAGCCTTGAGCTGGAGCCTAAGCCGAGGTTTGGAAAAAGCCCCAGGTTATCTTATGGTTTGATGTCACACCTCCCTTTGTATCAATTTCGAATGTGTGATTTTGTCTCCATCGCTGTCACCATGTTTTGTGTCTGCGTTTTTCTTTATTAGTGTTTTGCAAGAGTTTTCATATTTGTTACTTGTTGTGTTTGAATAATACAGAAACAATAACAAAACTGAGATTTTTGTGTTTCATGTTCTGTCCCCTTCAGAAAATGTCGGCAGGCTGAAGAAATTGGAGTATCTTAATCTAGCACTTAATAACGTTGAGAAGATTGAAAACCTAGAAGGTAGGTGACGAGTGTTAAAGAAATCTTCACTTTTAAGAATGGTAAAACCAGTTAGCTTACAAAGATTATATTTGCTGCTCAAAACAATGGTGTTCATGAGCATGTAAATAATAACAACGCTTATAACACACTCATATCCACCCAGTGTTCAATGGACCTACAAGAATACAATACAAAAACCTGTACAAAACTTTACAAATACTCACTTTGGAAAATGACAATGAAAAATGCAGTTAGGATGAGCAAGAAAAGGCTAGAGACATTAAATGCGTTTTGAGTTGAGATTTCAAAGTACTTAAGGAATTAGATGTTTGCATGTGCAGCGGTAACACATTCCACAACAGAGGAGCAGCTGTAAATAATGGGATTAAGTTTTAACAGAAGCAAACTGTACTTGAAGTGCAATACAGGCTCACATTTTGTTCATAATATAAACATAATATGTGTCAAGAAATATGTTTTGAAATGCCTTGATAAATCTTGCATGTTATGAATAAAACAGAAATGAAATTAAACACAGATTTCTCAATGATGACTGATGAAATGTTGACCGTTTTTCTACTTTGTTAATAGGCTGCGAGTCACTCAAGAAATTGGACCTTACCATCAACTTTGTGGGGGAGCTCACAAGTGTGGAGAGCCTCAGAGACAACTACAATCTACGAGAGCTGTAAGATATCAATCAGTCTCATATCAATTTCGGAAGCCTTCCACTATTTCTTTTCCCGAATATTCCCCGGAACTTGTAAGCAGAGCATTTGACGCCCATAGCATATTTGGCTAGTAATGTGATTGGGGTAAAATTCCACAAGACTGCAGGGCTTGTTGCTCAAAATGTTTACCGGACCACAAAGTTAAATATCAAAACCCTTTCTATTTGAACAAGCACCTAGAGAAGATTTATCTCATTTTGTCTTACGGGTTTGTGGGTAAAGATGTTTTGATACTCGACAGAGTTGAAAGATAATTATTAAACACAAAAGTCAGCATTTGAACATAATTTCTTTTTGTTAAAGATATTACACAGTGAGAAAATATTAGTCAAATGAAAAACACAAGACCGCCGGACTTGTCCGGTCGTGAGTTAAATGGCCCAATGCTAAAACCACTGGCCTCTGGCCTGCAGTCCAGTGTCAAATTCAAGCCGTGCCCTTTCTGACATGGAACGCACGTCCGCAAAATGCGCGTCTATCATTTCCATCATTTTGGGGTCAATTCCTTTTTATACCTTTTGACTCCAAGATGGCGGACAGTTTAGGTGTCTGTAAGTGTGCAGCGTATCAAGCAAGGGGTCAATTAAAGGGGATTTTTGTTTAAACTTTGAAAAATTGTCAAGAACAATTTAATGATTACTGGTTGTTTTTATAACATTTCAGATTTCTGACGGGAAATCCTAGCACAAAGTTTGAAGGTTACAGAGAGTATGTCATCGCAGTGCTACCACAATTAAAGGTACAGTACCAATAAAATTTTCAAAATCTAAATTGTGGAAATGAAGCTAGAAAGAAAAACGGTCTTGGCGTCTTGTATAAGCAGAATAAGGATTGGTACTTTATGGCTGCTGGTGCAGATGAGAAAATAGTGTGACACTGGATGATATTTTCAAGACTGAATTGAATGTTGGTTTAAAGAAAGTGGGCGACATTAATTATTGTCAAAGACCAGTATCCATACTATTCGTGAACCAGCATGAAATAACAAACCTCTGAACAGTTCAGCTCAATCGGACATCAAAGTCAAAAGAAAGTAGTGGGGGAAAAAACTATAGCATTTCAGGCAGAAATATTTCAAGGGGAAGTTTTTCACTATGACCATCTTTAGATCTTGTAAGTTGCCGTCCAAAGTTTTCAACTTTTTCACAGTCATAAAAAGAGGATGAAGGGGGACGGGGTTTGAGACCATGTATGGCTTCAAAAGGTGTGTAAAATGTTTATACTTAAATAATATGCATCAATTTAGAAAGAAAAATGTGGATAAGTACTACTTTGTGGAAGGGAGGGAAAGTCCTCACAAGTAGGTCTTTCTCTACGATCTGAAAAATGCTGAAAACTTTGGAGCGTCCGGAAGTTGCGTGCAAATCAGTGAATATTTATTTTCATTTTACTAATGTTATGCACACGCTAAAGTTTTGACTGATGATCTGTGTGGTTTATTTTTGATGTGGAATTTTGCAGTATCTGGATGGCAAGGAGATTGAAAAGTCAGAGAGGATTACAGCAATGCAAGACTTGAAGATGATCAGACTCAAAATCTTAGAAGAACAAGAAGATTATAGAATCAAAAGAGTAGGTTGCTTGTATGTAGAGAGACAATGCAGCATTTTTTGTTTTTTTGTTTGTTTTGTTTGTTTTTGGGGGGATCTTGAATGATGCTGCAACTATCCATAATATTAGAGGGCGGGGTTGAGGGGGTTACAATATTGGTTTTATAAATAGTACACTTATTATAATTGTCTTCTTTGTTTTCTAATTTCCTCCCAAGGAAAAGGAGAAAAAAGCAGCCAGTGGAGGTAAAGATGTGGCGGATGAGAATAAGAAAGGCCCAGGATTTGATGGCCGCTGGTATACCGATGTGAACAAAGAGTGAGTTAAAATATTAACACAGTTTCAAACTGATTATAGGTGTGACACTCGCCATTTGGGAGTAAATGGGTACCTGTGAGGGTAGAGATTGTTGATGTGAATGATTAGCAACCTGTGTGCCCATTTGGTTGCCAGTGCCGCATACTCCAAAAGAGTTGAGATGATTTCAGGAACGTTCAAGGCCCAATGAACAGGGGTAGTAGTGGTGTAAGGCACTTTGATATAACGTTTAAACACGTCTAACAAATGCCCATTGTTTACTAATAGCTTGTTAATTCACCTTATAGGGACACTAAGAGTAATGGACACGGTGACGAAGATGAGAAAGAAGTGGTTACTATGGAAACCGATGAGGATTCCAGCAGGTGAGTAAATACACAAAGGGGGGGGGAGAGTGCTTGCTTTGACTTGGAAATGAGTTAAGTTTTCCATGATCCTTAATCAGTGTTTGATCCAATTTAAACTTGAGTTAAGTATTATAGCAGTATATCTGAATAGGGAACAAATGTAAATGCAATTCTTTATATATATACATTTGTTATGCAAGTTTGCCCCAAACGAGGCTACAAGCCACTCTTGGCAAGGGGCTCCAAGAAGAATACACTGAAGATGAAAATAACTTGGGTAGCTGAAGGTAGTAATTGATATGTCTCTTAAAACAGTCTAGATTGTAGGATGGAAGGAAACCGATTGTAGGATGGAAGGAAACATGCAAGGAGTTCTAAAGAGATGCAGCACTATTGTTTTTTATTTATTATTATTTTTTCTTAAACAAGGCTGAACCTTCTTCTCTTGGTAACATTTTCAGCGAGTTTGAAACCAACCATTTGAAACCATGAACTGCATAGGTTGTGTATGGTGGTACAACTGTGTATACGCATGTATACTGTGTAGATGCATTCACCACAAAGAACCATACTGGTAGGTTGCAATATGATGTAAACCGGCCAACTTGACAGACAATTTGGAACACGCAGTCATGCGATTTGTGTCAGAACGGCGGTGCATTCACTATGTGATAATATATTGCAGGTTTGGCATACTTTATCATTCAAAACCACAGTAGATGATGCTGAATTTTTGATGTGTTTTTTGTCTAAGTTTTTGGCAAGAGGAGACAGAATTTACACCCGAGTCTCGGATTGCAGTCCACGAACACGTCAAGAAAACAAGAGAGAAGGAGGAACAAAAATCGTGAGTTTTTCGCCGCAATTATTCAATTTTCAAAATACCTTTTTGTTTTTTATTGAATAGAAAGAAAAAAAAGAAAAGATAATTGGTTAAAAGTATTTAAAATATCTGCGAGTGATTGCCAGCATGGGTCATTGATATGTTAAAAATTCTTTGAGATTTATTTCAGAGTTACTGTTTTTTCCAAGTATCTAAACATCACAATGTGACAGTTTGCTTTTATCAAAAATACTGATTCTTTCTTAAGGTTTTTCTTAAGTGTATACATATTTCACTTCCATTTCACTTGTAAAAAGGCGGTTGGGGGGGGGAGACATTCAAGATTTGTTTTATCTCAATTTGCTCAACAAACTAGGTTTTCGTATTCTTTGTTTTTTGATTTGTTTTTGTTTCTTTCAAGGAAATCTACCCATGATGTTCCAAAGAGGAAGATACGATTGACAACAGATGACGGAAAGTTCTTGAATGTCAACGAAGCAAAGTAAATTTGTTGAGATATATGTCTCGTTTGATCCCTTCATTTCATTTCATTTATTAATTCTGGTTGTGAAGCCAATGACTTTTAGAAAAGTGAACTTAATCACTTTACTAGCCAAGAACCCCATGGAGAGAAGACAAGGGAGAAAAAAACCCAGAGAATTATTCCATGCAATTAGGTAGGGACTGAAAAACCAAATCCACTATAGTGCCCCGGCGGGATTCGAGCCAGGATCCCAGAGGTGGAAGGAGAGGAAAAAAACCACTACGCCAACTCGGCCGCTGTGGGCATGTCTTGTTTGCTTCTTGTTCGTCTGTTTGAATTGGCCTGGAATTACATGGAGGCCACAGTGGCCATGGCCTCTGTTGCCCCTGGTCTTGGTCTTGGTGCCCCTTCAAAAGTTTCCCCTAGACTTTAAGATTTTCCAATGGAAGTGCCCTTTACAATTCGAAAATGACCTTACCATGACACACTGTTATAAAACATTTTTGAGTCATATAGGTTCATACAGGGACTAGGACAAAAATGGCTGCAGTTGGTCACAAAAAAACTTGTTGAAGGACTTTATATTTAAAATGTTTTCTTCACAGGATGGACTTTTCACTGACTGAGGACGAAGAGAACAACTGCCTTTGCCTGGATGTAGCGTGCTATAAATATCTCGACACTTCGCTCATTGATGTTGACGTACAACCAACACATGTTAAAGTTGTTGTCAAAGGAAAGGTTGGTGACTGTTACTGGGCCCAAATTCCTTTAGCTGTAAAGCACAAACAATTGCTTAGCTCAGAAAAGTCTTGCTTAGCAGAAACCGTTTACCAGCCAAAACACAATGTATTGTTATAGGTTGTTTCTGGTTCACTGCTCATGTTTGCTCAGCAGAAAAGTTTGCAAAGTATAATTTTCTGCTTAAAATCGGCCCTACTGCACAAAATTTTGCAGGGAGCTGGTCAACAAATATTGCATGGTATTTTGGCTGGTAACCTACCTCTGCAAAATTAAAGAGTGCTGAGTATGTTTTGTGAGCTTAATTGACCCTCCCTGCTTGGAAACAGTTGTTAAATTTACAACTAGTTGTTACAAATAATTTTTCTTTTTTCTCTCATCTTTTTAACGAGCAGGTTGAACCGTTTAATGAAAAGGACTTTTTTTTCTTTCTCCCGTCAGTTTTGCCCTTGCCAAACTTTGCCATCATTCCATTTATTTTATCTTGTTTTATATTTTGTGTGTTATCTGTATGTAATTTAGAGAAGTGGAGTGAAGTAAATCAGAAATAAATATTTGTTTTCCCCGTCATTCCTCTAGGTGTTCCAGTTAGTTTTGACTGAAGAGATCATGCCAGACAGCAGTAAAGCTCAGCGATCACAAACCACCGGCCATCTTCTCATTAGTATGCCAAAGGTACGACAGAAATCACCCAAGAATTACACCTACGACAAGTTCCGATTCCACAAGCCAGTTTCAACAAGTTTTCCTTTGTACAGATCTGCTCTTGAACACTTAGAAGCACCTTTTTGAAAATGGAAAAGTTAAATCTAAACTACATTATTTTCATAAACAAGTAATGCTTTTCTCAATTTGTTAACAAATTTTGTTGGCCAAAACCAAAAACTCAATACCAGCTAGAATCAAACCAAAGACCATCCAAATTCCACATTTATGCGGTCCAGAATTACATCTTTAACATTGTTGCTAAAAATAATCTTGCAGGTCAAGCAAGTCGTCAAAGCCCAAATGACAAAGAAACCCATCAACCCATCAACAAGAGGTGTAGAGAAACATGAGGAAAAGAAGCAGAAGACAGACACTCGAGGAAGGTGAGTCTTCATCCACTGACTTAATAATTCTAGGCATGTAGGCTTTGAACTGTGCATCAATATTTTTTGCTGAAACATCCAAATCTTTGGACTCTGATGAAAATGGCACATTTTTCACAGCATACCTTGGCATGTGTCAGGAATTCGGCACTTGCCTTGTAAGTGAAGAATGTTGATAGCAAGTGCAGAATTCGGCGGTAGGAAAGCCATGAAATTGGGACCAGGTGGTTTGGGGGTGGAGTTCTAAATCCATCTGCAACACACAAAACCATAAGGCGAAGTAACGAGAAACAAAGATCTCAATACCAATTTCTGATTTTTTCCCAAAGGACAATTGGGGGCACTCTGGAGGTAGATCCATCATCGGCGAGGAACGTTGACCTGATGGTGACTGAGCATTCCGGTCAACATGGACCGTATGAATGTGTTAAGAGGAAAGAGGCTGTGGACAGACCAAACAGTGAGAACTTTGTAGATGACCCAGATGTACCTCCTTTGATATGATGACAGCACTTTATTATTATTATATATTTCTGGTAATGAAACCAAGGATGCCTCATAAAGGAACTTAAACACTGTAGCTGGCAAGCCTGAGGAAACCTGTAAACAAGGGTGCTTGCTATGTGAACCAGAAACACCAGGGTTAACCCCTACTCCTCCATGATAAGTGTTCTGGGTTCTTTTTCATGTGCACTACCAATCCTAGTGCACAGGACCTACCACTTAATGTCCCATCTGAAGGACAAAGCAATTAAGTATCTTGCTTAAAGACACAAATTCTCACAATCGGGACTCAAACCCAAATGATTAACCATCCCTTCACATGTTACTCAAATTCAAAGTTGGAAAAACTAGATTCCATGTCAATATTCAAGAACAGTACATCCGTCCATAGAGTTGTTAATTTTTGTTTAACTTTGAAAAGTTAATTACATGTTTTTTATCTGCAGTTTTGTATAAATTCACATTTTGTATAGTTGATTAAATAAAACTTTGTACTGGTATGATATTGTTATTTTGTGTGTGTGATGTTTACTCCATGTTGCCATACCAACCCCCTTCCATGCAGTGAATTCTCTTTAAATTTAATTATAATAATTAATAATAAACAGTTCTTATATAGCGCTTTGTCACACTCGATGTGTGTCTCAAAGCATTCAGTATTTTTCCTACAACGTATGAGGAGCTACTTGTTGAAGAATGAGACCTATTCCTTTTCATAGCACCATGTAATGGTTTACAAGGTGCTGTGGTGCAATATGCTGCCAATCAAACCAGGAACACAGGGGCAAACCCTTATCTTTACGATAAGTGTACTGGGTCTTTTTACGTGTGTTACACAACTCATGGGACCAATGGCTTTTTGTCCCATCCAAAGGAGGAAGCAATAACGGTTAAGTGTCTTGCTTAAGGACAAAAGTGTCAAGACCGGGACGCGAACCCACACTCTGCTGATCAAAATCACCGGAGCTTGAGTCCAGTGCTCTTATCCGCCCTGCCATGGCACACTACAAACCTACTCATTACATGCTATACATAAATTGACACCCAAACAACACGCCTTGTAGTACTGTGTCATGGTATAAGCAGCAGAGTGGGGACAGCAGAACAGAGGAACAATTGTTTGGAAGCCTTTGTGTGCTTAGTCTATGGGAGAGTGGTAAGTAAAGTTGAAGGAACAAAGTGCTTACATTGATGGAAAAAAATTGATGGGTGTGATGTACATGTGCACTGGCGCTCAGATAACAAAGTCAGAAAAAACATTTTTCTTACATTTTCCAGCTTTTCTTTATTACAAAAATCCATGCATTGCTGACAATATATTAAATGAGTGTTATCGATAAGACACTTTATTCACACAATATTTACAAAAATTCATTCTGAAGTCGGAGAGAAGTGCATTAAAAAAAATCTAATTCCATTACAGGCATGCATGTAGAATTTCACCATGGTGTCATCGTCTTGTATTTCTCTCCAATTCAATTCATAACGAAACCAAATTGTCAAATGAAGGAAAAATAATAAGAATTGATACTATTGGATGCAAAATGCATGACCAAAATGACAACAGCACAATAAAGGTCTATTTATGGAAGTTTTTCCCTGCTGCTAAACTAAAAGACAAATGCTTTTGATAAAATACACCATACTCTTTTAATTTTATCCATGTTTTTCCTCGTTAAGATTTCTTTTTCCAAGACATTTGTTATTTTTCCCAAAACTTGACTCTTCCTCCATCAGAATTCCATCAGTCTGAGAAGCTGGATTGAGAGCAAAGGTTGGGAAAAAGCTACGGTCTCTCCTGATTTACCTCTTATACAAGACACTTATTTGCACTTTTAATATATTTTAGAAGACAATGAGTACGGTCCTATTGCATTTTTGTTAAAATAACATTAGTTGGAAGTGGCCGGTTAGAAATAACTGCCTTTTAAATGACTCGTATACCCACAAAGTTTACTTAGTTTTTACAAAGTGCATAAATTTTCCCAAAACAATTTTAAAAAGTCAATCGTATTTATACTTATTCGTAAACAACACTTTCAGCCAATTGCTAAACAAATAAGGCTCGCTGTGCCGTAAACAAAATTGGACGGAATTTTAAGGGACGGAATACATCTGTATTTCTCAGCTGTTAATTTATCTAACATTAAAAATTACAACTTCACATGATGCTGAAACATTCTCTTTAGTATTACTGCAAAGCCTTCAAGCCTACCGTAGTCTAAGGCTTAAAATAGAATCCCTTAACTTGGTAGGAATGCATTTTATTTTTTGATAGTTTGAGCAGTGATTCATGTATAGATAGTTCCCGCATGACGCCATCTTTACAGGTAACTAGGGTTTCGGCTTTGAGCTGCGTCAATCATTTGAATTTTTCTATGCAGCCAATAGGTTTCACTGACCAATCAATCATGCAAGGAATTTCGTAGAGATCTTGTGTGTTGCATATGCAATATTTGCCCATTTAGTTGTGCGATCAGAAAACGATGATCATTCAATCAATCAATCATCAGGCATTTGAAGAGTGCCGTCATTCTAGTTGCATATTCCAAGGCGATTAGCAAAGAGAAGAAAAATTAAGACAAACTAGTGTTCGCAGAATTTCATGTGGAGATGTGGTGAACCAAGTGCAATGGACTAAATGTAAGCAGATGGAAGAGATGATAGCTGGCTTTTGAAGATCTGTTAGGAATCAAGTGTACTGAGTTGATATCAGTCCATAGCTTAGCCCGTAAAGATGGCTGACTTTACACTGTGTGATCTCAAGAGAGAACTATCCATAGGAAAGTACTTTTGTTTTACTGGAAGAACCAAGATTGGTACCACAATCCAGGAATAAGTATTTCATGGATTTAATCAAGTTAATCAAAGAGGCAAGTCCAGAAGCCCTCTGTACATATTATCACTGCTACAAAGCTGAAGGATATCCGCTTCCTACATTATTGTGTAATACTGAAATTCCCCCCTCCCCCTTTCATCCCAACAAGACCCTTAATATTTCAATGCATTCATGGCCGTGTACACTTCCCGATCGGTGCGGAATGTGCCTAGGTTCTTCTGGGTGTCGGTGACTGGCCCAGTGGTCAGCTTCTGTCGGACAGCCATGCATTTGTTGTCCAGATCCAGTGAGTTATTCTTAAGGGCAAGGTCCTGGTTGATACGGTACAGCTGCTTCTCATTTGCATCACGGATGTTGCTGTTGGTTAAATGAAGAGAGAAAGCGATAAGATCTCCAGATTTAAAAAAAATTCCTTAAAAAGGAGATTCATTTAATAAACACCCATAAACAAAACTAAAAGAACAATCCATTTTATTGAAAGTTGCTTTTGCATCAATGTCGGTGCATCATAATAACATAGTGGATCGGCTTGGGTATAACTGATGCACAAAGATATACAAACTACCGTGTCTTATAGTAAAAATATCACGAAGCGAAACTAGCATCAGGATACTAAAGTGTGCTCTCAAACTAATTGCAGTTTAGATGCAATGGCAGAAGTGTTAACTTACTGTGCATCTTGAAGCTTATTCTTCAAGGCCTTGATTGAATCTTGGATCTCGTTCACCTCTCCAACCAGACCATACTGGGCGTTATCTCGACACAGCTCTACGTTAGGTCGGTAGGTACGGTTCTCTAGACGGGTCATGGCCAGCATGAGAGGGCGCTCTTTGTCCTGGATTGCACGCTCCAGATCACGGATGTTCTTCTCCTGTTTAGCAATCTCTTCCTCGGTCTGGAATCAGAAATCAAAGAATACAACTTATCAAGAGTGATACACACTTTCCAGAGTGAGTTTTTAAGAATAATTGCAACAAAAGTAAACCAAGCTTTTAGCAGAGACTTGTATTATAAGTTTGAAAATGAATTAAATGGCAGAGCTGTCAACATTTGCATCTCGCAATCAGGGAGATTTTTGTACAACAGTCAGGGAGATATTTAGATTTTACATTTAACATTAGGGACAAAGTTTCCATAATCAGGGAGATTTTCAAGTCTGTCCATCAGAACATGGCAAGATTGGTTGATGTTCTTTGAACTTTCTGCAGAATCAGGGAGAGTTGGCAGCTCTGTTATGGGCTTGTAACACTCTCTACTTACATTTTTCTTCTGCCACTCGTCCTCATCCTTGGCCTGCTCCATCTCATGGATGCGTTTCCGGAGAGCAAACTCTGACGCCTGACGCTGAGCCTCCAGGTCATTATCCGTCTGCTTTATGGTGCTGTTGATGGCCTCGCGGAGGTGAGTGGAGGAACGGATCTCAGCGTTGGCGCGGTCTGCATTGTACTGGCTGAAATCCTGCCATGTCTGTGGTGTGACACTCCTGTAACAAAAATGCAAAGTAACATTACCAAAATGAAGAAAAATGTTTTTACTGGGCCTCTAACCCCTCCTGAAGACATCTTTTTAACTTTTCATACTAAACCACCAAGGAAAGTGGAAAAGCTTCAAGATAAGATACAAATTTTCCAGATAATTTCTGTGATGAGAGCTTACCCTTTTGGTGTGCGTGTAGAGTTAGGCTGCAGGCAGATATCTGGTGAGTCAATGCTTAGGTCCTGGCAGTATGTATCAATCTGCTTGGCTTCTGTCTTGTCTCGTAGATCAGCAGCGAGTTGCTGACGAGCTTCTTGGAGTAGACACAGCTGCTCAAAGGCAGAGGCCACCTTAGCCTGTAGGGCCTCTTTAATACCTTCAATCACTTCGACTTCCTGCAATGAAAAACAAAATAAAATAAATTGAGTCATTTGTTGTGGTTGCATAGTTGTTTATAAGGCATCGACGAACATAGAGAACATCTCAAGACTTGCTTTGCTTACTCAAGCAGTTTTGCCTTCTCAAAGATGAAATAAGCACTTAGACGGTTATATGGGCCATCTTGTTATTTTGAACACTTGTTGCTGACTGCGACTCGGCATTAGAACTTTATGCAACCATCTAAAAAAGTTGTAGAGGCTGCAGTGGCAAACTCTTTTTAATGTTGTATGGGGTTTAGGATAGGTATAATGGGCACTTAATAATATAGATCATAAATGTTAAACTTTTATTTTAAACAAATAATGAACAAGAAAGGTCGTTCCATCATGTCAAGGGAATCTCACCTTGTTTAGCTGAGCACTGGCCTCATCATCAACAATGTCAATTTTTCTACGCCCATCTCGGAGTGTCACACACTCAGTTGCTACATCAAGGGGTAGCGCTTTAGCTTCAAGTGCTCTCTCTGCCTCATCTTTGTCGCGGGACAATCTGGCGATCTCCTCATCTGTGTCGGCTAGAGTCTTCTCGAGGGTCTGCCTCCACTTTTCGATGTCAGTGATTCTGTTGGTCAACCTCGTGGTGCTGTCGTGGATGCCCCATGCTGTGCGGTTGTAAGTTTCATTGCGGAGCTGATGCGAGGTCTGGCGTGTGTTGTGTGAGCCGTCGCGTAGCTTCTCGGCATTTGTGGCTAGGAGATGGTTATTTGTGTGCCAATCAGAAGGAGCAAAGTGAGTGGCTGGCTTGCTTGCAATGTCTGCCCTGATCGACATGATTGGTGATTTTACTGAACCTGTTCGGAAAAAAAAGAAGTTTGACATACATGACATATTTATCAAGAAAGAATAGAAAATAGTGAATATCCAGGAAAAATTTTGCATTTGGCAGATAACTTGTAAAACACATGTGTTACAAGATTTATCATAGTAAGATTAAGAATATGAAACGGGGAGGCTTAAATTAAGTACTCCTACTCCTAGTCGCCCTGTCCTGATCTCGTGCTATGCATGCAGTTGCTAGTTTTTACTTTAGTCATGATGATCAGATGATGAGGTTTATTCAACAAACCTCAGTCATCAATCCACAGTTCTGTCTGGACTAGAATGAAGTTATGTAAGAATAGACCCCAGTGACTAATTAAATTTTGGGAGGCTCAAAATATTGCTGTTTTCTTTTTCAGGGTCCAGTTGATCCAGTGGTTTTCTCTGCTCTCTACAGTTACCACCAATCACCACCATGCCCAGCCCACTGGTCAAGACTTCCAACTCTCTCACTCAGCTCAGTCTCGCTAATTTCAATAAAGAAAATTTATAACCAAATTATACGGTAAAAAAACAGTTGATTAAAAAATTAAGGCCTAATAAGTAAAAGAGGCATTTTATTACTTAACATATGTAAAACAAGATACTTACCTTTAAAAATTGAAAAGACTGGAAATAATCGGTTCTTCAGAGTGTAAACCAAAGCTGAATGGCCAAAGTGTTGTGGCTTGGTTTGGTCACTGTTGTCGTGTTGAGCTTGCAATGTGAATGCAGTACTAATGCGATTTACGTGTGTTGTGATGATATTGAGCGGCCGGCCTGCTGCCTAAACACACTGCCATATGCTTGTTACTAAGCAACACAACATGCCACCAACTACATTACAACAGCGCCTTTGATTTGCTAATTAGTCTCCATTCAGCATTAGTGGACCAATGAAATGTCTGTTTGATGGTGAGACGGAGGGCGTTGCACCGGTGCCATAGAAACCCCAAGCTGTTATGAGGCCTGGACAAATAACATCGTTGGTGGCGCACGAACAACACAATGCTGTCGTCTGCTATTTTTTTATGGGCAGCATCGTGAATTTTTTTTTTCAGCTTCAGTTTTGTTATATTACTGCAGTGTACTGAAGTATTTTCTAGTAAATGTTTTGACAAAAAAATATTCCATCTGTTCCTTGCTAATATATTTTGCCCAAAGGTAAACATGTAAAATAATGACTAAATTATACATGCATGTACGTTGATATGTACTTAATAAAGTTTTGACACAAAACATCAATAAATCTAATACGATTTGGTTTAAATTCTAATGAAAGTATCATAGTCGGCCGAAATTTTTCCATTTCCAAAATATCACACTTAAATCTCATCACAAACGATAATCTCATCACAAACGATAAACTTATATCATTTCAAAAGTTGAGACAAAAAAAACCAAAGCAATGACTTTACAAATGAGTGAGATTCAAATACAATTTTAATGTCAAAATCTTCAAAATATACAACTTATTATATAACCAACATATTTACATTAATAAATAAAACTTTTCTTACACTTTATTTACAAATGTACAAGTTATCATAAATTACAGAATACCAAACCTTTTTATAAAATCTTTATGAGGTCAAAGCACCATTAAAAATGTCTTTTGACATAAGTTTCAAGACTATTGAATGATTTCATTGGTTAGAGGTGGGCACGAGACTTAGGTCACTCATTTCATACGAGGAGGTGACAGCCACTGGGGTCTTGATTTTACTGGAGGATATAACAGCCAATGAATGGCCTCTTGGCATATCATTGGAGGAAATGACAGCCAATGGGCTCTTGGCATTTTACTGAAGCAAATGACAGCCAATGGTGTTTTGGCATTTCATTGGCAACTTTGAGAAAATCCTAAAATCAGGAAACGTCCATAGAAATAGTCCGCCTGAAATATTCATCAACCATCATCTATAGAGTGACTTACAAGATGGTTAAGGACCCCCCCCCACCTCCGTCCACTCTTTGAATGAAATATATAAAACAATGAAGTTGAAGACTGACAGCAATCACAAGGTCCATTTCTTCTGAGCATTGTAGAGGAATGACTGGCCTTTGCTTACAGTCTCTGGTCTGTAGGTGGCTGTAAGGGATTATACAAATACAGAACTTTAGTCCTGATGCATTGTCAAAGACGTACTTAAATAGTTCAAATACATACTAAATTATGAAGAATGGGTTTTAACATTGGGAATATGTTGTGTTTTATAAAGTTTAAGAATTTGTTTTAATGTAAGCCTTTTTTTTTAATTTGTCGTTTTTTAATGCCATGATTTGACTTACCTGGACCAGGATGATCAGCAGTTTTCTGGGCATTTCCTGTCCATCTACTCGTTGTTGAGACGAATGCTGCACCAGACATATAATGTTTAGTGGGGCCCTTGTAGTTGACAAGCTCATAGCTCCCTGGTCCAGGCTCAGGGAGTGGAGGAGGGAGGGGCATGGCAGGAGCTGATATACACAGGTAATGTTTCCTCCTGAAGGGGATCAAAAGATTCTTCATTCAGTCTCACAAAACAATGTGCAGTAACTTGGGTTGAATTTACATAAAATGATAATTTGGGCCATCTGTTTTGGCATTTTAAATTTAATTGAGGATAACTCCTATATATTTTAACTACTCTAAGCCTGGATATCTCTCATAGACAAATTTGATGGTAAAAATATTACTTTTATCGATTTAAGAAGTATATATTAAAAAATAAACATTAACAAAAATTGCACAATTTTATTTACGACAATAAAAATTTAATAACTTAATGTCCGGTTATATTAACTTATATTAGATTGTTTTAAAACATAAGTTTACAAATAGTGATCAACGCCTTTCAATGATGCAAAAGTTTTGGGTTCAAATCCCACCAGAGTAGCCATTCTTAGTATATAGTGCTTAACACATCAGTGTCAGGGTAAAACCCAAATCGTATTATTGAAATAAATTATAACACTAGTCATGTTTTACCCATGCCATGGTCATGGGTTCGAATCTCACCCAAGGAGCCTGTGGTTTTGTGTCATGCAAGACTGAGCATTAAGTCTTTAACACACATCAGTGTTAGGGTAAAACATAAATCATTATAAGTTACAACACCACTCATTTTTAAAGCCCGGAGGAAAAACAGGACTGGAATTTCATGTTTGAGAGGACAAGATCATTTTGCAAAGGGCACTTCCATTGGAAAATCGTACAGTCTATGGGAAACTTTTGAAGGGGCACTGAGGCCAAGACTGGGGCAACAGAGGCATAACCTCAGTGGCCTTCATTTAATTCCAGGCCTGGAAAGTCTAGTGAGGACTAATGTAGGGTGGTTGAACTTACGGCATTAATAGCTTGTTAGCAGGGTCTTCAACTGCTTCATGAGGTCTGTACTGCCCTGGACCTGGATTCTGATAAAGTACAGAAACAAACAACCGATAAATACCTGCTGCTGTCTGATCACTACAACTCTTCAACAACCGCAAATGTGATGCTCTTGTATAAGCTTACATCCCATGCATGTTAAACACAATCATGAAAACCTTGTTGCTTGGAAATCAGTAAGCCTTCACAATGGAACATGTCTATCCATTGATAATCAAACTTTTTATTTAGCCAAACTATGCACCAAACAAATCTGTACCATGCCTGATATGTGACAGAAAGTATCCCCCCTTCAATGTTCTCATACTTCAACACACTAATTTCCTCTTGTAGAGAAGTCCTCCCCCTTAAATCCTCTACAGAATTCCTGATATTCCAAGCACACAATAAAGACATAATGGGGGTGGGTACACCATGCCCCACATCAAGCACCAAATAAACAAATCATACACACAACCATAACTATGCCCCACGCCAAAATCGGGCGCCTCTTGAAAAAGTGAAATGGCATCAAAAGTGAAGACAACCAATCAATGTGATGTGATGTCTGAAACATTCTATATGTTGAGAATTAATTACATAATATGTCCTAATTACCATGTAGCTTTTATCTTGAATTTTCCTTTCTCTAAAAAGCCTGGTTTTGGCATGGAGCATCACATATGTAAAAGACAAATTCAAAATGATTTCAAAACCCTTTATGATATATCTTTCTTGAAAAAAGGGAGGATTGAAATGAGAGTATTTTTGACTTTCGAAACTATAATGACAGCTTCTACAATTTTTCTTTTGCAAAAAATTTTACTCTTCCAAAAATCAATGATTTGGCATTGCTTGAAGATTTTTTATAAAGTAGAAGGTTCAGATTTAAATAATGAGGCCAGTGATTTGGGCATCGTGCCATTAAACTCATGACCAGACAAGTCCAGTGGTCTTGTGTTTTTTAATTGAATAACATAACCTCAACTGAATGACAAAACTTACATCTGCTGGGGAGACAGCCATTTGTCGTTTGGTTGTGGACTTAAAGCTGCTGGTTGGTGCTTTGGATGACTCTTTTGTGAGGGAGTCGTTGATGTTGTACTGGCCTGCACACAGGAAAAATGGGATCAATTGTTATGTCAATACAAATGGTTTCATTAGAATGTTTGCAGTCGTAACCAATCATTGTTTCTGGCCAATGGTTAGTCACTAGACAGTAACTGTAAACAGTTATTGGTTACAGCCATGAAAAAGCACCCTATATAGCACTGGGACTGGGTTTTTTACCTTGACAGTTAGACTGAAAAAGGATCCTAGTAAATAGCCTTAGAGGTCAAAAGTTAGGAAAAAGGGTAACTTAACAAAAACTGTAGT